>OY744545.1:45364339-45369339 GCA_963556195.1 Sepiola atlantica
CTATTTATTTTTCTTTACAATCTTACATAACAGCGAGTGTGGTGCCGGCTGTGTGTGTTGTCCGGAAGACGATTAAGAATCATTTAATATTTCGGGAAAAATCCTCCCTTTGTCAAAAATAGACATCAAAGGAAAAGTCCGGCTGTGTGGAGAATTCGCCAAATAATAGGTTAGATTCCAGTAAGCATTTCTTTATTCATTTCTAAAGAGGGATCTTATTGACGGACCTTTTCATAACATTTAGACAGCCAAAATACAGAGCTATATATCCTGGTGTTTCTATGAGTGTTACATCAGAAAGAAATGCCAAAAATCGTGTCTAAAACATAAGGAAATAAAAAACGAAAAATAATACAACTCACATCACCAGAGCATTTATATATGTAAATTCAATTAGGAATATGTTTCGTTTTTTTTTTTCATGGGAATCTTTTCAAACAAGGCATACAACTATTTGATGTAAAGAGTTAAGAAAATACTACTTCAAGATCAAATTGAATAAAAATTGAAAATTAAATAAAAATAAAAAAGGGAACAAAAGTTGGGAAAAGGAGAAAGAAGAAAATGAAAAGAAAATACGAAAATAATGCGTATTATTTATTCGAAAGAAAACCTTTCAAATATATATTCATCATCATCATCATCATCATCATTTTTTTAGTCATCATCACTTTTTCAGAGTCATCATCATTATTATCATGATATTTTCAGTCACATCATCATCATCATCATAATTTTTTTAGTCTTCATCACTTTATCATAATATTTTCAGTATCATCATCATCATCATCATCATCATCATCATCATCATTTTTTAGTCATCATCATTATTATCATAATATTTTCAGTCACATCATCATCATCATCATAATTTTTTTAGTCTTCATCACTTTATCATAATATTTTCAGTCATATCATCATCATCATCATCATCATCATTTTTTTAGTCATCATCATTATTATCATAATATTTTCAGTCATATCATTATCATTGTCATCATCATCATCATTTTTTAGTCATCATCACTTTTTCAGAGTCATCATTATTATTATCATAATATTTTCAGACATATCATCATCATCATCATCATCATCATCATTTTTTAGTCATCATCATTATTATCATAATATTTTCAGTCACATCATCATCATCATCATAATTTTTTTAGTCTTCATCACTTTATCATAATATTTTCAGTCATATCATCATCATCATCATCATCATCATTTTTTTAGTCATCATCATTATTATCATAATATTTTCAGTCATATCATTATCATTGTCATCATCATCATCATTTTTTAGTCATCATCACTTTTTCAGAGTCATCATTATTATTATCATAATATTTTCAGACATATCATCATCATCATCATCATCATCATCATGTTTTTAGTCATCATCATTATTATCATAATATTTTCAGTCATATCATTATCATTGTCATCATCATTGTTTAGCCATCATCACTTTTTCAGAGAAATCATCATTATTATCATAATATATTCAGTCATATCAATATCATCATCATCGTAATTTTTTTAGTCATCATCACTTTTTCAGAGTCATCATCATTATTATCATAATATATTCAGTCATATCATTGTCATCATCATAATTTTTTTAGCCATCATCACTTTTTCAGAGTCATCATCATTATTATCATATATTTTTCAGTTATCATCATCATCATCATCATCATCATCATCATAATTTTTTAGTCATCGTCACTTTTTCAGAGTCATCAGCATTAGCATCATCATTTTATATTTCAGAGTCATCATTATCATCATTATCATCACTTTTCAAAGACCGTCTTCATCATTTTCCAGAGTCGTCATCATCATAATTTTTTAAGTCAGCATTACCATTATCATTTTTAAGTCATCATTATTTTCTTAGGATATCATTATCATTTTTCTATCATCATCATCATCATCATCATCATCATTATTATCATCATATTTTATGTTATGATCATCATCATCATCATCATCATCATCATTTTTAGTCATCATTATTTTTTCAGAGTCATTAGCATCATCATCATCATCATCATTTTATATTTCAGAGTCATCATTACCATCATTATCATCACTTTTCAAAGACCATCTTCATGATTTTTCGGAGTCATCATCATCATGATTTTATTAAGTCAGCATTACCATCGTCATTTTTAAGTCATCATTATTTTCTAAGAGTCATCATCATCATTTTTCAGAGTCCAGCTTCAAGTGTTTTTTCAATCCCAGCAGACGATCACGGTGATATAGAACATTGTCACGAGAAATAATTCTCATTTGTCCCTGCCGTGACGTCACTGCAGACAAGACATTGGACAGATAATAAGTTCGCACAATGTAGATGAGTAATCAATTAGTTACACGTAAAATAAGATACATCTGGAGAAAAAAAAAGAAATGTCGATATTGGACTTAACCCAGGGTCTTGGAGGAAACCTTCTCAGCCAGAATAAAATGAATCACTCGGCAAACCCAAAAACAAAGACATCTCATTATTCTAGAGAAATGGCGGGGGATGAAAAACTGAAAATGGCCGCCCACGCCGATATGTAAGTGGGATGGCATGTAATTAAGGCGATCGGTAAAACGTGGGTGAAGTAATTATACCAATAAGTAGATTTGATTGAAAAGGGTAAAACAAGAATTGTATGAATGAATTTGCAGCTCGGGGGTGGGGGATGACATTGACAGGTGGGCAATTATGTCACTCTCTATGGTGTCACTTCTTTGGACGAATAGGAAATCTCGTTTAGAAACAATAAAAAATATTGGTCGTTTTCTAGATTAAATGGATCTGTTAATAAATAAGAAACGGTTTAATTGATTTCCTTATTTATTGTGATATTATACAAAATCATAGTGAATAGCCATTTGATATGGTATCCAAGACGACACGTAATTCTGTCCGGGGGACAAGAATTTCGATATTACGCTCCTTTCGGGCGAACATGTAATCTAATAATATTTAACCATATATAAAATAATGAATTACATAAAATAGAGTACTATACTTACTAGCGAATTGTTTCACCCTCTCTCTCTCTCTTTCTCTCTCTCTCTCTCTCTCTTTCTCTCTCTCTCTCTCTCTCTCTCTATCTATCTATCTCTCACAGGCTCAGTCTCTCTCTCAGTTTCTCTCAGTCTCTCTCTTGTTCTCTCCGTGTTAGTCTTTCTCACTTTCTATCTTAGTCTCTCTCTCTCTCTCTCTCTCTCTCAGTCTTTTTCACTTTTTCTCTCCTTTTCAGTCTCTTTCTATTTTAGGCTCTCTCTCTCAGTCTCTTCCTCTCTCTCTCTCTCTCTCTCTCTCAGTATATCTCTCTCAGTCTCTCTCTTGTTCTCTCCCTCTCAGTCTCTCTCTTTCTATCTTTGTTTCTCTCTAAGTCTCTTCCTTTCTCCCCCTCTCTCTCTCTCTCTTTCTTTCTCTCTCTCTCTATCTCAGTCTCCCTCTCTTAGTCGCTCTCAGTCTCTATCTTGTTCTCTCCCTCTTAGTCTCTTTTTATCTTAGTCTCTCTCTCAGTCTCTTTCACTCTCTCAGTCTCTCTCTCAGTCTCTCTCCCTTTCATCCTCTCTCTCTCTCTCTCTTTCTATCTTAGTCTCTCTCTTTCTCTCTCTATATATATTTATTAATTTCATACGTACATAAAAGTAATCCATGGGTACATGTTTCTGGCTCACAGCCGTCATCAGCATTGCTAACTTAGACAAGGATCGAACCTTTAATATTGATGTTTAAAGTCCAGCGTTTTACTATTGAACTACGACGCCCTGTCTAGAAATATGTACGATAGCGTTCGTTGTTTTGCTTACTAGTATTTCGATTCTTTCACTTCCTAAGTGATAAAGATGCAGAACTGAAGTTGTATTACAAGATTCAAATTATATATATTGTATTGTTTTATTCCAATAAACTGTAATCTGCCAGGAAACACGTGTAAGTATGCAAAATATTAAATATAAAAAAATTGTTTTCCATACATAAGATGTAAATTGACGGGTGTTGAAATGGAAAAAAAATTAAAAATTAATTGAAAGGACTCATGAAAATTATGACGTTGGATTGATATTTGTATGCTAATTGGAATGAGTGGACGAGCGGTTATAGCACTTGTCTTTGGGCTGGACGACCCGGGTTCGATCTCTCATGGCATGCGAATTTTCGGGTCTGAAAACTCCCTCTGTCCACCCAGAAGTAAATGGGTACCTGACTAAAACTCAGTAAATATATATATATATATATATATATATTATAATACAAAATGAAATAATAAAATAAGGTGTCAATCAAATTTTATTAAAATTCAAAGTTCAAGCAAAGTATCTTTAACATTAAGATACTTTGCTTGAACTTTGAATTCTAATAAAAATTTGATTGGCACCTTTATTTTATTTCATTCTATATTATAATATTAATGCTCTATCCAGTATATTGAACTTCAGTCTTTATCCGGTTGTTTCCACTAATTATAAGATATTAGTTTGATGCTTATATCTTTTGTTGGATTACTTTATATATATATATATATATATATATATATATATATATATATATATATATATATATATATATATATATAAGGTTAGTTAGAGAGAACCCCAGCAGTGTGATCAATTATAAAAGAAACATCAAAAATAAGAGCGTTATATTTATATATTCTAGGCAATACGGTGTATAACGTATGCTCATTATTTCTTTTCTAAACTTTACGATTTGGGGAGGAGGGCTAACTCACACACCCAAATTTTTTTTATATGAGAGATACAATAAGATAATAGAGAAAATAATTCCTCTACATCAACTTTTGATTTATATAATAAAATCTTAATCGGGTGGGTGCAAACGTGAGAGTCATTAATATATCTATGTATTAGGTACACTCCTACACCAGTGAATTTATCATTATGAATTATAAAATACATATTACTGCGCCCCCGAACCTACACCCTACTAAAAAAAGAATAAGAAATGCGTATATCCG
>OY744545.1:45376839-45389339 GCA_963556195.1 Sepiola atlantica
AACTGACGAAAGTTCAGTGATAATAATAATGGAAGAATTCACAGGAATGGAACCGACTTGCAATTACCTTTGTTTGAAATCAATTTTACCATTCTACGAAAATTTGATAAAAGTTTTGAACACCAATATATGAACGCAATATAAATCTATATATCTGAGAACTGTATATATGTATATATATATATATATAGAGAGAGAGAGAGAAAGAGAGAGAGAGAGGGGGGGAGAGAGAGAGAAAGTTAGTGCAGTATCAGTTCAGTTCCAATGAGAGAAAAGTATATATGTAAAGGAGTAAGGCTACGAACATTTGTAAAAAGTTTTTTTCAACATTTATTTATTATTTTGTTATTTTATCATTTTATCATTTTGTAACGCGTTTCAAGTGTGATGCGCTCTCATCAGATGTGTGAATGGATTCACATATCTGATGAGAGCGCACCAGAATAAATGTTGAAAAAAACTTTTTACAAATGTTAGTAGCCTTACTCCTGTATATATATATATATATATATATATATATATATATATAATATTTATATATATATATATATATATATAATATTTATATATATATATATATATATATATATATATATATAATATTACAGAAGTACTAATAAACACGGTATTCAAGGTTTCAAGCTAGGAAAGCGGGACTCTTATGAGAATATAGTGTTTCTTAGAGTTTTACTTATACTTAGTATACGTAAAACTCAAGAAAACACTGTATTTTTTCATGTGCGTCCGGCATCCCACATTGCAACCCAAGGTACCATGTTGATCTTCTTTCAGATAACGCCACAGGCAACACAAACCATTAAAGCCACAGCTAGAGTCTAAGGCTTCCAGTCTGTGACTTTCATGGTTTGTGTGGGCTGCGGCGTTGTCTAATTATTAAAATAATTATATATATATATATATATATATATATATATATATATATATAGTCATACACATACAGACTGTTTCGCTGTATCACAGCTCTTCAGTGCGGCTAGACCAGTTAGTGCCTCAAGCCGGGATTGAAACTCAACCGTCGAGCTTACAGTCGGCGCTCCTACCACTACGCTATCATACGACACTGACTGAATGTAAGTAATATCTCAATGTAAATATTGTCAAGTGCCGGGAGCTCGAATTAGTTTTACCTAATGAGCTATGCTTTAAAGCAGTTGGCGATATTCTTACAAATAATCTCTACCCTGGGAGGGAGCTTCATATAGTCATCCACATAAAGACTGTTTCGCTGTATCACAGGGAATATATATTTATTTTTAACGATTTACATTTTCAAATCATATTCTAAATAAAGAGTATACAAGAGTTATGATGTATATATGTATAGATATCTGACGCTCTTTACTAACTGTATATATATATATATATATATATATATATATCAATTAAATAAATGTTCTGAATTTACCTAATTAAAGAACATCTTTATTCATTCAGTTGATTCTGACAGTTTCAAAACACGCATGTTTTCTTGATAAGGAATTAATAAATTAATGAATAGAGAATATGTACGCAGTGTAAGAAAGACCTGCAAAACACAGCTTACAAACAAAAACAAAATAACTGCCATTAACCAACTTGTCATGCCAGTGATAACATACAGCTTTGTCATTATAAAATGGCGACAAAAAGACATTAACAGATTAGACACTAGAACAAGAAAAGTGTTGACGCCGTACAGAATGATGTACATAAACCAGTGGAGAAAGGTATAAGTCTCTCAGAAATTAACTATCTACAGCAAGCTACTATTGTGAACACTGGCCAGTATATGATGAGCTCACAGAACCCAAACTGTATTATGATACATCAACATCAAGAAACAAGAACCTGGCTAAATATTTTGGAAGAGACTGTCTCACAAATGAGACAGAAACACCAAACAAGCATGCTACGGAAATAACTCAAATGAGCCGCCAGAAAGACACCAAGACCTTCCATAGTAGAAAACTGGAAGAATGTGCCAATCAACCACATGCGAAATATTTTCAGGAAGAATTATCCCAGGAATATTTAGATAAAGAACGGCTCTGTAGACTGGCTCAGGGGAGTATTGCTCCACTATGATCAGGAAAAGATAATAATGGCTGCTCAAGATCAATGTTTGATGACCAATGCTTTTAAGAAGATAAGTTTTCTCAGTAACGACAAGTGCAAGTTCTGCCACACAGAAATAAAGAGTGTTAGGCATCTTACATCTAGTTGTAAAGTTCTGCTGGGGGACGGCTACTATGAAATGCGACACAACGGAGTGTGTAAATATTTCCACTTGACCATCTGTAGAAAAATTAATATCGAGTCTAGCAGCAAGTCCTGGGAACATATACCAGAATAACCTGTTGGAAATAAGCCATGCATCATCCACCATGACTATGTAATCCATACAGTAACTTACTTAGAAAATGGAGCTGTTAAACTTGACATAGTAATATGGAACAAACGGGAGAGAGTAACAACCCTACTTGAAGTCAGTGTCTCTAATTATGCTGGCTTAAAAAGAGCTAAGAGAGAGAGAGAGAGAGTTGATAACTAAATACCAAAGTCTTATATACAGCATGAAAAGAAACTGGAATCTTAGGAAGATCTCCATAATTCCAGTAATCTTAGGAGCAACCGGATATATGAAAAATAATTTCCAAAAAATATACCCACAGAACACGGTACAGGAGAGATACCAACAATTGCGCTGACGGTTAGAATCTTACAAAGACCTCTCGGTTGGAGTTTCTGAAATAGCAGGTGAATGTCTGGTATCCGGTAGGATGCCCCATGCCAAGCAAAAACAAAAAGATAAGTTTTTTTTAATAATAATGAATTCAAGATATGTTTTCAAAAAACTTCATCGGTTTACTTCTATTTCCAATTAAATCAAACCCAGAAAAATCTAAAATTACAACCGTTAACTTCCAATACATATACGTTATTCTGATGTTCCAAATGGATTTAGGCAAAGATGCAATTTGTGTTTGGAGCAAAAAATAAGAATCCTGAAATACGAACACAGTAATCTTCTAAATAAAAGAGATGAACTAATGGTCAAATGCAGACATAAATGTAAATTTAAAATAACCAATAACTCGCAATCCGAAAGACCTGTAACGGTGGAGGTACCAAATTGAATACGACTAGATTGTTATTTCCCTTTAATCCCCTTCATAATTTTTTATAAGTATCTGGTACGGATACATGATTACAGACTCGTTTATATGTGTTATTGGTGTATTAGTGTGTTTGCGTATATATATGTGTATGTATGTGTTCATTAGTGGGATGTTTTTGTTATGGTCATATAATCAGATAATTTACCTAAAGATAGCTTTAAGAGTTTTTTCTTTAGATAACACGTTCGTAAAGCGAGAATTAAATCGCCTTATTGGTAGATATTGTATGTATGTATATGAGTATATGGTTAATTAGTTGTAGGTAGGTGTATTAATTAATCAGTTCAAATATTTTTGAAAAGCCAACATTCTGCAAACGTGCTCAATATATTGTAGCTATTCGTGTTGGGATAGGCATGGTTTTGGGTACCCGATGATGTTTTTTGGGGGGGAGTTTTTTCGTTTTTTTCGCTTTTCCAAGTGGCATGATAATTTGATATGGCCCTAGATGATACATGATTGTAAAAGAATTGGATAAAAGTGGCTATGGGATGATGTTTAAAATAATAAGTTTCATTTCCCCAAATTAACTAATTAAAATAAGTGTACAAGATAAATGTCATTACTAAATATTTGTAGACGTAAATTAAGTGCTAATTAAAGATTTGTCATATATATAAAATTAATAGAAAATAGGATATAAAATATAAAATAATATAAGAATTATATCATATAAACACAGCTTAATTGAATAAATCATAATCGAAATTAACCTTCATAAAATATATTTTTATAATTTTATACTTTATAAATACTTGACAATAAGAACATATAGTGATTATGTGTATATGCGTGGTGTAAGTGTGTACTCTGGTAGGCATGTATGTGTGTGTATGTGTGTGTATGTGTATGTATATGTATATATATATATGTATGTGTATATATATGTATATATATATAGGTATGTATATATATGCATGCATGTGTATATTAGATTGTATGTGTGGTGCGTGTGTTAGATAATAGTTAGGTCTGAGATCACAATATAATAAGATTTCCTACCCCCCCCCCCCGCTGTGAGATTAATTGAGGGTTTTGACACGTGTACTGGCGGTTAAGTTTTGGTCGTGTCTGTGATTCTTCCTTCTTATATCTTTCCCTCTTTCTCTCTTTCTTTTTTTTTTCGCTTTTCAACTGGCTTGATAATTTAGTATTAGCTGAACGAGTTTTAAATAGTAGTCGGTCGTCCAAACTATGTGTGTATTTGACATATATATATATGTATATATGTATGTTTCTGTATAAGGGTATGGGTGTGGGGATGTGGGTATGAATGTAAATATGATGTGTACGTGTTTATGCATGCCTGTATATGTGTGTGAGTGAGATTGTTTCAGAATTCAGTCGGCATCTACTTTCAGATCACCTTTCTTTTCTTTTCTTTTCCTTTATTTAGTTCCCTCACCCCCTTCCACTCACTATATACATTGATCGCTAGACAGTAGGTGTCTTCAAACAATGAGATGAGGATTAATACTGTTAATTTTTGACACAGACCGATTCTTTTAAAAATAGGAACCCCTCTTCCATCACCATCGATTCCCAATTTTACAATGTCTAAATATACATACAGCCTCCCCCTCACTGTCTGTAGTTGATTATGCAATTCCCCCTCTCAATTTATACTTAAATGTGTTTTAAGTGGTTGTTACCCCCTCTCTCTCCAATTATATTTGAATTGTCGACTGTGAATTTAATTCTTTTTTCAGTTTCAAAATTGTAATCATCTGGTTTCGGATGCTTGAAAAAGCCACAAGGTGGAAATAAATTATTGAATCGATGATTATGTAATTTCGTGTTATTATACTTTATTTTATATATATATATATATATATATATATATATATATATATATATATATATATATATATATAAATCTGCGACACTGGGATGTCGATGTTATCGATCAACAGCTGTTAGAGATCCCATCAGGCAGAATAGCAAATATGATCCTCCCTTTAGGTCATATATATATATATATATATATATATATATATATAGAGAGAGAGAGAGAGAGAGAGAGAGAGAGAGAGAGAGAAAAGAGGGTAGTGCAGTATTAGTGCAGTTCTAACGAGAGAAAAGTATATATGTAAAGGAGTAAGGCTAGCAACATTTGTAAAATGTTTTTTTCAACATTTATTTATTATTTTGTTTATTTTATCATTTAATAATTTGAAGTAAAAAATACGACATTACTTACTTTCCAACCTGACATATATATATATATATATATATATATATATATATATATATATATATATATATATATATATATATATATAAACTGCTGGCCATTTCTTATGAAATTATAAAGTTATAAAATAACAAAATAATAAATAGACGTTGAAAAATCATTTTACAAATGTTGGTAGTCTTACTCCTTTACATATAAATATATATATATATATATATATATATATATATATATATATATATATATATATAGTTGTAGTTCAAATGTTCTCATGTGATTTCATGTAGTTAATAGGATCCGCCTTTGATAACAGAGTCCGGTTGCACACCTCACAGATCCACACATCTCTACAATTGATTGGAAAGTACAACTTCTCTTCCAAGACAAACACGAAGTTACAGCTTATCATGTTCTTTATGCTCTAAATCAGTGCTCTTCAAACTTTTTTTGTCGCGACCCCTTTTTGGAAAAAATTTTTTTCGTGACCCACCAACATTTTTTATAAATAAAAAATAAGTTAATGGAGTGAAAAGGTTTATTCCTTCGAAAAATCAACATAAGCTAAACATGAAATAAAATATATTTTACTTTTTTTATTTATTTATAAAAGAATTCACAGAAATAAGCATATGTACGAAAAAATAAGGGGTTATGAAAGATAATAGCAGTTAAAATCACATATCATTATTAAGATTATATCATTTCATTTGAATCAATGAGATTGATGCGATTGCATTTTTTGGCATAAAAGATCAAATCTAGGCTCTAACTTTGTCAAAGCTGGTCTTAGTACGGTTTCGATACATTTCAAATTTGCTCGATGTTTTGTTTTTAGGTTAGTTAATGCCGAAAAAGCACTTTCGCATAAATAAGTCGATGCAAAAGGTAGAAGAGTGTTTATTGCAAGCTGAGATAAGTTCGAATATTCTGAATCAAGACCAGACCAAAACGATATGAGACTCATTTTAGCGAACGTGATTTTTAAAGAAGAATCAGAAGAAAGTTCTGCCAATTCTTCCTGAACCTTTACTGTAAGATTACTCACTTTTTCGTCATCAACATCAAATGGATTTTGAATCCAAGCAAATTGGCTCATGCCTGATTCTTTGAGAAAATACTTTTTGAAATTTTCTGCTAAACTTACTAAATAAGCGATTATGATGGGTTTAACTTTTTCAAAACTTAGTGCGTTTTTGGTTATGAACTCTTCCAAACATGGAAACATTTCGTATGTGTTTCTTTTCACATTAATCAACCAAACATTAGTTTTTTTAATGAAACCTTGAATTTTCGAAGTTAATGTAAAAATATTTGTGTTTGCACCTTGCAATGATATGTTGAGTTCATTAAGTTTGTCAAGAACATCTGATAAATAACAAAGTTTAGAAACCCAGTCTTCATTGTAAAAGTATCTTACCAAATCCGAGTTATTACTTGATAAAAATAACATGACTTCATTTTTTAATGTCAGTAGCCTTCTTAAAGCTCGACCTCTTGAAAGCCATCTAATATCCGTGTGGAGCAGCAAAGATTCAAATTCTGAGCCCATTTCTTTGCAAAAATTCGTAAAGAGTCGAGTATTAAGAGCACGGGATTTAATGTAATTGATTATTTTCACTGAATCTTGTAGCACTTCACACAATTCTTCGCTAATTTTTTTTGTTGCTAGCACCTCCCGACGAATCATGCAATGAGTGAAGGTTACTTCCTTTTTACAAACGGATCTGACTTTACTGTAGAAGCCAACATTCTTTCCTGTCATTGCGGCTGCACCATCTGTGCAAACTCCAACACAGTCAGCCCATTTTAATCCGACTTCTTCAAAAAATTCGTCTACTTTTTTAAACATTGCCCCACCTGTAGCGTGTGCTTCTAATGGCTTGCAAAAAAGTAAATCTTCATGAAGATCATTGTGGTAGCAATACCTTACATACACTAATAATTGTGCCATGTTTGTAATATCCGTTGTCTCATCCAATTGAATTGCGAATTTTGAATTTTCTTTAATTCTTTCTATTAATTGTTCATGTAAGTCCTCGCTAATTTTCGTAATTCTTCTGCTCACTGTGGTGTCAGCCATAGGAATTTTTTTTAATTCGTTTGCATATTTTTGTCCGATGAGAATTTCGGTCATTTTGATGGTTATTGGAAGAGCAAGCTCTTCTTCAATTGTAAACGGTTTTTTAGCCTTTGCAATCAAAAAAGATGCTTCATAAGATGCCCGCAAGAGTCTAAATGGTGATGACTAGCTGGTGGTTTGAAATGTCACATAAAAGTATACAGTAATTCAAGCCTTCTGCCTTGGCCCAGATCAATAATCAACATTAGAGTTGTCTGCTCAACGATATTGAATTCGTTGACACTACTGAATGACTATCTAAAAGCTCACGGACAGCCAATAAATGAACGAAAAGAGCGGCATTTGTTTGACAAGACGTCGCAGTTATATATATATATATATATATATATATATATATATATATATATATATATATATATATATATATATATATATATATATATATATATATATATAAAGAGGGTAGTGCAATATTAGTGCAGTTCCAACGAGAGAAAAGTATATATGTAAAGGAGTAAGGCTACCAAAATTTGTAAAAAGTTTTTTTTCAACATTTATTTATTTTGTTATTTTATCATTTTATAATTTTATATAACGCGTTTCAAGCGGTGGTCCGATTTCATCAGATATGTGAATTCATTTGAAGAAATGTCTTTCGATTTGAAAGAGTGTTGTTTCATTTGAGGAAATGTGTTATTGTTTGGCGTTTTTGCGCATGTATGGGTTTGCGGGCACTCCTCTACATATATATATATATATATATATATATATATATATATATATATATATATATATATATATAAAATATGAGACTAAAAGTATACTTTTATAGTATTGAACCTATAGAGAACGAATTAAAGTTCAATATACGGGATAGAGCAATTATGTAGATAAATGAAGATAAATGAAGAAATAGAGATAAAAACATGTATATTTTTTCTTTCCTTACGCCAGGCTTTTCAAAGATTAAAAAATTTATAACTTCAAGGTCAAAAACCAGTCAATGATAAGTATGAGATTGATGGATTCTGCCTCAGAAAACAGGAATAGAGCGATTAACCAGATAAGGCTACAAATTCGACCCAACCATCTGCGAATGTGGGTCAGAAGACCTTACGATTGTAGAACCATGTTGCCCTACTCGACGACCGCCAACCCCAACGTTGTATGTCCGTGACCTTCTTGTCTTCATCATCTAGCCGAATCATCTATCCATTGACGAATCGTCGAGGGCACAGCACTGGTCCACAAGTTAAATAAAAGAAACACAACTCTTGAGAAATAACACAAACACATATACATTGTGTATAATTTAGTTGGAACTATGAGTGTGTGTGACACCGTCGCTGACTGTTGAGACCCCCATTGTCGTTGCTAAAGTCGTCAGCTCATCTCATCGTTTTCCGGTCCGATCCGCTCTCTGTGGATGTTCGATCCCTAACTGCTCGGCTTCTCTCCGAAACCGAAACTCGTTAACTTTTTGCCATAAACTTCACTGTCGTCAAACTGTCGTAAAACTAACTTACCTTACTGTCGTAAAACGTTGCTACTCCTAAATGTCGTGTCCGGTATTCTTTTCTGAGTCACCTGTTCTGAACAATGGAAACTGACCACTGCTGCATTTTCTTTTGTCTCTGTCGATGAGTCACTTCATATCCTCGCGGCCTTCATTGTATCACACGATGTAACACTACCATTTTTTTGCAAAGTACAAAGAACTATGTAAAAAGTGTGAAAGATGCTTCAAAGACACGCAAGTTCGTTTAAAAACTCTACACTTGTTCGTTGCATTGAATGCAAATAAATCTATATTCATTAAAAAAAATTTAAAATAAACTTTTTACAAAAATAATACAAAATTTGCCCGATTTTCATATAATATTTTTAATTCTTCACAGATCTATTGATTAAGTGCGACCTTTTCATATTATAATACATTTGTATTACTTGGACGTATAATTACTAGTTAATTCATATTTCAGTCACATAAATTATGTATAATGAAATGTGTTTCGGCTTCATTAATTAATGAATAATTATGTTATTTCGTCCATTTTGAGTGAAGATGTTTGTGTGGGTGACCCCTAAGTAAACCACTATAATCGTAATTTTATTAAACTTACGTGCTTACACAATGAGCGGCGGATGGTGAAATTACAGTTGAAAAACCTTTCATTTGATTATTGAATATTTTTTATGAAATAAGATTTATTTCAAGAGTTAAATTTTGAAATCACAATATCGTTTTGTACTTTTGAAAAGACAAAAATATGAAAGATAAATCAAATAAAAAGACTCTAGAGCACACACACACATACACACACACATATATACATATATATATATTATTCTTTCCTTAAGCCAAGGCTTTTCAAAGATTAAAATCTTATCATCAGAGGAATTACATAGATAGATAAGTTGGCAGTGGAAAAGCCAAAATTCAAAATTTGAAAAAATATAAGTAATGGTAATTCTATTTTATATATATATATATATATATATATATATAGTAATTTTCAACATTCATTCGTGACAAAAAAATTGGGATTATCTGTGACCTGAAAATACAATTTCTTAGAGCACACAAGGTTTGTGAAACTCATAGAACATTATTCAACTTCTTTGTTTGGACTGTTCAAACATTTTCAATCATTTCGATTTGATACAACATCCTGTCCATAGCTCGAGGCATTTTTGATCGATTTTAGGACTTTAATCGAGACATTTTTCCCTTTAAATTTTTTTCAAAATTATTCACTTTTGCATTTTCAAGATAGTCACTTCTAATAATTAATTAACATTTAACTATCATTGGTCATACCTTCTGAAGATAAGAGCATTATTTTTGAAAAGCCATGGTTTAAAGGTCTTTTTATGTGTATTCCTTGTTTGCACACTTGATGAAATAATAAATTTGTAAACTACACAAATTTTATCCAATTTATCACTTCATTATCTCTCTATTCCCCTCTCTCTTTCTCTCTCTCTCTCTCTCTCTCTCTCTCTCTCTCTCTCTCTATATATATATATATATATATATATATATATATATATATACAGGGTGGGCCAAAATAAGGGTCCTATCTTTAAATTTGAATAACTTGAATTTGAATAACTTCCACAAAATAAAAGTTAAACTCACCAAACTTTATGTGTGTGTAGACTGACCCTTCCGAGATTTTTTGAAATAAACAAAACAAATTTTAGCCGAAAAACACTTCTTAAAACTTACAAAAACTAAAGTATTGTTTTTTACACTGTTTTGAGTTTTTTAAGCAAAAATAATGTTTTCTAAATGAGGGTACGTTCCTTAGGGCTAATACGGCTCATGCTTGCTTCGGAAGGGGTCCTTTACTTATTCTAAAAAAAAATTTTTTTAAATCAATAAATAAAAAAGTTATGAATTTTTAAAAATAGGACCCTTATTTTTGCCCACCCTGTATATATATATATATAATGTCTTATGTATAATATTATATATTATTATACTTGATTTAACAGAAAGTATTTGCGTTTCCTAAATCCCAAAAATGTCGTCACTTCCGTTTCAATTTTCATTTTTTCATTTAAGAATTGCAAGGTGTGTAAGTGTCATGAACTTTGACCATATATTGTTGTTTTTTTTAATTAAATTTAAAAAAAGATAAAGGAAAAAGAGCCAACTATAAATTGAAGGTTCTATAATTTTTTAAATTATTATTAAATTAATAAATATTGAAGTGAATGTTCTATAATCGCATTTTTAAATTATTACTTATTTAATAAATATTTTAAAAATTATCACAAAATTACTAAATATTTATATATTAATAAAAACTACTGTAAAACCTTTAATTTTCTGACCCGTTTTAAAAATACCTTTTCGGATATCAAACAGAATATTAGTTTCGTCCTTTTATAATATTTGGTCGATTTGCCTGGTATACTTAATGCTTCGCTATTCCAATTCTCCCCAAATGGCTTTATTTTCCGCTAAATTTTAATTAAAGAGGTCGTAACGTCGGCCACATATCTTTTTAAACAAGTCGTGGAGAATATATATCAGAGAGTTTGAATTACCTACTAGACACTATCCTCGAGTGTATTTTGGTCTTTTTGTACAAGGGTTTGTCAGGACAACCTGATGATACCTATAAGAAACCCCTAAGAAAATAATCAAAATTAAATTTTATTGAAGCCTAAATAAGATCCCTTCGACACGGCTGTATACTGGCTCATACGAGTTGGATATTCTACCAGACTAGATGAATTCTTATCTAGTAATATGGTAAGAGCAAGAGACTAAAAGAAAAATATACTATTACATAGTAAACTGATAGGAAAATTAATGTTTTTCACTTCTTTACTAACTCAACGTTTGAGAAGGGAATCTTAATTGAACACGTGGAAATCTATGTATCTTATATAGAAATCAAGTGTTATAGAAATCAGGTGTTATCCACAGAAAAGGGACCCCTTGATTTCTGAGAACTTACTGAACTAAAATGAAAACAGAACAGAAGTAAGTCAGATTTACAATTGATATTAATGTATTTATTGATAATTTTGAAATCGTCAGAACTATACATTTAAAAAGATAAACACTGGCAGTATATGAGTCTATCAGAGATCACATCAGCGACGCCCCATGGAAGGAAACCTTCTCACTCCCTGCTGATCAGTGTAAATGAGTTGACTGAATGGGTCAAAGCAGGCATTGAAACCTATGTCCCCATGCGAAAATTCTTTAGCAAGCCCCACTATCCTCAAGGGTTCACCTCGAAATGTGCAGCTGCCATTGCTAAGAGGCAGCAAACATTCCGTAAATTCGGCCGCCATAAGTAAGCTACTAATAGACAGAAATTTATAGAGTCTAGAAATAATTGCAAGGCAGTGATAGGTGAAGCAAAGAAGGTTTACAGAGATAACCAAAAACCGCATTCAGTCACAGAAACTAGAAAAATCCACAATAGTGTGGTGAACAAAGGTCAATCAACGATTCCACCATTATAAAACCACAATGATGTCGTTTGCAAGGCAACTGAGAAGGCTGAACTACTTGCCCAGC
>OY744545.1:45394339-45396839 GCA_963556195.1 Sepiola atlantica
GTGAAAAATGACAAACGGAAAACATGTTAAAGTGCAGGAGAAAAACAAAAACAAGAGATTTTTACCGGTTTCGTTTTGTTGGAGAACGTCTTCAGAAATGAAGATATAGAAATAATTTTATTTTGAAGGCACATACATGGGATGAGGGAAGGATGATCTTACTGGACCATATGAGAAGATATTAAGTGATATTCAAATATGACGAGTGGGTGACACATTCTTCTATGTTTCTTATTCTTCTGTTTACACTTTTATATATTTTCTTTCTCTTTTTTACTTTCACACCTAATGAGCTAGTATGGAGAAGGCGGTGGGGGAGGGGGAAAGGCGACAAAAGGGGAGATAGACAGAGGAGCTGTCCAGGGTAAACAAGTGCACATATATAGAATCCAGAGAAAAATACATATAAGAATGGAAAATGGGAAATCAGAAATCATTAAAAACAACTGAAAATCTAGCAGTCCTGATTGATTGAAAAACAAAGTTATTTGTTTCTGAAATGGTCACTACACCATAGAATGAATCAAAACTTATTTATTTATTAATAGCTCGATTGAAATTTATAAAATTAAAAATTTCAATATTAAATGTTGAGCTTCATCTTTGCTGTTGGAAATTGATTCCTAGTCGAATCGATCTGAACTATTTAGATTACCATTTTATATTGTGACCTATATATATAAATATACATATATATATATATATATATATATATATATATATATATATATATATATATTACACAACGAGCTTGGTTAACATCTAAAGAACAAGATCAATCGACACCATGTCGTTTTAAAAAAAGGAAGACAAAAAATATTGTCTATTAGCCTGATGAAGATTTCTGTGTGAATCGAAAATGTGAATTTAAATAAATAATATGTTTATTTAAAGAAAAAAAAGCCCCTGCATTTTACTGGTTAAAAAAAACAGTTTCAATTACAAAATTTAAATGCTTTCTATATAGTGGGACTCTTTACTAATATATATATATATATATATATATATATATATATATATATATATATATATATATATTATTTGCATACACCTTGGATACAGTTTTCACTGTCATTTACTGCATCGATTGCAAACAGGTTTCCCGCTTGGATAATTTTTTCGTTTTTGGACTACCATTCACCACCTGCATCACTTTTCAATCAACATCCTGGATATATTTCCTGGATATGTTTTAAATTGTATGACTTGGATGGACTGTATAGCTTTAACAAAAAAGCATGTTTTGGGCTGATATATTTGATGTTTTATATACATTTATGTATTTTTAATATATATTTTTTTATATATTTTCAAAGTTTAATTTTATTACCTGCAGTAATGTCATTGCGGTAATGGTCATCTGAGGAGAAGAATTTTCTTTGAAAACTCATGAGTTAAGGACTTGAAGGTACTTTGCCTGAACATTGAATTCTAATAAAATTTGATTCGCACCTTATTTTGATTATTTCATTTCATATTATGCTATATATATATATATATATATATATATATATATATATATATATATATGTGATTTTATGAAGGCTAACCAAAGCATTCCTTTCAAGACACCAATGATCACCATTAAAGATATTTTTTCTTACAAATACTATTTATTCAAATTAAATGTTTTTTCCTACACGTGTTTCACTACCAAGCAGTTACTTGCTTGGCAGATCATCAGGGAAATTAAATGTCTGGAATACTGGTTTCAACTGCCGACAAAACACAATGTGGCGTTGTAATAGTTGAGGTCACTTAAGAAGAGAAGAGGAAAAAAAATAAAAATAAAAATAAAAATAATATTAAAAGTCAAACTTAAAAAGCAAGGAAGAACAACGATAATAAAAGAAAGTCCTAGAAAAGTCTTAGAAAAGTAGCTTGTGCATTATTTCTTCCACCAAGCCAACAAGCAAATAATAGGTCCCAAATACATTCAATAAAACCACAAAACCGGAACAATGTGCGATAATACACTTTCACGTCGGCCGGTACAATGATGAATAAATCCCCCCCCCCACAAGAAAACAATTGGATTGGAATGGTAACTTGTGAGCGGTATCTTGAATGATTTAGTTCTTTTGTTTTCTTGTGGGGGGGGGGATTTATTCATCATTGTACCGGCCGACGTGAAAGTGTATTATCGCACATTGTTCCGGTTTTGTGGTTTTATTGAATGTATTTGGGACCGATTATTTGCTTGTTGGCTTGGTGGAAGAAATAATGCACAAGCTACTTTTCTAAGACTTTTCTAGGACTTTCTTTTATTATCGTTGTTCTTCCTTGTTTTTTAAGTTTGACTTTTAATATTATTTTTATTTTTATTTTTATTTTTTTTTCCTCTTCTCTTCTTAAGTGACCTCAATTATTACAACGCCACATTGTGTTTTGTCGGCAGTTGAAACCAGTATTCCAGACATTTAATTTCCCTGATGATCTGCCAAGCAAGTAACTGCTTGGTAGTGAAACACGTGTAGGAAAAAACATTTAATTTGAATAA
>OY744545.1:45401839-45426839 GCA_963556195.1 Sepiola atlantica
GTGTCTTCCAGTCTTTTTCACTCGTTCATTTTCGCAGTTTTTTTCCTTTTCTTACCTTCTTTAGTTGGCTTTTCTGTTACTAACATTATCACGACTCATAGTGTAGAGAATAGAAGAGATCACCATATAACCTTGGATTATGTGTTACTATAACATACTAATTTCCATGACTACGGGTAGGTATTATTATTAGACTGGGTTCATTTTTCAAGAGAGATGGGGAAAAGTATATCCTATTTTGTCAATCCGACAATAAAAGTCTAATTTTCATAATGAAATGTTTGCCGACATAATTATGGGCTATGTTTAAAGAGAGATGAAAAAAAATGTGTTGAGGTTATTTTGGTCATCCGTAAGAAAAATGATTTTCATAAATAAATGCTTTTGTGTGTCACAAAATGATTGATCATTCGATAAATCGTTCGAAATATGATCGACCGGAACCCAAACTTCAATCAGATTTCATCGATAATTTGTTGATCCATTTCGGTTTTCAATCACCTGAATTATTTCTTGAATCATTTTATATCTTGTTTGTTCTCTATTTTACATAACTTATTTTAACCCTCCAACCTCTCTCCCCTATCTCTTTCTCTCTTTCTCTCTTTCTCTCTCTCTTCCATATATATATATATATATATATATATATATATATATATATATATATATATATATATATATATATACTAAAGAAGAAGGATGAGAATAAAAAAAAATTGTATCGATACAATATTTATAATAAAAACACAAGTTCAAAGCAAGGAGTTTCATATCCTTAATCCATGGATTTTCAAAGATAAACTCTTTTCATCTGATGAAAAAAGTTTGTCTTTGAGTTTGTCTTTATGCTTTCATCTGATGAAATAAGTTTGTCTTTGAAAATCCATGGATTAAGGATATGAAACTCCTTGCTTTGAATATCTGATGTTTTAATAAATATTGTATCTATACAATTTTTATCTTCATCTTTCATCTCTTGAATTGATTGCTCTATTCAATATATTGAGCTTTTTATTAATACGATAGATTATTATTAAACGATACATCGCTTATCTTTAATTCAATTTAATATTCTAATATACAGGGTGATTCATAAGTCACTTAGCTATTTATTTTTTAAATTCTAAAGTAAAAAATTACGGTAATACAAAACAGAAAATTTATTCAACAAATGCATTCATGGGAGTTTAAAATTACAGCAAATTTTCAAATTTCCACCTTTGTTCTGCATGCATAGCTCCATTCCTTTTTGCAAGGAATTTACGACTCTTTGTAGCATATTTTATTAATTATGAAATAAATATATATGGAATTGTTTACTCTCTAATTACTGCTATTTTTTATTATTTTTATTTTATTTTAAATTTGTTCATTTATATATTTGTATATATAAATGAACAAATTTTAAATAAAATTAAAATAATAAAAAATAGCAGTAATTAGAGAGTAAGATAACAATTATCAAACGTTAATAGTATGTTTGTGCTTCATATGGTAATCATTTTAAATAGCTAAGTGAAGTGACTTATGAATCATCCTGTATATATATATATATATATATATATATATATATATATATATATATATATATATATATATATATAGTAAGGTTTTTATCCACGCGGTAAAAGTCCGAAGACTAACTTCTGTGTTTATATAATAGTGCCTAATAATAAATCGCACTAATTTACGTGTAATAAAACTGTTATTTATACAAACATAGTTTGGCTACACATTCAGAACATGTTTCGGTCGTAGCTTTAATAAGCTCTACAAAAAGTCCGTTTTTTATGCTTTCATTTTGTGGAATGAAGGAAATTACTGCCCGTAAAGGTCACGTGACTAAATGCAAAATATGTTTTAACATACCTACCGTTAAACTTTCATATATTTAATTTTCCAAAGCCGTCAAATCGAAGTAAAGTCAGTTAACATAAGATGGCTACCGTCTGTATTGCAAGATTAAAATGGGTCAGACATTGCGCGGTTCACACGATGACTTGGTTGAGGGGAGGAAATTATACCGTTGTCTAATAAACTCACACACAAATGATACGCATCTTTTGAACAACAAATACGCGTACACATAGAAATACGCAATTTGCGAGATGGGAAATATATACAGGGTGACTAAAAAAAAACGGGCCCCGTGTACACTTTATGTGATATCTCCTTTATTTATTCACCGATTGCCATTATTTTACAGGACATGACAGAATCAACGACCGTGAGTACGCCAAGACCTCAGTGGGAGCTGGGACAAAGAATACACTGTGTTAAATTTTACTACAAGACAGGCTCGTTTAAGAAAACCCAGGACAGTTTCATGCATCAGTTCAGATGTGAAAAGGCTCCACCCAAAAGCAGAATTCAGAACTGGGTGGACCACTTCGAGAAGTATGGGACCGTAGAGAACTTCAACGCTGCCAGTGAGAACCGTCCAAGCCACTCGGCACGTCCCAAGAAGCGGACAGCTGAGCTGGTTGAAAGTGTGAGAGAGTCTCTCCAGGAGAGTCCGAAACGCTCTGTGTGTAAGCGAAGTCAGTCCCTCGGTATCTTCAGTGAGACTTGCAGGAGAGTTCTTGTGAACGATATCAGGGCTTACCCATACATAATACAGACGCTGCAAACACTTACAGCCTCAGACAAGAAGCAGAGGAGCGCTATGACAGTCATGATGCTCGATAAGATCAAGGAGACACCAAGTTTCCTTAACCTCCTTTGGACCTCAGATGAAGCCCACTTCCATCTTGACGGAAAGGCGAACTCCAAGACAAATGTCTTCTGGGGGTCCTCCAGACCCAATGAAGTAGCCACCAAGCTCCTGCACTCTCCTAATTGCACGGTGTGGGCTGCAATCTCGGTCAGAGGCATCATCGGACCAATTTTCATCGGAGAATCTGGCGCAGCAGTGACAGTCACAAAGGAGCGGTATGTGGAGGTCCTCAAAACCTTCAAGAGTCGCTCATGAGCAAGTTCTGGTTCTAGCAAGACAAAGAAAGTTCTCACACCTCAAACCTGTCCCGTGATTGGCTGAAAGAGAACTTCGACAGCAGAGTGATCAGTCTCAAGACTAATTTTGAGTGGCCACCCCATAGCCCGGACCTAAGCTCCCAGATTATTTCATTTGGGGCTATCTTAAGGACAGAGTGTACGCAGGGAAACCCAGAACCATCACGGAACTCAAGGAACCCATCAGGGAGAAGATGAGAGCCATTCCCAATTCAGTCTGTAAGAACGTCATGGACAACTTCGTTCTGCGCCTCAAGAAATGCACGGAGCTAAAAGGAGTCCATCTAGAACACATGCTGTAGAACGGAGAAAAAAAGGCCAAGGATCCTAGTGTTTTGATATGATGTTGTGAATATAATAAACTAGTTATGCCCCAAAATTCATTTCATTCGGACGAAACACTAAGAAACGGGGCCTAATTAGATTTGGGGCCCGTTTTTTTAGGGCACCCTGTATATATATATATATATATATATATATATATATATATATATATATATATATATATATATATATATATATATATACAGGGTGATTCATAAGTCACTTAGCTATTTATCTTTGAAATTCTAAAGTTAAAAAATACGGTGATGCAAAACAGAAAGTTTATTCAACAAATTCATTCATGGGAGTTTAAAATTACAGAAAATTCTCAAAATTTCTCTCTTCGTTCTGCATGTATAGCTCCATTCTTTTTTGCAATGAATTTACGACTCTTTGTAGCCTATTTGATTGATTATGGTGTTGTACGAAAGAGGCTTTCTGTTCACATCACGTTTCCATTGCCTTTCAACAAGTGTGGGAGATTCATCAAATTTGGCCATATGAATAACAATAAAAATTCGCTCTTCAATTCTAAATGACATTTTAAATAACTAAGTGAAGTGACTTATGAATCACCCTGTATACATATATATCTATATCTATCTATCTATCTATCTATCTATCTATCTATCTATCTATCTATATATATATATATATATATATATATATATATATATGGTTTAATTCAGTCTTATAACAAGTGTGCTCAATTACTTGTGCCATACCATATATATTTTTTAATGGACACTATACATTATTCATGTTGAGTCTCAAGTGTTTCCGTGAAACCGAAGGTACCGATGGATGATAATAATAATAATGTATAGTGTCTATTAAAAATGTATCTATTTATCTTCATACAACGTGTGATTTCACGTGTTATATCCTGTCGTCATCAGCATCAAACCAGGGGTGCTATCATAGTTTCGGTGGCCCCACCGGCAGCTTTGGCACCTGGGGGGGGGAGATCCTTTGTCTTTTCCCGGTAATAAAGAGTTTGTTTTGCTGGCAATAACGTTTATCTAGCAATTGTATCATACATCAGTGCAATGACAGTGACAGCATTGCTTCTGTGACGTTCTTTTTTGTGTTATGGACAAGACTTTTTCCAATCTTGCATGCGACATATCTACACTACTTTTCAAGAGCAATAATTTCAACTTTCCCAAAAATATTTCTCCAGCCATTAAGAGGGTAACACCCCAATTTCACATTATTATTATTCTCATAAGTTCTCACCATTTCTCGGTCATAATGCTAATTTCCCATATCTCCCAAACAGATCCAATCTTGCCGACCCAATCCTTACTCTTATCTCTAAATCAGTTTTAATCAGCATACCAATTTTATCACCTCCATAAGTATTCTGTATACCTTAGTTAATAATGTTAAATCCCGAATACAAATCATTCAAAAACCCTGCAGAGTTACTGCCCTTAAACCGCATCGATGATATCTTTATTTAAATTCCTTTAGGGTTGATTTAAAGTCATTTAATCCAGGATTTAAACACGAATTTAATTAATGTTGTTCCTTTTAACCTCTGTAATCATTAAACGCATTTTCTCTCCCTAATTCTTTTAGAAGACACATCATTAAACCCCAAAACAGTAACGGCCAAATATACGATACTCATAATATTGGCTCACGGGATTTATATAGAAATACTTTTTAATTTTTTAATTTTTTTATATCTCTTTAAATCTTCTCCGGTTTAAATCGCAACTGTTACTTTTCACACTTCCCCCTTTTTTTCAAACCTTATTAAACCTTCCTTACACTAAATTTAAACACACATACATAACACTCTAAGCAAATAACGCATCCAAACGAGAGTGACACGTGACTTCACATTTCCTAAACAGATGACAACAGAAGCTGAAGAGAGCCAGATGGCCAAGCCCTTCTGTGCTTGAAACCGACGGTACGAATGTTGTACTAATTTTTCTGTACCAAAATAAATAAATATTACACTCTTAATTTTTAATTTTTACTTTAAGCCTTAATTAATCGAGCACTCTGCTTGGATTTTTCCTACTATATTACAAAGATGTTTATATATATATATATATATATATATATATATATATATATATATATATATATATATATATATATGCGTGTGTGTGTGTATCTAGGCAGCATCCTCTCTTGCAGGCAAGTATTGTTGAATATAAGAGACAAATCATGTCTAGATATCGTTTAAACAGTCCGAATTAGGATCTTAGTTTCGGAGGGGAATTGGTCAATGAATTTGCCATCGTTTGCATTTGTCTCCCAAGTACTAAGATCTTAATTCGGACTATTGAAAGGAGCTACCAAAGGATATCTAGACATGAGTCTCTTATATTCAACAATATATATATATATATATATATATATATATATATACATCACAGAAAATCAGAACAACATCAGTACCGTCGGTTTCAATTCCAAACAAAGGGGATACATAATCGGTCTTTTTTACTGGACTCTCTTCAGCCTCTCTTTTTAAAGAGAGTATGTTAAAGGAGACCAATTACACAACGTAGCATTTTTTTACAAAAGTTTTGTTTGTATTTTTTTACTGTCAATTTTCCTTGCTGATTCCAAAAATGTTATTATTGTTTCTGTATCATCGACCGTTATATAAATGCATCGCTTTTCAATGTCATCATATATTGGAAAATGCTATATATTCCGAAACGAACTGTATATCTAATTTTCTTTTTCAGAGCAATTACTAAGTTCTGTTCTTATTAAAATGGCTACTAAAGGATGTAAAATTCTCCAGATACATTTTGCTATGTGTGTGGTTATTATATTTGAAAGAAAGGGGCTAAATTGTTGATAGCATATAGACTCTATTTCGGAATTCTCATTGGTGACCAGGACAAATCATGGGCCCCTCATGTGATATGTGGAAGCTGTCGATATACTCTAGAAGGATAGCTAAGAGGTACAGGAAGGGAAATAAATGCCTTTTGCAATTCCCAGAGTATGGAGAGAGCCGAAGAACCATCACGATGACTGTTACTTTTGTATGATTGATGTGACAAAGTATAGAAAAGTTAAAGGAAGACAAGCTCTTCAGTATCCAGACATACTGTCGCATAGCCCCTTAATAATTCATACCTTCGTTTCTTCTCGGTTTGCTCTGTCGTCTACTAGTTGAGTACTTTCTTCGCCTCTACACTGTAGTGGCCATCTCCGCGAGTTGTCTGTAACAAAAGACCTTTCTCACCCACTTCATAAGACAACAATCTTTTCATTTTAATTACTTTTTATTCGGCGTCAGTTTCTATTGCCCGTGGAGATGTTTTGCTCATCGTTGAGAGAGAGAGAGATTTACGAATATCGTGGTTAATTCTTAGCTAGCTTATTGTCTAATCAGTCCTTTGTTATTTGAGGAGACAGGGGGAGAAGGACATCTTTTACGCCAGTATTCTTTCTTAGGGAAAAACATTTCCCGTTCTGACTTGGCTACATCTTAATTCCTTCGTCCGACTTCTGCGCCTCCTAAGTCCGAACTACTTAAAAACTCCAATTTTCCCACATATCAAAACTGTGACGTAATATCACGTGGTCACCACACAGGTGCAGGATGACCTTTTGAACTATGGTTATCCATTGTCTCGTCACTTGTCACGTTTCGATTCCCGGAAACAGCATCGCACTCTATGCACTCGGCGGCACGCACTAAATCGCATAAGCCAAACCAACGACCTCACACCCGTTCTCCACCACATACGTCCATTATCATATGAAGGTTTTTATAATCCCACAAGTTACGTCCATCATTATATAACAATACCATCATGTAGAGCACCTGTCCCACATGATGACAGAATGCCAGTATCACAACCACCAGAAAATGTAAGTTTACTTCTCATCATTCTCTCCAAAAGTTTTACTTTTGATTAACTTTTATATTAAGTATTTACAATGCATTCATTTTCCTACAAATTTATGGAATACTAATGTTATTCAAGTCTTTGTTTAAGTTGCTATATGTAGTTATTTTTCTTTACAGACGGAAGATGCAATGGATGTTTCATCTGAAGGGTCAACAAGTAGAAATGGAGGAAGCTTTTGTACCAACAACAGCTTCGGAGCCTCACTTTCCAAATCAGAGTGAGCTAGATGATTTAATCAGGGATTTAGGTCTCACTAAGTCAGGAGCTGAACTTCTTACATCAAGGCTGAAGGAATGGAATCTAGTAGGGGAAGGACATCTGTGTACCGAAAACGACATGAAGAATTTGAAATTTACTATGAGATAAGTGATGATCTGTGTTATTGTAATGATGTTACTTGTTTGTTTACTGCTCTTGGACTCACGCATGATCCTGCAGAATGGCAACTGTTCATAGATAGCTCAACACGAAAGTCTCAAAGCAGTATTGCTCCACAATTGAAATAAGTACCCATTTTTGCCTCTTGCTAACTCCGTACAGAAGAAAGAAAACTATGATAATATCAAACAACTTCTTGACAAAATAAATTATGCCGAATTCAAGTGGGATGTTTGTGGTGATTTCAAGATGTTTGCCTTCTTGCTTGGCTTGCAAGGGGGATACATAAAGTACTCATGTTTCCTTTGCTTAAGAGACAGCAGAGCTGATGATGATCATTACAAGAAAATTCATTGGCCCCCACGAGTGGAACTGCAGCCAGGAATAAAAAATGTTCTCAGACAGCTGCTAGTAGATCCCAACAAAGTCTTATTACCCCCACTTCCTATTAAACTAGGATTGGTTAAACAGTTTGTAAAGGCCTTAAGTTTTGGAGGAGAAGCTTTTCAAAACATTCGTCTCATGTTTCCAAAGCTATCAGAGGCTAAGATCAAAGGTGGTATATTTGTTGGACTCCAAGTAAATGTAATGTTGAAGTCGGAGAAACTGGAAAGAGCGATGACAAAAGTTGAAAAAGAAGCTTGGTGCGCATTTCGTGATGTAGTTCGTGGATTCTTAGGAAATCACAAGGATCCTAATTACAAAGAACTGGTATCAAAGCTTATTGAGAACTTCAGAAAACTGGGTTGTCGTATGTCATTAAAGGTTTATTTTTTACATTCTCATCCAGATTTCTTCCCCGAAAACTTGGGTGATGTCAGTGAAGAACATGATGAGATATTTCATCAGGACATCGCAACAATGGAAATAAAATATCAAGGACGATGGGATACTGCGATGATGGGAGATTATATATGGTCTCTTGTCAGAAAAGATGAAAGTGTGCACTTTAGAAAATCTCGATTGTCAAAATACTTCTAATCTTAAGAAAAGAGTTTTCAAAGCATTTACATTGCAAAGTTGTATAGTTTGTTTTGTTCTAACTAACATTGTATTTACTAAATACCTTTGAATATATGAAAAAAGTACTAAATGCTGTGTAATTATCTTTACAACATACTGCTGTAGAGAAAGGTTGTGTATAAAACGCGAAAATATTAAATTAAGACAATTAAAAAAAAAACTATCGATGGTATGCCAAAACGAATGTGATTTTTTAATTCAGTAGCAAAAAATACATATAAAAACATTAAAAAAACAAATAAACAAAACATGTGTTACATTGTGTTATTATTTATTTTTGAATTTTCTTAATAATCGAGCACTCTGTGGAGTTGCCCCCTACTAATCTTATATATATATATATATATATATATATATATATATATATATATATATATATTTCAACATCATATTTCAACATCACTTAATGTTTTCTCATATGGTCCAATCAGATCATCCTTCCCTCATCCCATGTGTGTGCCTTCAAAATAAAATTATTTCCAATTCTTCATTTCTGAAGACGTTCGCCAACAGAACCAAACCGGTCAAACCTCTTGTTTTTGTTTTTTTCTCCTGCACTTATATATATATATATATATATATATATATATCATCCCGGTTTTAATCACTCCTGGAGGAGAAACTCCTCCTTGGTTTCCGACCACCTTATTGATGATGTTTATTCAGAGGAGTTTGCCATAATCGCCACGCTAGGTACTGCGGGTTGGCCACACTATTTGCCCATAGCTAGGTGTTCATATACAGCGCCTGCTATTCCCAAAATGGTCACCCATATGGTACAGACCAGACTCAACGTCGCTTAACTTCGGTGATTTTACGTGGATAGGCGTATGTATATATATATATATGTGTGTGTGTGTGTGTGTGTGTGTGTAAATATGCGTGTGTCTGTATATATTATATTTATATATATTTATATATATATATATATATATGCGTGTGCGTGTCTGTATATATATGTGTGTGTGTGCGTGTGTGTGTGCGCATGTGTATGTCCGTATACAAATACAACTCTGTGTGTCTGTCTGTCTGTCTGTCTCTTGGTGTGTATAAATGTGTGGTGTGCGTGCATTCCCATATCCAATGTATAATAATCTATCTCTTACCTCCATCATGTGTGTCTTAGATATGTATATTTTTATCTATCACCGCGACCGCAACCAACCCCACGCCCCACCCGCCGTACGCCTGACCATTTCTTGGATTCAATGAGTCTTTTCGCAACTTCACCTCCCATTGCGTAGCGGACGGGCGTTTTTCCGAACCGGTTATTACGCCGCCGACAGTGGAATAAAACATATACTCCCCAATCTACAATCCGAGCTCCGGCGCGGCCGGCACCGCCTCGTAATTGATAACGACACGAAAGTATCTCACTCTTTTCAAAGATCTTTCCCAGAAAAGCAATGAATAGGCTCTTAATTATTGTGAAAAATTTCGCGCCAATTTTTTCTCGTTTTCGCTTTCTCTTTCTTTTTTTTTTTAACTTTGTTTTGCTTTTTTTTCTTACTTCTCAACACGGTCGCTGATCTGATTGTGAAACTTGCGAGCGGCGACGCGCAAAGGTCTCTTCGTTGCTTTTCGCGTTGCGATTTTCGACTTTCTATTGCCTGTAGACGTTTTCAAGCCTAAAGCAGCCGTAACGAAAAGCGCTCTGGGTTAGACAGAGTATACGAGAGAGTGATGAGAGAAAGAGAGTGAGATTGGGTGAGAATGGGGTTAAGAGAGTGTGTGCCAAGAACAGAGAAGCACTCCGAATTAGAAAGAGTATAGGAGTGAGTGAGAGAGAGAAAGAGAGATAGAGAGAGAGGGGGAAGAGTATAAGAGAGATAGAGGAAGTGAAAAGAGATGTAAAGAGAGGGAGAGGGAAAGGATATAGATAGATTCAGCATTTCTTTAAGATATAAAACGAATAAGAAATAGAGAGAATTCTAAAGAAGTAAATCGATAGCTAGAAAGAAAGAAAGAGATAGATAGATAGATAGATAGAAAGATAGAAAGTGATAGATAGATAGATAGATAGATAGATAGAAAGAAAGAAAGAGATAGATAGATAGATAGATAGATAGATAGATAGATAGAAAAAGAGATAGATAGATAGAAAGAAAGAGATAGATACATAGATAAATAGATAGATACATAGATAGATAGATAGATAGATAGATAGATAGATAGATAGAAAGAAAGAAAGAAATAGATAGATAGATAGAAAGAAAGAAAGAAAAAGAGATAGATAGATAGAAAGAAAGATATATATATATATATATATATATATATAGATAGATAGATAGAAAGAAAGAAAGAAAAAGAGATAGATAGATAGAAAGAAAGAGATAGATAGATAGATAGATAGAAAGATAGATAAATAAAAAGAAAAATAGATAGATAGATAGATAGATAGATAGATAGATAGATAGATTAATAGATAGAAAAAGAGATGGATAGATAGAAAGAAAAAGAGATAGATAGATAGATAGATAGATAGATAGAAAGAAAAAGAGATAGATAGATAGAAAGAAAGAGAAAAGAGAAAGATAGATAGATAGATAGATAGATAGATAGATAGATAGATAGAAAGAAGGAAAAGATATATAGATAGATAGTGAGTGAGTGAGTGAGTGAGTGAGTGAGTAAGAGAATGAAAAGAAGAAAACATAAATTTAGCAAACAATAAAAATGCGGGAAGATGAACAAAGAGATAGTACAAAGAAACAGAATCCGACATTTATGTGTATAATATAATCATAAATAAAGAGAGAGTGGGGGAGTTAGAAAAAGAGAGAGGGGGGAGTGGAAATAAGGAGGTGTGTAAAGACAGCCATTGAGAATTTCTTTATAAGAGAAAACGAATAATAATTAAAGAGAAAGCGAGGCAGAGAGAAAGAGAGAGAGAGAGAGAGAGAAAGAAAGAAAGAATGAAAGAAAGAGAATGAAATATAGAGAGGAAATATCTTCTCTTTCTGTCGTTTCTTTTCCTTTTCTTTCCCGTGATCGCGATCCGCCCACTTCTCAGCGCTCCTCTTTTGGCGGTAAATTTTAGCAAACAATTTTCCGATAATGTCACCGGTGCCAAAACTTTTCTTTGAAAAGATTTCTTCATTTCAATTTCTTTTCTCTATTTGAATTGAATAATTTTTTATTTTTTTTGAAATTTTTGCTTCCAAAAGATGTCTATCTCAAGTTTTGATCTTTCCTGTGTACAATCACATTTTCTAGAAACTTCAGAACTTATTCGAGAATTTTAAAAATTTATGATCGATGTTTTCAAGATGCGACGCTGTTTGTACGAGAAATCACGCGCGAAATAAAAGACAAAATGGTTACTTGATTCGACTCGAAGATAAGTCCTAGTCAGGGTCAGGGTTAGGGTTAGGGTTAGGGTTAGGGTTAGTGAGATTTTCAGTTTGATGATGGAACAGTACCATACAATACGATAAATTCACAGATATTTGTTGACATTGGACTTGAAAACGACCATGTTGTAGTCCGTAGGGAAACATTCCCGCGGTGACGTGGTCCACAGACAGTAAGTTCTTTGAAAGAAACTCTATTCATAGAAGTTCCGTTTTATTTTAGGTACATAGTGTTGGTAGAGAGACGAGTTCTTGCTGAGATGATTTTACAGATGGAACCAGATCTTGAAGCTCAGTTGATCACCTTCCATCGTCTTCGTAAACGATATTTGGAATCGATAATTTGACCTTTGTGACCTAAGATGGAATGGAAAAACAATATGAACGTTGTCATTGAAGTTTCTTGAAAAGTTTAACCCTTTGGAACTAACTTGAATTTTATAACTGCTAACATATATTATCATTGTTGTACTATATAGATATATATATATATATATATATATATATATATATATATATATATATATATAGAGAGAGAGAGAGAGAGAGAGAGAGAGGGAGAGAGAGAGATAGAAGGAAAAAGAGTGATAAATATGCGACGATTGTCTAAATTTATTTCAAATTTCAATTGTTCAATGCAAGGTGTAATCAGTAATAAACTAGTGTTTATTTTTCTTTTCTTAAGCCAAGGCTTTTCAAAGATCGAAATCTTATCATCATTCAATACGTTTTTTTGACAAAAATTATTTTAATAATTTTTATTAATAATTCTCATATTTTTCAAATATTTGAACTTTGGTTTTTTCGAAAGCCAACTTATCCATCTGTATTTCTCCTCTGATGATAAGATTTCGTCGCATATCTATCACTCTTTTTTCTTCTATCTCTACTATTGCTCTATCTCGTATATTGAGCTAATCCTTTTCACAATAGGTTCCATCTACTAAAAGTTTTCACTTTGGTTTATTTTGATCCTATATACAGGGTGGGCCAAAATAAGGGTCCTATCTTTAAATTTGAATAACTTGAATTTGAATAACTTCCACAAAATAAAAGTTAAACTCACCAAACTTTATGTGTGTGTAGACTGACCCTTCCGAGATTTTTTGAAATAAACAAAACAAATTTTAGCCGAAAAACACTTCTTAAAACTTACAAAAACTAAAGTATTGTTTTTTACACTGTTTTGAGTTTTTTAAGCAAAAATAATGTTTTCTAAATGAGGGTACGTTCCTTAGGGCTAATACGGCTCATGCTTGCTTCGGAAGGGGTCCTTTACTTATTCTAAAAAAAAAAAAAAAAAAATCAATAAATAAAAAAGTTATGAATTTTTAAAAATAGGACGCTTATTTTTGCCCACCCTATATATATATATATATATATATATATATATATATATATATATATATATAATTACTATTTCATGTATCCACATAACATTTTATAAGGAGATATAATTTTTTATACATCAATTTTCAGTATTTACTTAAACAGTGCTCGATACGTAAGTAGAGCTAGGTAGTAAGCTATGAAAATATATTTATGCCAATTAAGCTTGACGATTCCCCCGGGCACGAAACGCGGGAGCCTCTGTATAGCTTAATCGCCATAAATATATTTTCATAACTTACTATATATATATATATATATATATATATATATATAGAGAGAGAGAGAGAGAGAGAGAGGGGGGGGGGAGAGAGAGAGAGTAAGATGATACTTTAAAGATATAAATAATTTCTTTAACCAGTAGACTATGAATATAAAAACAAAGCTCAATATAGTGTACAGAGCAATACTATTAATGGATTGAATGACATAATAAAATGAGAAATTAATCACATTTTATGTTTCGTACTTATGCTCATTTAGTTTTTTTAGTTTTTTTATTGTTTTCATTTCTAAAATAAAGTAAGATGTCGTTTTAATTGTTTACGGTTGGAAGACGCGAAATCAAACCCCACAATAATATTCTTTAACAAATCCTTAATACAAAAGTAATACTATCTTTGGATTCCTCGTAAAATTTTACTCGAATAAAAACACAATGTGTTTGAACTAAGTATACTTTTTGGTCTTCGTAAACGATATTTGGAATCGGTAATTTGAAGATGGAATGGAAGAACAATCTGAACGCTGTCATTGAAGTTTCTTGAAAAGTTTAACCCTTATTAAAACTAACTTGAATTTTATAACTGCTAACATATATTATCACTGCTGTACTATATATACAGGGTGATTCATAAGTCACTTCACTTAGCTATTTAAAATGATTACCATACTATGAACTTTTGATGATTGTTATCTTACTCTCTAATTACTGCTATTTGTTATTTTAAATTTGTTCGTTTATATATTTGTTTCTATATATATTTATTTCATAATCAATCAAATATGCTACAAAGAGTCGTAAATTCCTTGCAAAAAAGAATTGAGCTATGCATGCAGAACGAAGGTGGAAATTTTGAAAATTTGCTGTAATTTTAAGCTCCCATGAATAAATTTGTTGAATAAACTTTCTGTTTTGTATTACCGTAATTTTTAACTTTAGAATTTCAAAAATAAATAGCTAAGTGACTTATGAATCACCCTGTATATATATATATATATATATATATATATATATATATATATATATATATATATATATATATATATATATATATATATATATATATATATGTGTGTGTGTGGGGGGGTGTAGTCTAAAGAAACTTTGAGTCATTTTATACAAAGAAAGCAAATGCAGTTTAAATAATATATATATATATATATATATATATATATATATATATATATATATATATATATATATATATATATATATATATATATATATATTGAGAGAGAGGGAGAGGGAGCGAGAGAGAGAAATGTATATATATACTAGAGAGACCCCGTGTAAATTCTACGGTGCTTTCTTCAACAATCTGTATAATTTACTATTAAAAATAATACTCTTTTTTAAATATGTTCGTCAGGATCAATACTATTAAGAAGAAATTTCCCTTTCTTCTTCCGTAAAAATAATTGTCATTGTCAGCTAAATAATCATTAAATAAATAAAACAAATATTCACCTTTTTTTTTTTTAATTGTAGCAAATTTTATTTTTTAACAATAAATATTCTCTGTCTTTTTACCGTGAAAATAATTGTCAGCTACATATTATTCTAATCAATAAAACGAATGCCATTTTTTTTTTAAATGTATTTATTTAAAACTGTACCGTTTTAGTCGACGTCGTGATATCATTTGATTTTGGAACAATTCATTTTAAAATGGGTAAAGTACGAATTGCTTACCTTTAAAACATCAGATTAATCACCAATCACCATCTTTCTTGATCGGACGATCCCATTTTTTAATGTATGCGAAAGGTGATAACGTACGTACGAACACGAGATGCCTCAGCGTATTATTATGTAGATAATAAGAATGATAATCAGAAAAATTAAAACGGTTTAATTTGATTTCGGAACAATTCATTTTAAAATGGGTAATTTCGAAATGTTTGTATCAGAATGATCACCAATCACCGTCTTTGCTGATTGGACGATATCATTTGTTAATTATGTGAAAAGTGATAACGTGCGTAGAACCACGAAATGATTAAGCGTATTATCATATAGATATATATTATATCGATCTCTATAATAGTCAAGCATACAAAATAACAACCTTTCACGTGTATAGAAGCTGAAGAAAAATGTATGGGTGGAATATCAGACGGAATCAGAGCCTAAAGATGACTAGAAAATGTTTCTATGTGAAACCATTTTATTCACTAAATATTGTTGCATGATGAGGGCCGTGTTTGAACGAGAGAGTTTCAGTGACACTTTTAAAGACATGAAAAGCATGTTACAGACATGAAAAGCATGTTACAGATATAAAAAGCATGTTACAGACATGAAAAGCATGTTACAGACATGAAAAGGATGTTACAGACATGAAAGCATGTTACAGACATGAAAAGCATGTTACAGATATTAAAAGCATGTTACAGACATGAAAAGCATGTTACTGACATGAAAAGCATGTTACAAACATTAAAAGCATGATACTGACATGAAAAGCAGGTTACAGACATTAAAAGCATGTTACAGACATGAAAAGGATGTTACATACATGAAAAGCATGTTACAGACATTAAAAGCATGATACTGACATGAAAAGCAGGTTACAGACATTAAAAGCATGTACATACATTAAAAGCATGTACAGACATGAAAAGCATGTTACAGACATGAAAAGCATGTTACAGACATGAAAAGCATGATACTGACATGAAAAGGATGTTACAGACATTAAAAGCATGTACAGACATTAAAAGCATGTTACAGACATGAAAAGCATGTTACAGACATGAAAAGCATGTTACAGACATGTCTATATGTTACATAACGAAGGCTGTGTTTGAATGAAAAAGTTTGAGTGACACTTTAAGGGTCAGAGGTTAACGAACTAACGTGACCCTCGACCGGGAAATTTCTTTCTCTTAGCAAACGAGATTTAAAAGAGGAAAAACGTGTCACAATCTCTCCCTTTCTTTCCCCCCCCCTCTCTCTCTCTCTCTCTCTCTCTATATATATATATATATATATATATATATATATATATATATATATATATATATAGTCTCGGAAGTTTCTCAACCATTAAAACTATGTAAAGAAAAAAAATGTTAGTTCTAAGTCGTTCAGTGGAAAATAACTTATGTAAGTCAATTTACTATTTGCAGTTACTATATTAGTTTGCTTCCAAGAATTTACACTGGTCTTAACATTATTTAAGGGATCATCAGTTGTTTACCATATATATATATATATATATATATATATATATATATATATATATATATATATATATATATATATTGTTAAAGTGAATAATTTCGGTAAGAAATACAAGTATGAGAGCTCAATGTAGAAACAGAACAAGATTAAAATATAGAAAGAAAAAATCCACATACACATCGTAGTTGTCAGCACAATAATTTATTTCGACCTCCTGGCCTCTTTAAAATGCTAACGGGACAACTACATATTGGCCAATATGTAGTTGTCCCGTTAGCATTTTAAAGAGGCCAGGAGGTCGAAATAAATTATTGTGCTGACAACTACGATGTGTATGTGAATTATTTCTTTCTATATTATATATATATACATATACATATATATATATACATATATACATATATACATATACATATATACATATATACATATATACATATATATATATACATATATACATATATACATACATATATATATATATACATATATATATACATATACATATATATATACATATATACATATATATATATATACATATACATATATATATATATATATATATATATATATATATATATATATATATATATATATATATATATATATACAAGACCCTGGGCTTCCTGCTGTGCAGCACTAAAGACGTCACAGTCCGCTGTATACATGGCAATGTAACGTTTCATTTATTACATAAACTCTGGAGTCGGCGAACCAAGATCCCGTTGAAGACTAGACTCCGTCTCTATAACGCGTAAGGCGTGTCCATCATGCTCTACAATAGCAACAGCTGAGCAATAACAAAAGCCATGCTTGACAAACTGGATGCGTGCCACCGCAGACACCTCCGTTCCATCACAGGTCACTGTTGGCCGAAAAAACTTATCAAAAAACTTATCAGCAACAAGGCACTATACGAGCTGTGCAACGAAAAACCCGTCTCCATAAAGGTCGCTGAACAAAAATTGGTCTATGTTGGGCCATGTCCTAAGAATAGACCCTGACACAGAGGGCGCTAGAATTTGCCGTTACTGGCTCGCAAGCCTACCAACCGCGACTAGGACGGCACTGCACACATCTGCTGGGCACACTACGTGGTGACCTAAAGCAGGTGGGACTAGGACCACTACGTACAGCGAAACAACTTCATTGCCTCCGACAACTTGCGCATGACAAGACTATATGGCCTGGGACTAGCATGAAGAGCTGATTGCAGCTACGGGATGTCATTTGACTACCGTAGCTGCAGAACACAGTTTTTAATAAAGATAAATAAAATAATATATATATATATATATATATATATATATATATATATATATATATATATATCACGTGGAAGATTCGAGTAACGGAACCGAGTCATTAGCGAGAGTGGTGTGTGTTCTGGTCGCCACTATGTATCTAGCCTTAAAACAAACCCTTCGTCGCGATAGTGATTAATGCTGTCAACATTGATAAGTTCTTGACGAAGGCAGAGAAAGTTCTGAACAAGCTGGGGATGATATCCGGTTCTACTTGGATGACATTAACTTCTACCCAGACAAGTTGCATAATACTTAAAAATGTGGCTTGTTAATACTTCATACAATGTCTCATCATTTATTAGTGTGATTCAAGTGAAGGTGTCGTCATGCAGCCCGACATTATTGAGCAGAGCTTCAAGACCCGTTCAGACGACTACGTGATCCAACTAGAGACTGTCCCCAATCTCTTTCTCGAGAATGTTGCTGCTAGAAGGTCATATGCTTACCAGCAAAATTCGGTTACTTTGGAAATAATACAAAACGATGATTTGGGAAAGTGGTTGTCGGGGAATTTCTACGACTTGGCCAACAATAATTTATCATCTTTTAATTACAGAGATTGAAATGTGCAGACAGTTGAGAAAGAAAGCAATCACTATGCCTGCAACACGCTGGTATTATTTACCTCCTTTGCAGGAGGTTAGGCACAAGGCCATTTTTATCTTACTCCCACAAGGTAAGATGTGACCCAAGGTCGGGTCCGGAAAGTGGGGCTTGAAAAGCAGCGCCCAAGAAGGTGAGCATTCTGGCCGTTAAAACTTACCTGAGCAGCTCCGTCGGCATTCCCCGGTAGGGGCGCCTCAGGCAGTAAGCAATAAACTTGCTCCTCCCCAAAGAGGGGAGGCAAAACCTGGTAGGGTGGACCTCCTTGAACTGCACATGACAGACTCATAGACCGGCGTAAATCAAGCCCCGAAGGCCAAGACAATACCAGTTTATGGGGTGTAGTATCCATCGGAATAGATAATACACTTTGATCTTGGCCAAAAAAGCTGGTGGCAATAATAATTTCGAGATTCTACCTGTTCTGAGACCGCGGCGACCGTAGACGTGTAGGATGGAAGTGACACACTTTCATTCCAACATTTAATAACAATTTTATTGAGTCTTCCTCGTTAGTACGTGAACAAAAGGGAAAGGGGTTAGTATGTCCATAAGTATAAACGAAGACAAAAGTAAAGGAAGTCAATTACTATAATTCCCATGAGTAGGGAAGAGAGAATAGTTCATCACATAGAATGTTTGTACACCGGCTACGGTGTCAGGACGTGTCCATCTGTGTATGCAAGTGTTGTGTCTGTACACCGGTGTGAAAGTCAGTTCATATGTAAGCAGTTATATGTTTGTGTGCTATATTAAGTCCACGTGTATGAAGCAGTAGCCATTTTGGCTTCTTGTTATCTTATCGAAGTCGAACCCGGGGTCAAAGGCCCGGGAAAATGTATGTTGTATCCCCAGAAAGGGGGACGTGTATTTGGCAGTGTCAAAGAATGAAAGAAAGAGGTGAGGCTTCTCGTACGGCCTTTTGGTCGAGATCAAAGTGTAGTATCTGTTCCGATGGATACTGCACCCCATACTGGTATTGTCTTGGCCTTCGGGTCTTGATTTACGCCGGTCAATGGGTCTGTCCTGTGCAATTCTGGGCGGTCCACTCTCCCAGGCTTTGCCTCCCCTCTTTGGGGAGGAGTAAGTTTATTTCTTACTGTCTGAGGCACCCTGCCCAGGCAATTTTTAAGAATTTTAAGAAACCCTTAGTACACTTCCTCTGGAGTTCAAATTCCCACTTTCCGACCTTGTGTCACATTCTACTTTGTGGGAAGTAGATAAATACGGCAGAATAAAAAGAGGAAAAGCGGATGGCGCTCAAGTGTTTATATAGTTATGCTACTCATCCGAGATTCGCCTAAGAGAAGGCCACTGATTGGTCAAGCAAAGGAGGAAGTAGATTGCTTGAACCAATCAGCAGGCAGCTAAGAAGTCATTGATATTTAAACAATATTGCGGCTTGTCGAGAACTGTTACAGACGAAATTACTCATAGGCATCATCTACTTTTACCATTGTAAATACCTTAATTTATCTTAAAATTTAGTCCAAACACTGTATATATAGGTATTCTTATGTGAATGAATTTGTGTATGTTTAGAAATAAGTATGCATAAATGTAAATGAATACACATTTCTTTAAGTCATACGTTCAGAGTTATATTATTTGTATGACAATGAGTACGCCTCTGATTGCATGTCTGTATTTGTATGACAATGAACATGTTTACATATTTATAAGTATTCGTATGATGATACACATCGTGTCTTTCAATCGTAGGCGTGTCCCTTTTCTTCTTGAGATTCTCATGGATGGCTCTGCTCTTGGAGAGAAATCGACTCTGAAACTTCTTTGGTCTTTCTCATTTATCAAACCCTTATTGGAGTTAATACATTGGATCTATTGCTCTTTCTGCTTCTCGTAAAGTCGGATCTTTCTATCGCTCCAAACACTTTCTCACACCTGAGGCTATTCTCTATCTCTACAAATCTACTGTCAGATCATATATAGAGTATTATTGTCATAGTCCTGCTGGTGAATCTCTGTCCAATTTGAGGGTTCTTGATAAGGTTCAGAAACGTATCTGTAATTTGATTGGCCCCCAGCCTTTCTTCTTCTCTCTAACAGACGTGATGTTGCTAGTGTCAGTTCTTTTCTATAAATATATAATGGCATGTGTTTGCAGACCTCAAAGGAATGCTCCAGGAAAAGAGATTTGCCTCTAATGAAGAAGTAATATCAAAAAAATGAGGCGTATTTTTAGGCAAAAGACAAATCGTTCTACAAAAAGAGTATCAAATTGTTAGAAAAGCGTTAGAATAAATGTTTCAGCTTAGAAAGAGACTATGTTGATGAATAAGATTGAATTTTGCTTTCAAATTGTTGTTTTATTAGTTTGGCACGAGATTTTATTTAGTTATGCTTTAGCAGTCTGATTTGCATTCGTAAATGCTTGTACGTTAGGTATATGAGATTAAATCCTTTATTGCTTATATGTAGATATAAATATTAAAGTGAATTCATGCATGTTATAAATATATATATATATATATATATATATATATATATATATATATATATATATATATATATATATAACTTAAAGATGGTGGCATTTTCTAAATGTAAACACAAATATATATATATATATATATATATATATATATAATTAATAAAATAAATGAATAAACCATAAAACCAAACACACAAACGATAGAATAAAATGAACTCAACCACACACCCTCTCTTTTCTTTCATTCGCCCTTAACGATACCTATGAAACATTAACCTAAGTCTTCTTATTTACAAAAAAAACTAATCCTGAAGACGACTATGTAAGTGGAAAGCGCTCGAAAAAAATGGCCGAATTAAGAACAATCGGATAAATACTCTACGGATTGCAACCTGAAACCAGAAAGATAGCTCGACGGTTTGAGAACCTCACGAACAAGATTTATAAACAACGTTTTCTTGGATATATATATATATATATATATATATATATATATATATATATATATATATATAAATATATATATATATATATATATATTATATATATATATATATATATATATATATATATATATATATATATATATATATATATATATATATATATATATATATATATATATATATATACATATATAAATTAAAGATGGTGGTATTTTCTGAATGTAAACACAAATTTTCGTAAATGTTGTGACCCTGTTTAGGGGTCAGAATATTTTTCAATGAACTAGGATTATATGGTAAATTAAAAGCTCTAGTCGTATTATACACTATTGAGCTACTATATAAACCTTTGTGCGAACTTAAAGAAATGTATAATATATATATATATAAACAATAACAAATATTTATTATTTGTCGCTCCTCGTAAAAGTAGAGCACTGTAATGGTAGTATAAACACAGCATGACGTCACTTGCTTTATAATGCATCGTTCCTTCCCTTAAAAAAAGTAGAATGCTTAGACGTTAAGCCCGCCGATAAAGTGTTAAAATTATCATCGTTTATTCGCTATTTAAAATTGGCCGAGCGGTTAAAGATGTCGGATTTGAGTTGAAAAATACTTGTAGTCCGGGGTTTAGAATCGGTAGTGAATAGTCATATCTCTATGCTGATGAGTCCCGATTTAAAAAGGACGAAACGTATACGTACATAGATAATAAACAATAACAAATATATATATATATATATATATATATTTATATATATATATATATATGTGTGTGTGTGTGTGTGTGTGTGTGTGTGTGTGTGTATGGGTGTGTGTGTGTTTCCTGTTTATATAGAAACCGACTGATGATGTGTGTGTTTGCGTGCTGGTATATGTTACACATGAGAATGCACACGTACCTACAAAGTGTGCGCATATAATTAGATACTTTCCCTTTTAAATGCGTTCGAAGTTGCATGAAGGACTTGATGCATGATTGATGCACATGTTTAAGTTATTTGCTGTTCGAAGCGTCGAGCACATAAAACGAATCTAACTTCGTCAATTAATCGAAGTTTCGTGGAAATCAAATTAGATTTAAATTTGAGAAATTCGCATTTCGTTTAATCAAAACTTTTTCCGCCGCCTTTCGTTGTTCCTTTCATCACTCTTTCTTCGTGTTATCCACTTCCTACCCCATCAGCGTGCACATCATATATATATATATATATATATATATATATATGTATATATATATATGTGTGTGTGTGTGTGTGTGTGTGTGTGTGTTTGTACATTTGTAAACTAACGCGTCTTTCCGAAGTGGTTTTGGTTACAGACATACACCAAGACTTTATTATAATGACTAAGAAACAATTTGTCCACACGAGGGCAGAGTCAGACATGAGATCGTTTTTTTATGTTTTAAACATTCAGCCCCCCCCTCCCCAATAAGATTAACTTTGGATTGAGACAAAACTTAAAATTGTCCCAGCCTGGAAGGATTTATTCTCCTCTGCCACAGGACAGGATAGATAGTATACATTGATGTTGGCTGGAAGAGTCTATAATCAAGACATCTCTCTCTCTCTCTCTCTCTCTCTCTCTCTGTATGCATTTCTTTTCTTTTATTCACTCTAAACAAGGCACATTGCTACTGAGATGTAAGGGCTACTGAGATTTAGGGTCACTATTTATAGTGAGGAGTTTTGTAGCGAGATGTTCGTTCACACTGTATTTAAATTTTTACATATAAAATACGTTCTATAAATCTTCTGCATTTATCACTTAAACCTCCACTGATTGAAGTAAACCAGTGGGGAGAGTGGGGCTTGCTATGGAATTTTCAAGTAGGGGCATGCACTTCAATGCTTGCTTTGAGTCATTCAGTTACCTCGTTTGTGAACTTATCAGTAGGGAGAGAAAAAGTGTTACCCTACGCGACGTCTCTGATGTGATCTCTGATCGATTCCCAATCTGCCCGTTTGAAGTATCTTGTCATTTTGAGTTACGGCTGTTCGGCTTGGGGTCGAGACTTTAGGGTGATCTCAACCATTATCAGACAGTGATCAGCTTTTACGAGTGGTCTAGTGACATACGTCACACAAGCCTCGGGTGGTGTGGTCAAGAATAAGTCGAGAAGTGAGGCTTGCTAATCCTAACGATCGGGATTGGGAGGCGGATCGGGAAAGTGACAGTCTATGAAAGGAAGTGTACAATGGAGAAACTTTGCGTGCTGTCACCTGCTGCGTCTGTATAGTTCGAGAATCCAATCCAATAACGGTGGTTGACATTAGATACCTATATACGTGTGTCAGGGTGTCGGATCTAATGAGAGTGCTGCATCTATGTTGTCAGATACAAAGTTGAGCAGAGTAAAGTTCTGGGTCGAAGGAGAACGGCAGATGAAATGTGTTCATCTGTTCATGTGTTATTGTGTTCATGTGTTGTTAAGGTGTTCATGTGTTATTGTGTTCATGTGTTGTTATGGTGTTCATGTGTTATTGTGTTCATGTATTGTTAAGGTGTTCATGTGTTATTGTGTTCATGATGTGTTGTTAAGGTGTTCATATGGTATTGGTGATAGTAGCTGTGATAAAGATTATTGCAGAAAATTGCATTTCAGTCGCACTTAACTTTAGAGGGCGTATTTTGTGTTCATATATATATTTTATTAATTATTACGTACATAAAAGTAATCGATGGAAACCTGTTTCAGGCTATCAGCCGTCGTCAGCATGGCTAACTGGGACAAGGATCGAACTTTCGATATTGATGTCTATAATCTGGAGTTTTACCACCGGATCATGAAACTTTGCCCGGAAATATGTACGATTTTTATCACTTAAATATTTTAAGTTATGTATTTTTGTAATTATTTTTTTATTATTGGTAATAGTAACTGTCAGCTTTTGTCTGTTATGTACGTATAAAATTAATGATATATATATATATATATATATATATATATATATATATATATATATATATATATATATATATATATATATATATATATATGAACCGAAAAATACGTTCTATAAATTTAAAGGCGACTAAAATGCAATCTTCGGCATTGATCTTTATCACTTAGACCTCCACTGAAAGAGTCTGGTGAGTACTGGAACGTTGGGAAGGCTTATTGCCATCCAAATCCTAGAGGAGATAAATGGCCGTTACTAGCGAGAAATCAATGGTAAACGACTGTTGCGATACCGCAAAGTGATTTGCAATGGTTATGAAAAGGGATGTAGAGTACTGGATATCTGGGGAGGCTTGTTGCAACTCAAACTCCAGGGAACACCACCGGTTATTATCAGTGAGCAGTCAGTGACGATGACTGGTGTGAGAACTCCAAGTAAGTACAAATAATAACAATAACTATAAGTAAAAGAAAATGAATCAAGAATAAAT
>OY744545.1:45431839-45434339 GCA_963556195.1 Sepiola atlantica
TATTATTATTATTATTATTATCCTCCGCTTCCTTCATTTTCTTCTCCCTCTTCTACTCCTTCTTCTTCTTCTTCTTTTTCTTCTTCTTCTTCATCTCCGTCGCCTCCCACCGTCTGAAAATAAGAGGAGGGCATATTGAGTAGCACCCCTCCTCCTCCTCTCCACTATAAATGTTTCAGCCCCTGGGCGAGTTTCCCAATCATTCGGTCGCTTGCGATTTGAACGATGTCGACTTAATCTAATTTCGCCGAACGGATAATCGAAAATTATTCGGATCAACTTTTCGGTAGCGGTGCTCTTAGTTAAAACTTTCAAATTCAAAACTCTGTTGTTGTTGTTTTTTAACCACTCCCGTCCCCTGACACCGCCAAATGCCAATTTACCAGCCCCACCCTCCATAAAACGCCTCAGCCAAATATCACTCAAACATTTTATTGCAGGATTACTTCGAGGTTTTCTCCAATAGTTTCACTTTCATGATTCGGTTTATTTATTGATCTCTTAACACTCGACTTATGACGCACTTTATCTAGCTATCTCCTTATACATATATATATATATATATATATATATATATATATATATATATATATATATATATTATTATTATTATTATTATTATTATTATTATTATAATTTCATGTATCCACATAAAATGTTATAAGGAGATATAATGTTTTATTATCAATTTCCAGTATTTACTTCAGCTGTGATCAATACGTGAGTAGAGCTAGGTAGTAAGCCTGGCGATTCCCTCCAGGGATGAAATGCGGAAGCCTATTGTAGCTTAATTGACATAAATATATTTTCATAATTGCTATATATATATTAAATTTGGTACAGAAAAATTAGTACAACATTCGTACCGTCGGTTTCAAGCACGGAAAGACTTAGCCATCCGGCTCTCTTACCAAAATAAATAAATATTATTCTCTTAATTTTTAACTCTAATGCTTAATTAATCGAGCACTCTGCTGGGATTTTTCCTGCTATATTAGAAAGAAGTTATATATATATATATATATATATATATATATATATATATATATATATATATATATATATATATATAAGTGTGTTTGAAAGAATGTGTAGAAGTGTGCTGGGGATGAGGGGGTGATTGTGGGCATGAGAAGAAAGAAAAATTATTTTAATTTTAGTAGAAGGGGTAAGTAAAATGTGGTTTCGTTCAGGAAATATATATTATTAGAAAGATAGGTCGTTAATTAGTGGTGCAGAATTATTAAAATTGAAAATAGAAGCCTTTATCAATGCTAACGTTATATCAAAAAGGAAACAAAAAGTGTGTTTATTTTTAGAAAAATGCCACAATATTGGCCAACTCTGATGATAGAATTTTATTCCAAAATTAATAAGATTTAAGTAAAAAAAAAAAATAATAACCTTGCATTGATAAAGGCTTCTATTTTCAATTTTAATAATTCTGACCAACCAATGCTTTAAAATGAATAAAATATTTCTAAAGTACCAGCATGTAGATGCTTCTACGTTCGACAACCAGAATGTGAATTCATAACCGCCAAGACAACACCGCGGTTAACACCCTTTACAAGGACGTTATATCAAAAAGAAAAAAAAAATTGTTTATTTTTTCAAATTTTGAATTTTGGATTTTCCACTGCCAACTTATCTATCTATGTAATTCCTCTGATGATAAGATTTTAATCTTTGAAAAGCCTTGGCTTAAGGGAAGAATAATATACATGTTTTTACCGAGTACACCTTGCATTGAACAATCGAAGTTTAAATAAATTTTTCATTCGTACATGTTTATCCCTCTTCTTTCATCTATCTTTATAATTGCTCTATCTCGCATATTGAGCTTAAACCATTTCACTATAGGTTCTATCTACTAAAGGTATACTTTTAGTTTCATATTTTATATACAGGGTGGGCCAAAATAAGGGTCCTATCTTTAAATTTGAATAACTTCCACAAAATAAAAGTTAAACTCACCAAACTTTATGTGTGTGTAGACTGACCCTTCCGAGATTTTTTGAAATAAACAAAACAAATTTTAGCCGAAAAACACTTCTTAAAACTTACAAAAACTAAAGTATTGTTTTTTACACTGTTTTGAGTTTTTTAAGCAAAAATAATGTTTTCTAAATGGGCGCCGTTGGCGGCTTCACACTCTTCGGCTTTTTTTAAAACATTTTCCATAACAGTTTGCAACATCTGAGGACTTATGGCTCTTATTTCTGCTTCAATATTTGCTTTCAGTTCCTCAATATTGTTTGGCTTATTGGCATAAACCTTTTCTTTGAGGTAACCCCATAAGAAGAAGTCAGGAGCTGTAAGGTCGGGTGATTGTGGAGGCCATTGAATTTCGCAACTGCGAGAGATAATCTGATTTCCAAATATACCCTGTAAAAGTGTAAGGGTATCTCTCGCAGTGTGTGCTGTGGCTCCATCCTGTTGGAACCACATCCTGTCAGGTTTGGCGGCAACCCACGGTTGCAAGAAATTTTGCAGCATT
>OY744545.1:45436839-45456839 GCA_963556195.1 Sepiola atlantica
ATTAAGGGTTCTGAGACACGTACTCCCTAGGCGATGTTGAATGCCACAAACACACCAACTTGTTTACTATTTTACACAGCAATTAATTTCAACCGACTCTGTGATCAATAAATATTCACAGAAATTGAATATTAGAATTTATTGCAAGGAACCAATCGTTTCTCGGCTCGTATTTTATCAAATGATTGAAAAGAGGAGTTCGTGTTGCGAAACATAAGACCTATAGCAATCGCGCTCGGTAGGATAAATCGACAGGCGAGACAAAATATGAATTGCCTCAATTTAGAAGAAATTCTCCTTCACTGACCGAAAAAAAGAATAGATGACGTGTTGTATCAGAACAGATACTACACTTTTGTTTCGGCTAAAAGAACTATTGTCCATTGATATTCCATACCGATTCGATCTCACTACTTATGCAGTTTGATTTTGGAGACTTATCTTTTGATTTCGCTCCGCATTTTTTTTTCTTCTTCTTCTTTTTCTTCTTTTTCTTCTCTTCTTCTTTTTCTTCTTTTTCTTCTTTTTCTTCTACTTCTTCTTCTTCTTCTTCTTTTTCTTCTTTTTCTTCTCTTCTTCTTTTTCTTCTTTTTCTTCTTTTTTTCTTCTTTTTCTTCTTCTTCTACTTCTTCTTCTTCTACTTCTTCTTCTTCGTCTTCTCCTTCTTCTTCTTCTTCTCCTTCTACTACTACTTAGTTCTTTTCTTTTTTGTTTCTGCCTTTCTTATTTTCCTTATTCTAAATTTATTTCACTTTTCTTCTTCTGTCCATTTTTTTTACTTCTGCCATTTTTTTAATTCTTCCATTTTTCTTCTTCTTCTGCTTTTTCTTCTTTCATTCCATCCTTTTTCTCATTCTTCTTTTTCTTGTTGTTGTTCTTCTCTTTCTTCTTTCTTCTTTTTATCTTTTTCTTCTTCTTTTTGTTCTTCTTATCCTTCGTCGTACTTTCCTTCCTTCTTCTTCTTCTTCTTCTTTTTAGTTTCCCCCTTTCTTCTTCTTCTTCTTCTTCTTCTTCTTCTTCTTCTTCTTCTCTCTATATATGTGACATTACAGTTTTTTTCTATCAAATACTATTTTAAAACGATCTTTACAAGTCTATATTTTTATAACTCGTTTGCGCACCCGGGTAAACGTTTCTCGATTACCATCAAAAATCGAAACAACACGAAATTCACTGCGAAAGTTAGAAACGTCGGCCGGGCCTCTTAGTAAATTTAGCGTTCATTTATATGCAGGATAATTAACATTTTAACGATAGTTTTTAAGCCTTTAAACTGCCTTTAAACTTATAATGTCCTTAACAGGTTTCAAATTGTTCTTATGTTTCAAATCAATATTAAAAGTTACCTTACAGATTTCTGTCTCACTGTTGGTTGTGGGTTTGCTCGCACACTCATCTCCGTTGCTGGCTCGTGATCGTAGTGGTGTACCTGTCTTGTAGTTAAACTTTGTTTTCATGCACAGAGACAAAAACGTTCGAAGACAAGACTTTTTGAGAAAGATTCCATTCGTTTATTTCACACTTCAATCGGAGAGATTCCCATTCGTCGGTTCGTTCATTTAAACTCTGTCTTTCTTTCATACTGCTTTGTGGAAATGTGACGGATGCAATCGGCTATTTTCTTGTCCCGCCGTTGGGATCTTACTCTACGTCTTAGCCCATATCTGGCGATGTCCCCCCAACTATGTGCATTGCAGAGCTCAGTTTATGGACGTCTGTCCATCTAGCGCCTCCATGGTTAACTGTCTAGAAAGCTAATTTCTCACCCGGGATATGTGACGTCAGCGCCCTTTGACCCTTCAACGAATGTCATAACAGAACTCAATATCGCTTTTTGTCTAACCTTTTTTTATCCGAGCTTTTTATCTCGACCAGTATACATCCAGTATGTTATGATTCCCAGAATGAATCATTTTGTTTGTCCCAAATTATCAATGCACCTAATTTGTACTTCATCCTATTTCTTTCACCCAGTTCATAATTCATACTAGCTACTTTACCCGTTTTCAAAATACAGGGTCCGTCACAATGTAACATATATATATATCAATACACTAACACAATGTTATCTTTGTGCGTACGTTAGATGCAATGCAAAAAACGCAATGTTTAAATTTCATCTGATATCACTGTTCTGTTGAACGTGGAAATCGAACTGAAATACATTTTCTTCGCCTTCGGGTTAGGGTTAGGGTTAGAGTTTGGGTTAGAATTTGGGTTAGGGTTAGGGTGAGGGTCTAAGTATAATTTCTGTTCTATCTAAAGATGGTACAACAATATCGTTGGGTCTGCGTTTGCGCCGGATGTCCATAGAATGGAAATATGTCACATACTCCTTTAAAGCACGACGGCAATATACAACAGACGAAGGATACAAGTGTGGAATTTTCACGGGTTCCGCTAGTTATTATTATTATTAGTAGTAGTAGTAGTAATAGTAGTAGCAGTAGTAGTAGTAGTAGTAGTAGTAGTAGTGTTATTATTATTATTATTGTTCTTGTTCTTGTTATTGTTATTGTTATTGTTATTGTTATTGTTATAGTTATTATTATTATTATTATTTATATTTTTATTATTGTTGTTATTATTATTATTATCATTATTTTTATTATTATTATTTTTTTCTTGTTGTTATTATTATTGTTATTATTATTTTTATTTTATTTTTTATTATTATTATTATTGTTATTATAATTATTGTTATTATTATTATTACTGTTGTTGTTATTATTATTATTGCTATTGTAATTATTATTACTAGCAAAATAGCCTCCCTACGGTCGTCTATTTTTGCTAGGCTGCCGCGTCAGAAATGAACGCTCACCCGTAAACCGATGGAGCCCCAGTCGTATTTATTGGGTGGTAAGACATTGATTGTCTTTGTTTCGAACCAAAAATATTATTAGTTAAAAATAAACATAACAATTTCTTTCACCCCCCCCCCCCCCCCCACAAAAAAAATAATGTTTTCACCCTAAAAATATTTATTATTTGTAAGAAAAAAACATTTTTTGTTACGCTCCCCCATTTTTTTATTTCCATTCCCCCAGAAATATTTTTAGTTAAAAAAATATTTAAAAATTCCCCCACTCCAAAAAGAATTTTTTACCCTCCCCCACCCCAAAAAATATTTTTAGTTAAAAAAAAACAAAAAACAACAATTTCATCACCACCCCCCAAAAAAAATTTTTTTCGCCCTTCCCCACCCAAAGACATATTTTTAGTTAAAAAAAAAATCCCCCCCCCCCAAAAAAAAACAAATGTTGTTATACTTCTTACTTCTCTTCTTTTATTTCTTGTATTTAGCATTTCTTATATTTTGAGGTATGGACTCCTTTCTCACGGAAGAGACGTTGTTAGTCTCTCTCTACTCTATCGTTATTTCCAATGAAGGTGTACTATTGAACTCCAATCTTTCGATCCTCCTTGTAAGACATCCACAGCAAGAACTCGTATTCCCTTCCACAACGATAAAAGACAGCTTCTTTGCAAGGTCTCTCGTCTGTGGAACACTTTATCGCGGAACTGCTTTCCTGTTGATTACAACTTATTCGTCTTCAAATGGGGCATACCTCCCCTCTCGGGGGAGGCCAAACGCCTTACAGTTCACGATCAATTTAAATGTACGCGTTCATAAACGTACCTTGGCGTAGACAGAAATTTAGTGGCTTTCTGCACAGGAGAGAGAGAGAGAGAGAGAGAGAGAGAGAGAGACATACAGACAGACAGACAGACAGACAGACAGACACAGACACAGACACAGACACAGACACAGACAGACACAGACACAGACACAGACACAGACACAGACACAGACACAGACACAGACAGACAGACAGACACAGACACAGACACAGACACAGACACAGACAGACAGAACGACAGACACAGACACAGACACAGACACAGACACAGACACAGACACAGACACAGACACAGACACAGACAGACAGACAGACAGACAGACAGACAGGGTGAACAAACGAATTACCGGGGAAACATATTCAGACTATCTGCGCCACTTCTGCCTCTCCGACCCTTGTCTATTGGCACTGATCGGGCCTTTACACAACCGCATCGGTCGAAAGTCAGGAACAGAAGGTCGAAACAGCCCCGAACGGAAAATCGCAGCCTTTTGGCTAAGATCAAAGTGTAGTATCTGTTCCGATGGATACTGCACGCCTGTCCTGTGCAGTTCTAGGAGGTCCACCCTCCCAGGCTTCGCCTGCCCTCTTTGGGGAGGAGTAAGTTTATTGCTTACTGTCTGAGGCGCCCCTACCGGGGAATGCCGACGGGGCTGCCCAGGCAATTTTTAAATGGCCAGAGTGCTCACCTCTCGAGCGCTGGCTTTTAACCCCACTTGCTCGACCCGATCTTGGGTCACATCTTACTTGTGGGAGTAAGATAAAACTGGCCTTGTGCCTAACTCCGCGAGGAGTAAATAAACATCATTTACGATTTCACTGCTACTCCCACTTGGCCTTTTGGCTAAGATCAAAGTGTAGTATCAGTTCCGATGGATACTGCACCCCATAGACTGGTATTGTCTTGGCCTTCGGGGCTTGATTTACGCTGGTCTATGGGTCTGTCCTGTGCAGTTCTAGGATGGTCCACCCTCCCAGGCTTCGCCTCCCCTCTTTGGGGAGGAGTAAATTTATTGCTTACTGCCTGAGGCGCCCCTACCGGGGAATGCCGACGGGGCTGCCCAGACAATTTTTAATGACCAGAGTGCTCAACTTCTCGAGTGCTGGTTTTTCTAATCCCACTTTCCCGACCTTGTGTCACATCTTACCTTGTGGGAGGTAGATAAATAAAATCATTTACGATTTCACTGCTACTCCCACTTGGCCTTTTGGCTAAGATCAAAGTGTAGTATCTGTTCCGATGGATACTGCACTTCATCGATCGGTATTGTCTTGGCCTTCGGGGCTTGATTTCCGCCGGTCTATGGGTCTGATCTGTCCTGTGCAGTTCTAGGAGGTCCACCCTCCCAGGCTTTACCTGCCCTCTTTGGGAAGGAGTAAGTTAATTGCTTACTGCCTGAGGCGCCCCTACTGGGGAATGCCGACGGGGCTGCTCAGGCAATTTTTAATGGCCAGAGTGCTCACCTTCTCGAGCGCTGGCTTTTCAAATCCCACTTTCCGACCTTGTGTCACATATTCCTATTGTGGGCAGGGGTTGAATAACGCCTTTTGGCTAAGATCAAAGTGTAGTATCTTTTCCGATGGATACTGCACCCCATAGACTGGTATTGTCTTGGCCTTCGGGGCTTGATTTACGCCAGTCTATGGGTCTTTCCTGTGCAGTTCTAGGAGGTCCACCCTCCCAGGCTTCGCCTCTCCTCTTTGGGGAGGAGTAAGTTTATTGCTTACTGCCTGAGGCGCCCCTACCAAGGAATGCCGACGGGGCTGCCCAGGCAATTTATAAACCCCACTTTCCCGACCCGATCTTGGGTCACATCTTACTTGTGGGAGTAAGATAAAAACTGGCCTTGTGTCTAACTCCTGGAGAGGAGTAAATCAATACTCTCCCATCACTTTTAAGGGCGTTTTCCCACTATTTGAGACGCCATGCTTCTGCACCCACCCCCTCACAAGTCCAATGTAAAAATTTCTTATCATAAATAAGTAGTAAAACGCAGTTCTCTACGATTGGGCAATGTTAGTACTTCAATAGTGTTCGTTATATTTTGTTTTGCAATCACTTCCATCTCTTTCCCTTTATTCTCGAATGACCCTTAATCGTGATAGGTGATGACACAATAATAAAAAAAAAAAACACACTCATTTTGTACTGCTGGGCGAAATATTTCCTTAAACCGTTATCAGGTGAATTATCTGGAAAACAAATCTATCGTTTTTAATCATTTTTCTTAAATTAAAGTTAAAGTTCCGAGTATAAACTGACCGAATAAAAATCATGTACGTCAGCCTTCGCTGTCAGAGTTGTCCAAATTCTCGAAACGGCTCTTGTAAGTGTCAGAATGGTGCAGCAAGCTTAGAAAGTCTCACGGTATCACGTTACTAGTCAATTTTTTAACATAGGTTTTCTCGGGATTTATCTGACCCTTTCCGAAAACCAAACTAATAGACACGTGATATATTATGTGGTGGGGCGAGATGTTGTTACAAATGATTACTTTAGAAATCATCACTGTGGTTAAGTGCCATTTGAGTTATTCCCCCTTTGCAAATTGGCTGTTTGGAGTCTCTAACCACTAGATGGCTCTGGTGGGAGTCAATTTGCATAAGGGTGTGGTTTAGTGCCATTTGAGTTATCTCCCCTTTGCAGATTGACTGTTTGGAGTCTCTAACCGCTGGATGGCTCTGATGGGGAGTTAATTTGCATAGGAGTGGATTTAACAGTATAAAAACTGTACTCTTTTGTGAAGGGTGTCGTTGCTCAGTAAGTGAAGTGAAGTGAAGTGAAGTGAAGTGAAGTGAAGTGAAGTGAAGTGAAGTGAAGTGAAGTGAAGTGAAGTGAAGTGCAGTGCAGAAGGCAGTTGGTGGAGAATTCATAGATTTTTATTTTTCAAGAACTTTCCTTTTACGGATAGACCAGAATCACTAATATACAAGCATATTTTTATTCAGAAAGGTTACGTCTTTAGTCAAGTCGTGTAATTGTTCGTCATCGTGTACCCTTGTCTTTCTCTATTTTCGGAACCTGCGCATGCGTTATTACTGAAATCAGAACGAGACTTTTCAAAGGGAAGTAACTTCTATTTACTTAGCATATTTCAACACGACATATCTCGGGGAAAAAACGAAAAGGAGTTAACTATACATTTATTACAATTAGTTATTGTAAAAATGTATGTATCAACATTTATTCAAATACTCGATGGTTTTCAGTGCTCCCTACAGGGGTTAAATAACCCAGGTAACCACCAACGTCAACATTTCTTCTTATTTGCGTGTCTTTGAAGTGTCATGTGGTCATACGACAGTTTCACACTTTTTTACGCAATTCTTTTGAAATTGTGTTGTACTCTGCAAGATCTTTCAAGCTACATCGGTTTGGGAAGTAGGGGGCAGATCAGGCAGTGTTACATCGTATGGCCCTCCTCTCCAACTTCACAGGTGGTTGGGTCATTTTTGTAGTCCCATCTACTCATAGCAACATTTGATTGCTCCATTCCAATTCTCAGGCGACTTAGTGTTTTCCACTAAAGCCAGGGTGCCTATGAACCGTCAAAATAAGACCACTAAAGAGGAGCATATTAAAAAAAAACGATTCAAACAAGGTAGGTTACTCTGATTCAAGGAATATTGTTGGGATTAAAATAATCCTGTAAATAAAGTTCAATTCTCGCACGTGAGAATGGGGTAACAATGTGCAGATAAATCATCAAAAGAGAGATATAGGACGAAAGCCTGAGAGAAAGAACACAAAACACCAGAATGTAGTTTCACAGCAATTTTACTAAGAAAGAGAAAGATGCAGTCATAGAATATTTACAAACAGAGTTTTCAAAGTTCAGTTAGGCATAGTGAATTTGAGAGGGGGTTTGCGAAAACGTGGTTCGCGAGAACTTATCTGTATAGAGTTCGGGTAACTGCGGGAGGGTCATTCTCTGTGATTGCCGTCGTGGGCTGTTGTCACTGAGGGGACCAGCCGATGTGTTGCTGACTTGAGCAGAGTCGTCGAAAAAGAGAGCGGGATGCCGTGTGCAAGGTTTTTTAAGTGCTGGCCCACGTGACACCTAAGGGAATAGGGGTTGCAATGCCTGACAGCCAATCCGTGAGGGGGGGGGGCTTAAATAAATTCCAACAATATAACTTCACTTGTTAGAACAAAAAGAGTAGGTTATATGTACACAAAATGATTTAATAGATTGATCTTGAAACTTTGCGCATATTGCCCTATTCACCTATTCACAAAGTCTACTTTGAATACTGGAGTATAATGAGTTATCTGCCTTGATTGTAAACGCTCAGGTTGATATTTAGTTTTGTTCAAGTTTTACGAAAAGCTGGATCAAGCAGAGAATAAATTAGGAAATGCTTCCGACAAAACATGATTATCCCCTTAATTAGAAATGAACCGGACGATAAATTTGTTTTAATTGAAAGCGTTTCTTGTTTATTTTTGTTTTTTTTTTTTCAAACATTGTCGTTCATTAGGAAAAATCATTCTGTTTCTTTTAGTTATTTTTCCCGCTTTCTGTGTTTTATTTTATTTTGCTGTTGTTTTTTTTATATATATATTTATGTTCGCGTGTGTGTGTTTGGCGTGCGTGCGTGCGTGCGTGTGTATCGTGGTACGTATACGGTGTGTACAGAAAAAGAGGGTGGCCGTGGATGACGACGAGAGGCTGTCTTCTAGAAAAACTGTCCGGATTAAATATTTACACTGATAGTATACATTGGCGATTAAAATTTAATTTCCACCCATCTTAGCTTGTCATGCGTCTGCCGAGTGATAAATGTGTTCATCTCCAGCCGCACAATTGCCCCCCCCCCCTATACAAGTGCTACGCGGACAGGAATAAACAAACACAAAAGTCACACACACATTATATATATATATATATATATATATATATATATATATATTAAATTTTATTAATAGAAAACGCTCCAGACAAGACATGAAGCAACTTGATGTAAGCAGCAAAAAAATACTACTTCAAAGTCAAAAACTAGCCAACGTTAAGTGTAAGATGGATAGATTCCAACCCAGAAACCAGCAATTCTTCCCTCTTTGTCAGAAACATAGTTCATGGAATAAGGGAAGCGAGAGTTACGAGGCGGCCAAACGTACACCGAAAGTTCAATGTTTACTTTCCTTATATATATATATATATATATATATATATATATATATATATATATATATATATATATATATATATATATATATATTTCAGAGGAAACATTTTTTAATCAATGAAACGGGCGGGTGGAAAAAATTGCTAAAATTTTCATTACGGCCTTATCGTCTGACCCTCTAAGAGGAAACGTCAGAATGATAAATTAAAAACTAAGAAAATCGAATGAGATATGAGGGGAAAAATTGTTTGAGCTGGAGAAAACGATTGAGAGAGGAATAAAAAAAAAAATTTTAAGTAAATCTCTCAACGTTATGGTGGCTTTGAATCATTAAAGATCTCCGACTGATGTTTCAAAATCTTTTGTCTACACAGGCTAGGTCAAGCATTGTTAATAACTAAGGCGTTAGTTGTTGAATTGGTTATTTTGGGTCTGGGTGCACTGATCTATTTAATAATGTTTCTATGTTAGTACCAGCGTCATCACGTGTCTCCCCTTATACCCATTTAAATGTTTAACCATTTGGCTAAGATCAAAGTGTAGTATCTGTTCCGATGGATACTGCACGCCTGTCCTGTGCAGTTCTAGGAGGTCCACCTTCCCAGGCTTTGTCTCCCCTCTTTGAGGAGGAGTAAGTTTATTGCTTACTGTCTGAGGCGCCCCTACCGGGGAATGCCGACGGGGCTGCCCAGGCAATTTTTAAATGGCCAGAGTGCTCACCTCTCGAGCGCTGGCTTTTCAAACCCCACTTTTCCCGACCCAAGCTGTGGTCACATCTTACTTGTGGGAGTAAGATAAAACTGGCCTTGTGCCTAACTCCTGGCGAGGGGTAAATAAATATTGTGTTCGATTGATACACCCCATAAACTGGTATCGTCTTGGCCTTCGGGGCTTGATTTACGCCGGTATATGGGTCTGTCCTGTGCAGTTCTAGGAGGTCCACCCTCCCAGGCTTTGCCTCCCCTCTTTGGGGAGGAGTAAGTTTATTGCTTACTGTCTGAGGCGCCCCTACCAGGGAATGCCGACGGGGCTGCCCAGGCAATTTTTAATGGTCAGAGTGCTCACCTTCTCGGGCGCTGGCTTTTCAAACCCCACTTTCCCGACCCGACCTTGGGTCACATCTTACTTGTGGGAGTAAGATCAACCTGGCCTTGTGCCTAACCTCCTGGGGAGGTAAATAATTTTTTTTTTAATTTTTTTTTTTTATTGTGTTCGAATCCCGCAACGGGGAGTACAGTTATAAATAACCACACTGATAAGTCTTGATTAACATAAAACATATATGTATGTTGATATATAAAAAAGATAATTATGAAAATAATTATTTAAAGCTTCATTCAAAGGTAGAGAACTCTGTTTGGAAAATGTGAAAAGCTCCTAAACGAAGCAATATTGCGAGGTTCACTCTTTGGGGGTTTAATGTGAGGAAAGGGACACTAATAATAAATAACGCCACTTTTGAATTTGGTAACTGAATTATTTTTGTTGTGAAGAGGGGGCGAAATCTATTTAATAATACCTTTGTTAAAATGTGTAATCATTTGTATGAGTAGGGAATATTGTTCAGCATTAAGTAATCCCACAACGAGTGGATATGCCGTAAAACAGACAAACCCATTAACTGTATTAAGTTTAGGGTTTGAGTTAGGTTAGGGTTAGTGTTGGGGTTAGGTTAGGGTTAGCTGTATTAGGTTAAAGACTTATTGATCAACCAACTTTTCAATTTCGATGCTTCACGCCAATAGAAATTTCCCACAATTCCTCTCGGTTTGTTTTTACTTTCATCCAGTGTCCTCAATTCTTTTGGATTTGAATAATTTCTCTAGAATTTAAGAAAACGCAGAAACTTAAAAAAAAAGCTATCTTCTAATTTTCCGAGATCATTAATTCACGAATAAACATTTTTATGAATTTATTTTTGTTTTTCTTAAGCGACAGTTCTCTCTTGCGTCCTGGCAGTCGCTTGCTTTTTTTTTTTTTTCATTTGCAAAAGAAAATGTCACACTGACAAAGGAAAGAATGAATAAAGAGGACAATGAAATTTTATGACGAAAATATTGTATAGATGGTCATCAGAAATAAATTAAAATAAGGAAATGAAAAATAAAGAGAGGTAATGTATACATTATGAAGCAAAGAAAGAAATGTACTCATGTAATAACGCGTTAAAAATGAACGTGAAAATGAATAATACATATATAAAAGTATTGAAAATAGAAAAAAAAAAGATGAGCGAGAAAATAAAGAAAGAAAGTGAAACTAAAAAGAAGGCAAAAAAAAGAAGGAGAGATAAACAGAAAAAAAGCAAGAGTAATGCCATTTTTTTTATAAAAAGGAAAGTAAAAATAGAAAAGATGGAAAGAAAAAATGTCATAAGCGAATAACACGTAACAATCAATTTAAAAATGAAGAAATAAAGAAAGAAAGAAGGAAAGAAAGAAGGAAAAGAGAAAAGGAAAGAAAGAAAAAGAAAGAAAGAAAAAGGAAAAGAGAGAAAGAAAGAAAAGAAAAGAAAGAAAAAAGAAAGAAGGAAAGAGAAAAAGAAGGAGAGAAAAATGAAAGAAAGAAAAAAGAAAGAAAAAAAGAAAGAAAGAAAAAAGGAAAAGAGAGGAAGAAAGACAGAAATAAAGAAAGAAGGAAAGAAAGAAAAAAAGAAAGAAAAGAGTAAAGGAAAGAAAGAAAGAAAAGAGAGAAGGAAAGAAAAAAGGCAAAAAAAAAGAAAGAAAAGAAAGAAAAAAGAAAGAGAAAAAGAAGAACAGAAAGAATGAAGGAAAGGAAGAAAGAAGATGAGAATGAAAGAAATAAGGAAAAGAGAGAATGAAAGAAAGAAAGAAAAAAGAAGGAAAGTGAAAAAAAGGAAAGAAAGAAAGAAAGAAGGTAAGGGAAAAGAAAGAAAGAAAGAAGAACAAAAAATAATGAAAAAAGAAAGGAAAACAAGAAAAAAGAAGGAAAGAAAGAAAGAAAGAAAGAATTATAGAAAGAAGGAAGAAAAGAAAAGATCCGAAGAAAGGAGAAAGGAATGAATGAATGAAAACACGCTCCCCATGTAAGAAAGAACGAAATGTAATAATCGAATAACCCGTGAAGAAGTCATTAAAAAAACGGAGAAGTAAGAAAAAGAAAGGTGGGGAAAAAGAAAAAAGAAAGTAAGAGAAGGAAAGGATAAAGAGAAACGTGGAAAGGACAAAAAAAAGAAAGTGTGAAAACAACAATACATATTAAAAAAAAGAGGAAAAAGAAAAAACAAATAAATTTGAAAAAATTCAAAAGAAAAAAATTATAATGAATGAATGCTTAAATGAGGAAAAATCATCTAAAGGGTAAAAATAAAATAAATCTAAAAAGAAAGGAACGAAGACATTCCGCTTCTCCTCCCGTTCAACGTGATGACTTTTTACCCCGATATCACCTTTCGTCGGTTATTTTCAGCTTTGTATTTTTTTTTAATCTCTGTCTTTTATGATTAAGAAGAATTTGTATCTGACTTAGATTGATGACACCATATTAGAACTTCTAGAGTTTGAAACAACAACAAAAAACAGAAATTAAAAATCGCAAATGACAGTCGATGCAAGTTCAGTAACGTTGAGGTAAGATTCCTGGCTGTAAATGATCTGGTGATCGGGTTTCCATTCTCAATGTGAAAACACTTGTCATGTCTCGATCTATTAGTAATATTATTATTATTAGTAGTAGTAGTAGTAGTAGTAGTAGTAGTAGTAGCAGAAGCTAGTAGTAGTAGTAATAGTATTAGCAGTAGCTAATAGTAGTAGAAGTAGTAGTAGTAATAGTATTAGCAGCAGCTAATAGTAGTAGTAGTAGTAATAGTACTAGCAGCAGCTAGTAGTAGTAGTAGTAGTAGCAGCTGCTAGTAGTAGTAGTAATAGTAGTAGAAGTAGTAGTAGTATTAACGTCAGTTAGTAGTAGTAGTAGGAATAGTAGTAGTATTAGCAGCAGCTAGTAGTAGTAGTAGCAGCAGCTAGTAGTAGTAGTAGTAGTAGTAGTAGTAGTAGAAGTAGCAGTAGTATTAACGTCAGTTAGTAGTAGTAGTAGTAGGAATAGTAGTAGTATTAGCAGCAGCTAGTAGTAGTAGCAGCAGCTAGTAGTAGTAGTAATAGTAGTAGAAGTAGTAGTAGTATTAACGTCAGTTATTAGTAGTAGTAGTAGTAGTAGGAGGAGGAGGAGGAATAGTAGTAGTATTAGCAGCAGCTAGTAGTAGTAGTAGTAATAATAGTAGTAGTAGTAGTAGTAGTAGTGGTAGTAGTAGTAGTAGTAGTAGTAGTAGTAGTAGCAGCAGCAGCAGCAGATAGTAGTAGTAGTAGTAGTAGTAGTAGTAGTAGTAGTTTTGGGGTGATCTTGGACCCTACGGTGCGTGAACTTCGTCTGAAGAATAATCTGGTCATATGTCTGTGATGATTTGGCCGTCGAAGTTTCCATCTTTCTCACTTGATAGCTGCAATTATGTACAACATAAAATAAAGAAAAAAATGTCCAACGACGGTAATGCTTAATATATAATGGCTCATTTGCTTTGGTGTTTCATGCCTTCGTGCTTTCACAGCACTGTAAGGTTACATGTAGGATTCCCATCACATCCAGAATGGGGGGAGGGGGGAGGGGGGCTACACAAAATCAGGGATTCGAAAAACTGCGACTGAACACAATAAGCGCATCTACCAAAAAAAAAGAAAGACATTTTTCCCTACGTGTCATTTCGGACTTCCGCCCATTATACAACTTCCTGCACACGTATCTTTAATTCTACTCTTATTTCTAATGGAATTTTTCATTATCTTACGTAATTTTAAACTTATACGGAAAATGTCCAATTAAACCCTATTTTAAACACACCCGTGTCTGATATTGCTACAGCAGCAGCAGCAGTAGTAGTAGTAGTAGTAGTAGTAGTAGTAGTAAAACAGAGGCCATGAGTGGTGTTATAATATCTCATATAATAATACGTGTTATGTCTTTATTTCAATATATCTCTATATAAATAACTATTTTACCTGTAACACTACTGTAGATAATTCAACATATATTCACACTAACGCGAGCATCAACTAGCAGCAGCCGACTGAAGTATTAGTATTGTTTGTAAACAAGACGACCACAATTTTTCCAAGTGACTTCAATGTTTTAAAGTGTAGGTAAGTTGGTAAGCAATAAAAAGGATGACGACATTTTGACAACACAGATACATTGGGCTATATAATAATACTTTTTTATGGGAGTCGCTCCAGACAAGGCATGAAGCCACTTGATGTAAGGAACTAAACAAATATACTTCAAGGTCAAAAACTAGCCAACGATAAGTGTTAGATGGGTATATTTCAACCCAGAAAACAGCAATTTCTCCCTCTTCGAATGTGAAATGCCTTAGCGTACCCCTTATTCTGTGGTTTAGTCCTCACATTCAATGAGCGATGTTTCTGACAAAGGAGGAAGAAATGCTGTTTTCTGAGTCGGAATCTATCCACCTAAAAGCTATCTTTGGCTTGTTTTTTTTACCTTCAAGTAATATTTGCTCCTTACATCAAGTGGCTTCATACCATGTCTGAAGCGATTTCTATTTTTAAAAAAAGACTAAAAAAAAACTAGGTACGTGCAAAATGAATAGCCGATCTGCAAAATGTAAAAACATTTTGACCCATCCTTTCACTTAAAAATTCACTAAAAGTCAGAAAATCAACAAATTTTAATGAAATTTACAGCATTTATTAATCAACAATCATGGAATATAATGAACCAATTATTATTTTTTTAAATCTTAGTCAAAATGTATTTTTTTTTTTTAACAAAATACACCTTTACTCAAGTTAAATGTTTAAGTACTAATAAAATAACGCATGTTTTTTTTATATTTTTAATGAAAATAAAGCACCGTAGATGTTAACAATAAAAAACTAGTTTAATAATTTCTTATATATTACGAAATAAGCCCCTAATTTCCGTCTTAATAAAATCAATCAATATATCGAAGAAAAGATGATTTCTCGCACTAACGATATTATCATTGACTATAGCATTGTTTAATCCATATTTTCTCCAAAAAATAATATAATTGCAAAATATATTTAATGTGATTTTAATTGTGAGAATTTCCGGAATAATTTAAAGCGATATTATTATATTTCCACTTCCGCATGAACGTGTAATTATCAGCGTATACTTTTTTTTAATAATTAATAAAAATTAAAAAAAAAATTGACAAAATTGAGAAACTGGGAAGATCTAAAAAAAAAAACAACATAATTTTAAATATCGGATAATTTCAACTAACGATTAACTTAAAAGTGTATGGATGCCCAATATTGCAATAAACATACGGAATTTGCACCGCCACCTGCTGCTCACCGAAAAAAACAGCTTGTTTTTATATGACAACGAAATGTAAACAACCTCGTTTTCATTTCGTCTATTTTGCTCAAATTTTGGATTAAATTGAATGTTGCTCTTAATTGTATTCCTTGTTCTGAAATAAAATTCTAATCCCATTTATGTATATATATATATATATATATATATATATATATATATATATATATATATATATATATATATATATATATATATATAATGTTTTATCAAGCGAAATATTAGCTAAAAAAAAATCAAGATGAAGAAAAAAAGGTAGGTATTTTAAAATATTTTGAGAAATGTTTTGAAATATTTTGATTTTGATTTAATTAATTACCTGCATCTAACACATGGTTTCTTTGAGGGCATTTTACCTCTATATTTATATTAACATTCAAAAGATGCTATAAAAATGAACTTTCCCAATTTATAACTACCAGCGACCATGCGCAATCAAGTTCTATTTAAAACAAACATTTTCACCATTAGTCCACAGCATCGGACGAGACATTTCTACAAGACCAAGAAGGATATTATGGACAAAAAAGGTTATACCTTTTATTTGTCTAAGCTCTGTCGAAGCTTGTTTTTATAAAGCGAAATATTAGCTAAAAAAAAAATCAAGATGAAGAAAAAAAACCGAAGGTATTTTAAAATATTTTGAGAAATGTTTTGAAATATTTTTGTTTTGATTTGATTAATTACTTGCATCTAACACATGGTTTCTTTGAAGGCATTTTGCCTCTATATTTATATTATATATATATATATATATATATATATATATATATATATATATATATATATATATATATATATATATTGTATATAATATGTATAATATATATTATATAATATATATATATCATATAATATATACAATATATATTAGATGATAGTATATATATATTGTATATAATATACATAATATATATAATATATAATATATGTTATATAATAAATATTATATATAATATATATAACATATATTATATAATATTATATATATATATTATATATAATATATTTAATATATATAATATATACAATATGATATATTATATATATATATATATATATATATATATATATATATATATATATATATATATATATATATATATATATACATAAGTCAGTTTATATTATATTCCAATAACCATGGTTTTATTTTTTTTTTTATTTTTTTTTTTCACATTTCCAAAAAATATAAAATTTCTGTGAGATATATTTTTAAAGGTCCGTTTCATTTGTCTTGTGCCAAACAACATTTTTATGTCAATATCGTCTCTGCAAGACTACAAAATCATCAGAAAACACCTACACTATACAGTGTTTCAGTTTCATTTTAGGGTGAAAACAAACAAAAAACAAACAAAAAATAGAGAAAAACACTCACACGTGTGAGATCCCACTATTACGCCATTTTGAATTTGAATTTAAAATATATATATATATGTATGTATATATATATATATGTATTCTAAATATTACCTAAAAGAAGGAGATATATATATATATATATATATATAAATATATATATATATATATATATGTGTGTGTGTGTGTGTGTGTGTGAGTGTGTGTGTTTGTGTGTGTCTGAACTGTGATGTGCAAATAATTTCACATTTTACGAACGTATTTATTATTGAAACTTATTTTATAACTTGGTTGAGAATGTATTTTTTCGGGCATTTTTTTTTTGTTGTTTCTGAGTAGAAACAGAAGCCTCTGTGTAGCTTAATTGCCATTAATATATTTCCATAGCTTACTATCTACTAGCTCTACTTACGCATCGAGCACTGTTGAAGTAAATACTGAAAATTGATACATAAAAAATAATATCTACTTATAAAATTTCATGTGGATACATGAAATACTTATATATATATATATATATATATATATGTATATAAATATATATAAATATATATATATAAATATGTATATATATAAATATATATATACATATACATATTATATGACAACGAAATGTAAACAACCTCGTTTTCATTTCGTCTATTTTGCTCAAATTTTGGATTAAATTGAATGTTGCTCTTAATTGTATTCCTTAATTGTATACATATGTATATGTATATAAATATATATAAATATATATATATAAATATATATATATAAATATATATATAAATATATATATATACATATACATATATATATACATATACATATATATGGGAAGAGAAGGATGAAAGTTATCCGACGTGATGGGAAAATGAAAAAGGAAAAACCCAAAAATGGATGTTTTTATGTGTACATCAACGTTTCGTCTTTATTCATAAGACTTCATCAGGATGATAAAATAGAGAAAAAATGTCATGCAAGTAACGATACATGTAGGGTAGACATATTGGGAAAAATAGAATGAAATAGTGGCCAACTGCTGGGTGGACGTCCGTATTTGTTGGAGAAATAGAAATGAATGTAGAAAAGAATGAGTGGAGAAAAAATGGAAGGATGGGGTGAGCCAGGACTACTGTGGGTGGTGGTAAGAGAAAGAGGTGGGGGATGAGCAGGGGTAAAGTGGATGGCAGAGAGGGAGGTGAGGAGGAGGGGGGGAGGTGTTTGACCAGATGGCTGCGGTTCAAGATTGAAGGGGAAAAAGTAAGTTGGAATGTTTGTGTATATATATATACATATATATACATATACACATACATATATATATATATACATATACATATATATATACATATATATATACATATACATATACATATATATATATATATATATATATATATATATATATATATATATATATATATATATATATATACCTCACTTTCTATCACTTTTATTAGTAATAGCTTCCGGCGTCTCCAATCGATACTGTGACTAATATGTCCGTTTATATCTGTCTATCTATCCATCCGCCTGTTTGTTTATCTATCCATCATCAATTTGATGCAATGTGTGTGTCGCCTGAGGGAGCCGCTTCTTTGAACAAATTGTCAATGGTATCAAGTTTCTCATATAAAAATATAAAGTAAAGGGATTGTCCGGCCGCCTCGTAGTTCTTATTGATGACAACTGGATACTTTTCAGTTGAAGATACGAATACTAATAATCCCGCATTAGATAGTATGTTGAGCTTTCAAAAAGTTTGATTTTTAACCGTAGAATTTCAGGGTCCCACCAATTTGCGTTATTGCCGCCTTTGCATGAAACTAAACTACACGCACTGCATCTGCTTTCCAAAATTCATTATGATCGGTTAATTAATTTAGGAGTAATTCCTGTACATACAAATATATAAACATATAAACATGGATTTGGATGGCCGGTAATAATCAAGAAAATCACAGTGGTATAATTAACAGAAGTTTATTAACAAAAGTGTGTTACAGAAAGTATGCGTCCGATTCTGTGGCCATAACTGCTATCAATAACTGCCACGACACTTAGTCGTAACTATCTTTATTGTGTCTGGGTTATCCATTTTCCTCGAAATAGGAAAATCGACTTACATCATAACGCATACCTAAATTTACAATTATAAATATATATATATATATATATATATATATATATATATATATATATATATATATATATATATATATATATATATAAGTTTCGCCTTCTATTATTTTTAAATTTCTTATTTGTCCTCAAATGCTTAGTAAGTAAATCTATAATTGATTGTCTGCTTACTTATTATAAAGAATTGTCATTCTTAGAAATATTATTGGATAAACTATATTTTCTATGGTTATTAACATTAAGAGATTCTTTTTATTTTTATTTGCTGACAGTTTACAGATTCTGTGAGAGATACCAGGGACGATAGATTTAATTCTTGAGTGCGATTGGTTGGAATTTGTATGTACATTATATAAGGATTAGTTAAGTTTATTGTGAATAAGTATTATTAGTAATATATAGTGTACTGTATAATAATACTAGTTATATCTAGTGTACTGTTTTTGCTACTATCTATTGTAATGTTTAATGTATATACATTAAACCATTAATTGCCTTATTGCATTTTCATATGAGCGGTCAGAAGATCTAATGGAAAAGTTTGCAGTGTCCCTATATAGTTCAAAGTTCAGAAAAATAAGTCAATCTTGTTCATTAGGAATAAACCGACTAAGCCAGTGACCTGTGCAGAGTCTACTGATCCTATTAGGATATCAAAGTTATCTGGTGTATCACTCCTAGTTCAATATTTATTATCAAAATATATAAGGATTTTCTCGCTATTAGGATCAAATCAATTTTTGTTGGAGTACGATCAATAACCTTTCTAGTATTTGGATTTATTGAGGAGATTCGATGAAATGGTTTGATAATTTGAATCTATGTCAAAGGTTAAACATGTTTATGTTGCAAATTGAAGAACCAATCGATCGCCTAACCAGATGAAGACCAAAGTCGGTTATTTAAATTAGTCTTAATTTTAAGGATAATTTTATCTAAGATGATTTTGCTAACCCTACCTAAATCTGAACTAAATTGGCATATTAGTCTAATAGATGGATTGATATTAACATTTGGTTTATGGTCTTTTAGAGAGAACCTATGAGTTTTAGATGTTAGGATCTCTGTATATTTATTGATTTTTAAGATAGTTAGCAAAATCTTAGATTGTAGATTAATATTATTTAAAGAGATTATCTGAGTTATTTTATTTATTTGTTTCTTTATATAGAATGTCTTTATATAGTTGCTAGCTGAGTCTTTTAAAGGATTTCTTTTATCGTCTGGAACAATTAATCCTTATGCGTTTTGATGCTTTGTTAGAATCCGTTTCTTTTTCCAGCCTACATAAATTATCCTTTGTAAATCTATTTGTTTTAGCTAACTTAATACGGTCGCCTTCAAAACTACCTAGTAATT
>OY744545.1:45464339-45474339 GCA_963556195.1 Sepiola atlantica
CTATGATTCCTTGTTGCCAGGTTTATTTTATATTTTTTTTGTACGGGACTTAAAAACGGTTACGTAATTATCACGTGATCTCCGGTTTACAGACGATGTATTGGGTACTATGTTCGTAAATAAATGTTAATAGTTACCCCCCCCCCCAATACTTAGAGAGGAGCTAACCCCACTATCACGCTCGTGTTGTTTTTATTTTATTTTTTTATTTAAAAAATGTTTTTTTATCAAATCGTTGTATCATATAGTACAGTCGAGACAACAGGGAGCAGGGAGGGAACTCCAAAGGCAATCGGTCCGAGAAAACAACCTATTAGAGTATAAATTTTGACGGCATCTTGTGACCTCTGCTGTGAAGAATGAGATTTTGCTGCTAGCCGGGTTGATTGGGGGCTATTTACGTTTAGGTGGGTAACAGTGCAGTAAGTTCATCGGAACACATTCCGTGGAAGTACTTGTAAAACAAGCACAAGGTTGGAACATTGCGGCGATGCGACAGATGCTGGGGTTTGGTAGACAGCGCTGGGCATATTAGGTTAGAAATCTTTTTTTTAAACCCTGTCCAAGAAAGAGAGTCTAGTGGTTGGTACACCAGCCCATAAGTGGCGGCAATACCCCATGCATGGGCGAATAGTGGCTTTATAGAGATATAGGATACTGGCAAAACACAATACCTAACTCAAATGATTCGTTGGGTACAATTTTGTGCTGATGGGGCAGGTGCTTGAACGTGGTTGACAGTGTAGGGCGTAAGAGGTTAAAGACTAGTGATTGGTGCACCAGCACAAATCTGGCAACAATACCCCGTGCAGGAGCGAATGGTAACTTCATAGAGATATAGGATACGTGACATACTGTCGAAAAAATAGTTTAAACTTAAGCGTGACAGACCAAACAAAATCGCATTTTTAAGTAACTTCAAAAATATCGAATTAATCCGACCCAAATTATAAATACGTGTTCGCGGAGATGAACACCATTCCAAAAGAAGACTTCCAGAGGTGTTTCCGGCAGTGGATGGATCGGTGGGCTAAGTGTGTGCAAGCACAATGGGCTTACTTTGAAAGGGGATTAGGGTCTTGAAATATTTTTCTGGCTTACGGTCGGATACGTATCGTATATATATATATATATATATATATATATATATATATATATAATCCAGGTAAAACATCCACAGGGTAGTAATCCAAAGAATTTCAACAGGGTTTATAAAAAAGTGCTCAATATCAAATAGAGCTTTTATATATGATTATTTTTATTTAGACAGACATGTACAAAATCTGCGACACTGGCATGTTAACGATCAACAGCTACTAAAAACTGAGATCTCATCAGGCAGAGTTAGAATCCGATCTTAACCTTAGATAATATTTGGAAAGAAAACATCGACATGCCAGTGTCGCAGATTTTGTACATGTCTGTGTGAATAAAAATAATCATATATATATATATATATATATATATATAGTAAGAAAACTAAAAAGGGGGAAAAAAATGTAATTGTCAAATTAAAAATAACTGCCCCCTTAAAGGTAACTGTAACGTCGAAAGCGTTGTATATAAGGCTACGATTTATCCTAAAGAAAATACTAACAATAAGAAAGTATACATAGGAATATCCGCCGGGAGTTGGAAACAACGATTCTACGTACACAAACACTCATTTTTAAACCCGAACGTCACTAATAAGACGGAATTAGCCAAACACTGGTGGTTTTTAAAAAATAACAACTTTACACCAACTATTTCGTGGTCCATACTATGTCATTCGAACACTCCTAAAGGATTTAGACATAGATGCAATTTGTGCCTGGAGGAAAAAATTAGGATACTAAAATATGAAGACAAGAACATTTTAAATAGACGAGACGAACTGATGGCTAAATGTAGACACAGGCACAGGTTTAAAATCAACAGCACGTTTTAAAGTTCTTTGAAAATAACAATTCTTTTAAAGTATAGTTACAATAAGAGTTATAACTGTAAAGGTAAATGTTAACAAATTAGTAATTTTTTTTTTTTTTTTTTTTTCTAATTTAGTAAAACTCTAGTTTGTAAATTAATCGTGCTTAAATGTCGCCAAACTTTAATTCCGTATTGACGTTATAACCAATTAAGTTTTCTTACAATTTCCTATATAAATCGAAATCTTCGTCCTGAATTTTCGTCTTTTTATTTCTAATCATAAATAATTAATCGTGAACGCCCGAATCTTTACCAATTTTGTAAATAAACCGTTTTTAAATTGTCGCTAAACTTTAATTCCATAGTGTAAATCATCTCGAATCTTGACGCTATACAACTTAAATTTTTAATATGTTCTAATCTAAACCGAAATCTTCGTCCTACATTTTCGTCTTCTAATTTTTAATCGTAAATAATTAAACGTAGTTTTTAATCGTGAACGCTCGAATATTTCATCATATCTTTTTACCCATAAAGCTCACATTCGAAATTTTAAATGAGATGATTTATTTGTTTAAATAGCAAAAAAGAATTCTTTTATATATATTTTTATATTTTTATATTTCTGCATATATTAAAAAATTAATCTTACTTCTGTCACCCCTCCTCGATTATTTTAACATTTACCTCCTTTTTACATAGACCAATCACAAAAGTGAATTTATCTTTTTAAGACGATCAATTTCTCTCATTATTTGTTTTTTTTGACGTGGTTGTCTATACATCTGAGGAGACCTAATTAAAGGGGTCGAAATAAGTTATTATGTGTACAACCTTAATGTGTGTATAGTTTTTCTTTTTATAATTCTGTTTTGCTCTGTTTAAATTACATTGAGCTCTGTTATTCAGATTCTCTACACAAAATTGAAATCTACACACTATATATATATATATATATATATATATATATATATATATATATATATAAATGAATAAATGCGAAAGTTTGGCCCATTTCTCGGACTAACGATGAAATCAAACGGCATATTTCAAGTTAATTAAACCTTACACAATATACGCATCATCGTTTTTATATACTGCATATGTATATGCGATTTCAATTTGCATGTTGGTGTTAAAAAGGAACTGTTTAGTAATTAACTATTATTTGTGATTTCTTTTTAATTCAATTGTTTGGAGTTTGTATATTACAAATCGTTCTGTTTAGATGGAGCGACTTGATCATCATCAAGTAGCGATCTATTTTTAAATTGCGCGTGAAAAGGTAAATTTATTTCTTTTTTCTTTTCCTGACTTTACGGTCAAATTTTAAAAAATAAATAAAGTTGTATTGAAATCACCAAAATGTTCATGTTTACCTATCTATATAGATGAGTGAGAACAATTTTGTTTCGTGTTTACAAAAAAATTATGAATGAAATGTTTATTATTTTAAATGAATGTTTCAAGTATTTCTAGTATTTCAAGTAGCAAAGCTCGTTAGTACATATATATATATATATATATATATATATATATATATATATATATATATAATAAAAGTTTTTAAAAAGGTTGAAGGCAATGCGAAGTTCCGGATCGCTGGAAGCTGTGAAGAACAAAAACAAAACAAAACCAAAATAAGTCGGATATAGATCGAAAGGTTTGTTTATTTTTCTAGACAGCAAGGGTGTTAGTTTGTAATATCCGGATTATCAAGAATCAATTTGATATATTTCGAGAGATTTTTTTTCTTTCTTTCTTTTTCCTCTCCTTGTCAAAAATAAATAACAGGAGCGCTGGGGGGTTAAACCGGAAGGATTACTACCCTGTGGATGTTTTACCTGGATTATTATTATTATTATTATTATTATTATTATTATTATTATTATTATTATTATTATTATTATTATTATTATTATTATATATATATATATATATATATTTAATGAGTTTTATGCACATCGTAGTGAATAAAAACTTGAGTGTCTGCGTCATTCAGATACAAGTGTCTCGCTGGACATCTCTGACCACAAATATTCCATAGCATCAGATGTGGTGAGAAGCTTTGGAAGCTTTCAAAACAACGAAATGATATATGAAGACTCTTAATGGCGGTGGCTCTAATGGTGAGATCACTCAACCGGAAGTGAAATGAATCACAGTAATGGAGCCGCGACGATAGCGACTTAATTATATTCGCGTAAATGTTTCGGCCGTTACTCTTGTTTATTGATAGTGATAAGTAAATATTTCATTGTTTGAGTATAAGTAAGCTTCATGCTTTAATCAAAGTGCTGTCTGCTATTAAAATGTAAAAGAAGGGGAGGGCAGTACCGTCGTATTCGACGATAACACCGTTCTGTCCTATACTCTTAATTAGACAACTCCGTAAGAAATTTTCTTCGATCTCGAAGATGGCTACGCTGATGGCTTTCTTAGGCCAAATACTTAAACGCGGCTTCTTTTTTTTTCTTCTTGCGGTTGAGATAGAAGATTCTGTTTCCCATGGGTGGGGATCGCGGAACTAGCGTTAATTTCTGCGGGCCCGATGCTGGACTCTGGTAGCGAGAAGTGCTGCCTCGTGAACGACTTATTGGGTTACAACACTCATATAATAATAGAACCCCATGTGAAAAGTACACCTTTTATGCGTTAGATTAAGCACGTGGCGTGGGGGGGGGGCATTTGAATATTGAAGTTAAATCCAGCTACTCCCAGAAGTAGAAGCCGCTAAGATTCTATTGCCTCCGACTTATGAACATAGTCCAGAAGCAACTTCTTATTAAGGACAGTTTAGAAATCCTTTGCTTTGATAAGCTCCTACGACTAACTTTAACTTCAAACCTGGAATGTAAAAGGTACATCAAAACTGTTGCTTATGTCGCTGGGAGAATGGTTGGATTATACTACCGCTGTAATTTTTTTTTTTTTAATTAATTCAAGTCCGGATGATGCTTCTTCTTCTTCTTTCGTGTGAATCAGATGATTCTGGTGTTGACATTAGTTTCCCCGATGTTTTTTGTAGTTAGAAATCTTTCTAGAAAGACATTGGGTACTTACGGGAAGGACCACGAGAAGGTTGCCAAAATTCCTAAGTAAAAGTGATACTATGGAACCGACTGGATTCGAACTTGGAACACTCAAGTCTTCAGTCCGTGTCGTTATCAACTTAACCATCGTCACTTCTCAAATCCTGATGCAATTCTCTACCTGTATAACAATCAGATGGAGTACTACATCTGAGGAGGTGGCGTTCAGAGAATTTCTTCTTGCCTTGAGAGAGATTAAAAAATAGACTTCACAATCTAGCGGGAGATGATCTCTGCTCTGCGCTACAGCCGCTTTCTCACAGAATAAATGTCGCTAGTATTTCTGTAATCTCTCGTTATTTTAATGGTAGTTACTCGACTGGGCTCCAACCTCTCCCACGTCCCTTAAAATATTTAGTAACGATCAAAAGAAACATTAAACAGAATTCTATTTGCATATTAATAGTGTATACTCGCGGGATCTGAGGAAATTCCACAGTTGCTTTCTTCGTTGAAATTCGTTGATAAGGTGCACAAAACGTATCTGTAATTTGATTGGCCAGCTCTTTCTTTTCTCTGCATCCCCTCTCTCTCACCGACGTGATGTTGCTAGTCTTTTCTATAAATACTATTATGGCATGTGTTCTTCAGAGTTATCTGATCTATTCCCCGCTTCTTTTGTTCCAGCTCATTTGAGTCGTTGGTCTACTGGTCTCCATCAATTCGCTGTTTTGTTACCACATTGTAATACAGCTTCCTATTCCAGTAGCTTCTTTCCAAGAATCGCAGGCTTGTGGAACTCTCTTCCTGCTGACGGTGTTTCTCCTACCTTGGTCTTTTCAAGATTAAGGCCAATGGGCGTCTCCTGTCTCTGCGATGCTCATCTTTCGTTCTTGTTAGCTCCTTACATCAAGTGGCTTCATGTCTTGTCTCCATAAAAAATATGCTATCATACGTAAGAATTTTAAATGATACTTTCATTTTATATGAAACTAGCAAATATATGCTTCCTCCGGTCACATATATTTCCTAGGTTGCGAGGGTGTCATGATGAACAACCTACATGCACTGGTATGTAAGAATTTTAAATAACACTTTCATTTTATATGAAACTAGCAAATATATGCTTCCTCCGGTCACATATATTTCCTAGGTTGCGAGGGTGTCATGATGAACAACCTACATGCACTGGTATGTAAGAATTTTAAATAACACTTTCATTTTATATGAAACTAGCAAATATATGCTTCCTCCGGTCACATATATTTCCTAGGTTGCGAGGGTGTCATGATGAACAACCTACATGCACTGGTATGTAAGAATTTTAAATAACACTTTCATTTTATATGAAACTAGCAAATATATGCTTCCTCCGGTCACATATATTTCCTAGGTTGCGAGGGTGTCATGATGAACAACCTACATGCACTGGTATGTAAGAATTTTAAATAACACTTTCATAGGAAATATACTTGTAAAATTATACATCTTTAGCTTCGCTTAGACATATTTTTTAATGTAAACTTTTTGGATTATATTTTTTAAGCTAAAATTTTGTCATTTAACTAGAAGTATAGGGTAGGCAAAAATAAGGGTCCTATTTTTAAAAATTCATAACTTTTTTATTTATTGATTTTTTTTTTTTTTTTTTTTAGAATAAGTAAAGGACCCCTTCCGAAGCAAGCATGAGCCGTATTAGCCCTAAGGAACGTATCCTCATTTAGAAAACATTATTTTTGCTTAAAAAACTCAAAACAGTGTAAAAAACAATACTTTAGTTTTTGTAAGTTTTAAGAAGTGTTTTTCGGCTAAAATTTGTTTTGTTTATTTCAAAAAATCTCGGAAGGGTCAGTCTACACACACATAAAGTTTGGTGAGTTTAACTTTTATTTTGTGGAAGTTATTCAAATTCAAGTTATTCAAATTTAAAGATAGGACCCTTATTTTGGCCCACCCTGTATATGTGACCCGTTTGATCACAACGACAACAACTTGATTTCAAAAATTCATAAAAAGTTACATGTATGTTGACATTCTTCTGACATAACTAAAAATACGTTTTTTTACTTTTATATTATCTTCAATGTTGTTATTATTATTATTATTATTATTATTATTATTATTATTATTATTATTATTATTATTATCATTATTATTATTATTATTATTATTATTGTTGTTGTTATTATTATTATTGTTATTATTATTATTATTATTATTATTATTATTATTATTATTTACTCACTAGGAGTTTTCACACAGATCATCAGTGATTGCGGCGGTATTCCGTGGAGTCTGGGTGACAACAAGTCTCCTCAGATTTCCAGTATTCTCCACCTCTTTTCGATAGCCACCGCAAATAAACTTGCAGTATCAACACAACCGTTTACCATTGATTTCTCGCTGGTAAGGACCATTGGCCTTCTCTGAGATTTGGGTGGCAATAAGCCTCCCCAAGGTCTCAGCAGTCTCTGCACTTCCAGTGGAGGTCTGGTTTGTGCTGTCCCTCTTCGGTCTTCTCATCCTCATTGACCCTATGCAAATATTTCGTGTGGTGTCAGCCTAGGCTGGTACCATTTTTTTTTTAAATTGGGGGCGGGGGCGGCGGGGGCGGCGGGAGCTGATGGTGTTTCTTGCTATTTCTGTTCATTGGTTCATTTATGTGTCGTGTCAGTTGAGGCCGGTGTAATTTATTGGGGGAACTTATAAAGTGATGTTTCTTGTATTTTCTGTTTCTTTGTTTGTGATGTGTTCTTTCTGCGGTTTTGTTTTCTTCCTGTAGTAGATTCCGTGTGACCCTTCATAGCTTCTTCGAGTTGGTTTCCGCATTCAATGATTTTGCTTAAGATTGTAGCTGTTTTGATCATTGCCGTCCTTTGTATAGTTCCAATGATCCCTTTGATTCAAATTTCTCCCAGTCTTTTTTCCAGTTTTTTGGGGGATTGTTCCTAGTGCAACTTTCTTCATGCTTCATATTCCTTTCAGTTCTCTGGCTAATTCCGTGGATTTGCTTCGTTTTTCCGTTTCTTCGATTTTCACTCTGTGGACTGCTGGAACGGCGAAGTCTACGATTTTGCAAGATTTTTCCTTCTTGTTGATTATTATAACATCCGGTCTCCTTGCTTGTATGAGTGTGTCTGTTTGTATATCCATATCCCAGATGATTTTGTGTTTTCGTTTTCCAGTACTGTTTCTGGTTTATATTTGTACCATTTGTCTGCGTATTCGAAATTCAATTGTTTGCACAGTTCCCGGTGTACTGCTATCCCCATACAGTCATGTCTGTTCTTGTATTCTTTTGGGGCTAGTTTGCTACATTCACTTATTATATGATTCACTGTTTCGTCTCTTTGTCCACACAGTCTGCATTTACTGTTTTCCTGGGTTTTATCTATTTTAGCTTTAATTTAGTTTGTCCTAATTGCATTGTTCTGTGCAGCCATCAGTAAAGATTCCGTTTCTCTGTTCAAGTGTCCTTTTCTTAGCCATGACCAGTTGTTTTCGTTGGTTTCTTCTCTTGCCTGTCTTCTGAAGGGTCCATGTAGTTATTTTTCTTCCCACTTTTCTTTTCTTGTCGTTTTGTTTCTGGTTTCGGTGCTTCCAGAGTTGTTCGTTGGAACGGTGTCTCTTGATGCAGTGATAAAGATTTCCATGTGTTGAGTTATGCATTTCTCCAACTCTTTTTTTTAGTCTTCCACACATTATTATTATTATTATTATTATTATTATTATTATTATTATTATTATTATTATTATTATTATCATTATTAACTCAGAGTTCTCACACAGGTACTCATCAGTGATTGCTCACTGCTAATAACTGATAGTGTTCCCTGGAGTCTGAGTGACAACAAGTATCCCCAGATTTCAGTACTCTCCACCTCTTTCGATAATCATTGCAAATAGATTTGCGTTATTGCAACAGCCGCTTACCATTGCGTTCTCGCTGGCAAAGATCGTTGGTCTTCTCTGGGATTTGAGTGACAATAAGCCTCCCCAAGGTTCCAGTACTCTCCGCGCTCTGTCTTTCCATCTTCCTTGACCCTTCACGACTATTGTGTGTGGTATTAGTCGAAGCGGCTGCCATCACTTACTATTATTATTAGTAGTAGTAGTGGTGTGCTAAGATACACGTATATAAATTACATGGCCACGCTAAGAAAAAAGAACCACTCTATATCTAAGTACTCACCGAGACATTAAGAAATATTAATGATTGATAGAATCAACATAGAGGGGGGGGGAGAAATGCATTTATAGTTAAAGAAACAGCTGAGTGACTTGTTCAGTTAATTATAAATTACGGTTAATTAAAACAATTGAAATAGAATTTTCTTTTTCGAAAATATCTCAATGCCAAAACTAAAGCATATTTTAGCATGTATTTTGTGCAATTAAAGTATATAAGAAAAGCGTTTTATGGAAACAAACGTTGATCAACTAACTTCTATTACTAATGGAGATTGTGTATCTGCCTGTCTGAAACCGAAACTGTACTATTGCTTCTATAAATAACGAAGATTTTGTATATGTCTGTCTTTTAATGCTTAATTAAGAGATGGAGCAGTGTAGTATCTGTACTGTTGTAATGACACCACCCTCCCAGACAATACCTCCTCCTTTTTAGGGAGTACAGTAGTATATGTTCTGTTGTCATGAAGCCGTCCTTCCAGGTATTAACTCTTCCTTTAGAGGCAGTAGTGTAGTATACGTTCATTCCTCATCATACCATTCTTCCATGCATTACCTCCTCCATTTTTACGGGAGGATAGTGTAGTATCTGTTCTGTTTCCGTGAAATCCTCCTTCCAGGTATTACATCCTCTTTTGGGCATGGTAGTGTATTATCTGTTCTGTTGTAATTAGACTATCCTCCCGGGCAACATTTTCTCTTTTGGTGGTTAGTGTTGTATATGTTTGTTCGTCATGATACCATTCTCCCTAGCATTACCTCCTCCATTTTTAAGGGTAGAGTAGTGTAGTGTCTGTTCTGTTGTTATGAGACCATTCTCCCAGGAATTGCCTTCTCCTTTGGTGGTGTAGTGTAATATCTGTTCTATT
>OY744545.1:45479339-45489339 GCA_963556195.1 Sepiola atlantica
TATTATTTCCTGTCTATAAACATACTCTATTATTATCCTCCCCTAAAATTAAAAACAGTACAAAGAATACATTCATCGAAACTTAATACGACATATTTCATATGAAGTTGCTCCAGACAGGGTATGTAGGGTAAGGAGCCTGAGGATTCCCTGCAGGGATGAAACATGGACGTCTCTGTGTAGCTTAATTGTCATACATATATTTTCATACTATATATATATATATATATATATATATATATATAATGAAGGAGAATGGAAAGGAATTAGAGAAAGCAAAAGCCAAATCAAAATTCAATTCAAAAGTTCAAAGCAAGGTATATTCCGCAAAAAGGCAATTTATTCAAGTTAAATTTTCCTTAAGCCAGGCTTTTCAAAGATCAAAATCTTATCATCAGAGGAAGTCGCTGGGATAGATAAGTTGGCAATGGCCAAGATTTAAAATTTGAAAAAATAAAATAAAAGTTGTAGGGAAAGAAACGCAGGGCAAAACTGTGCCAAGGTGCAAGCAAATGTCCGATTGCCAAAAAGTCTGGTGTCGAAGAGTCCAGCGGAGAGAATAAGATGTAGATAGGTAGGTCGTTAGAGGCACGAGAAGTAATGAGAGAGGTTTCAAAGTTAAATTCCAAGAAGCCACAACTTCAGGTACGGCGAAAATAGAAAATCCAAAAAGGGTAAAAAGTCCAATAAGAGGTACATTCGATGATGCAGGCAGGCGTCAGAGGAGATTAAGATGGAAAATATTCGCCATTAAAGATACTTCCCGGGCAGAGATGACAAAGGAAAGTTTTTAAAAGTGGGAAAAAGGGGCAGCGAGAATATTTAAAGTCTGCCCAGTTGAGAAAGCCGGCTATAAATGAAGAAAAGCAAAGACAGTGAAAACAAGAATATAATATGCGACCAGTAGGCAAGGGAGGAAACGGGTAAGGGGTGTGTGGGAGGAGAGAGGGACGGGTACGAGGAAAGAGAGAGGGGGAGGAGAAAGGGAGCGATGCGGTGAAGGAATGCGGATAAAACTAAGAGTGTGAAAGTGGGGGGGGGGTGAAACATAAAGTTAAAATTGGAAGTTAGCGCGAATTAGGATTCAACTAGAAAAGGGGAAGAAAGGAGTGGGGGTAAGTTAACGAATGTTAGGATAAGGGGTTAAAATATCAGAATATGTATAAGAACAGAGTTCGGGGTTTAAATGTTTAATCAAATGACCTTAGATATAAACATTTATATATATATATATATATATATATATATATATATTATAACTCATTAGAATACAATATTTATGACATAATTAATATTTCGTAATCATGCTCCGAAAATTCTAAATCCAACATTATTTATCATTATGTACATATGTTTCAGAAAATTATTATTATTTCAACCGCAAGGTAAAAATTAACAATTATAAGCATCTACTCCTCAGCACAAAAGTTCTTTATCAACCCGTTACAGATAATATTCTATGGAATTGCTCAATGATTACAAAGACAAAAACACAATAAAATCCAGAAATCTTTTTTAATGAGTTATAATATATGAGCTCGGTTGGTTTTTAAGTTTTAACCATTGAGCTATATTTCAGAACGTTTGCAAAATAGGCATATAGTTCGATTAAATACGGTCGGTAAAATTGAGACGGCCTTTGAAAAATGTATTTGTTTTACACTCTGAATCGTGTAAGTTTATAAGAATCTTAGAAAGAAGGATATGGCTAATACATTGACAAGCACATGGTTCCTGATATTCTACTGATTTTGGTCGAAGATTCACCACTGGCAATTGATGCGTGGACAGACATGTAGACAGACACACAGAGACTGAATTACCTACTAGACACTATCCTCCAGTGTCTTTGGTCTCTCTGTACAAGGGTTTGTCAGAACAACCTGACATGAGGATACTTTACCCTACAAGGCAACCCTGACAAAATATTCAAAATTACATAGTATCCGCAGCACAAATAAGATCCCCTCAGCACGGCTATACACTTGCTCATAGGAGGAATAGTGCATCTTCTGCTAGTGATGTTACCTCAAGTAACACCATGTAGCTGGATACTCCATCAGACTAGATGAATTCTTGTCCTGGAATCCGGTAAGACCAACAGACCACAAGTAAGATATACTATGACATACTTGACTGGTAAGTTGGGGAGAGAATAAATGTATTATTCTTAATAGAATATTCGGGTATCTATGTATCTCATATAGAGATCAAGTGTTAGTCCCAGGAAGAGGCCCCTTGATTTCTGACGACTTCGACTGAAGTAAAATTAAACATTGAGACATCTTTGCTTACAGCCACAGTCAGCATTATCTTTAACTTTCATCCTATTTCCGACGAACTTTCATCGTGTTCCCAATCGACGTTTGTAAATTGTACGGGTGCCAAGAATTCACTTTAAAATGGAACAGACAGGGGTCAGTCCAGCTAACAACATATCAGGAACGCTGACAGTGAAAGAAGTGTAGCGAACTGACCGCCCCCCCCCCCGCGGGGGGACAATTTGGAACAATGAAGAGCAGGCCATACTGATAACAGTGAGGGAAAAGGTTGGACAACGAGAGTGACAGTAGATATTTGGATTTCAATTAGGAGAAGACGATTAAACGAACATACGAATATCTTTTCACCTCGATACATTGAATAGGGTAGATATATCGGTTATCCTCGTATTAGCCGACGTTAAGCAACGTTAAGCTAGGTCAGTATTGGGAATAGCAGGTGTTGTAAATGTTATAAATAGTTTTTTAGAAATCTCCGTTTAGAATAATCTACCTAATGGAGAAAAAAAAGATTGCTTGTGTGTGCCGGATAAAGATTCATTCTTTTTTATCTTTCCTCAGTTTGATTTTCTAGGAATTATTTCAGTGGATCTTTTTGATGTGCATCCAAGTTATTTCTGAACTTTCGACTTTAAGTTTACTGAGATTCAAGTTTTTGGCCTTTATCATCTCTATTTTCTCCATTACGGTTCAAGTGATTTCCTGAACATTTCGGGAGACTTCTTTGCATGAATTGTCGACTTTGTATTGTAATTGCATTCATTTGGCAACAACATCTGATGGCGGGAGTTTCGTGCAACTACTAGAATTTGTTCAAGAAACGTGTGTAAACTTTTTAGGCTCCGAAATTAACATTAAAACGCAGTATGATACAACTCTGATTCGTTATTCTGTATGTTTAAAGCTCTATAGCACATTTTGGAAATAACTATTTTAAGGTCCGAATAGTGAGCTTCATTTTGCTATAGAATTTGATTACCATAAGAATCGATATTAACTATATAAAAGAATAGATTTTGATTATATATATATATATATATATATATATATATATATATATATATATATATATATATATATATATATATATATATATATTAGTATTTTTACATAAAATTTTAGCCTGAAGATTCCCCCGGGGATGAAACGCGGGAGCCTCTGTGTAGCTTAATTGCCATAAATATATTTTCATAACTTACTATATATATATATATATATATATATATATATATATATATATATATATATATATATATATATTAGTAGAATACCCGTCCCAGGACGGGTATAAGCAATAAATATTGTATTAGTTTTAAATTTTAATGTTGTCTTATTTTTTGGATGGTATGGTAGAGTTACAGTGCCCCCTCCCAATCGTAAAGTTTTTTTTTTAAATAATGTGCCTACGCTACTCACCCTGTTGCCTAGAATACATATTCCATATTTTACGAAGCATATACGCCGATCCTTTTTAAAATGTATTACTTAATATAACTCCAAATTTGATGTAGAGCATTTCTCTTCTCTATTAAATGTTTAGTATCTAACTTTTGACATTGTCGAAAGAGGCTGAAGTCGTTTAAAAGCAGCGGATACATGGTTTCTAGAAAGAATTCTACGAATCTCATGGACAGAAAGGAAGAGAAAAGAAGAAGTCATGCGTAAGGCTGACTATAACAGATCACTTCTCAATACTGTCCACGCCAGACAGTTGAAGTTCTTCGGCCATATAATGCGGGCGGACGGCTTGAAGAAAAGCTTGATGTTAGGAAAAATCGACGGCAAAAAGAGTAGAGGAAGACAGCGTACCAAGTTCACAGACGGCCACAACAGGGTCACTGGAATCACGACTCTAGATCTCATCAGAATGACCGAATGCAGAGAAGAGAGCCATGATCAGTCTGCAAACAGACCTGATACCTGAAGAAGAAGAAGAAGAAGAAGAAGAAGAAGAAGAAGAAGAAGAAGAAGAAGAAGAAGAAGTTTAGCCGTTTTGAGGTGGTGAATTATTGCTTTCACAGATTGCAAGTTCTGGAAAAGAAACCCTGTTCATGTAAATTCTGTTTTGTTTTAGGTACATAGAGCAGGGGAAGAAAATATTTTTTTCGCAATGGTGATTGTCGGCGTGCCGTAAGGATCCATTTTCGGCCCAAACCTCTTCTTGATCTTCATAAAAGAGCTTCATGGAAATTCTGTTTTGTTTTAGGTACCTGTAGAAGAAGATCTAACTTATTTTAACAGATGTTTTTGGGGGGTACTAGTTCGGGTAGGCGTATCCCTTAAATGGTAAAGTTTACAAAAGATGATATACCCATGTTACTCACCGTGTTGCCGAGAATATATATTTTAAAAAATCATGATGATCAGTCCAGATGTTTAGGAGTTTATCATGTACAACGAAATATAGATAGATATAAATATATACACACCACTAAATTTATATATATATATATATATATATATATATATATATATATATATATATATATATATATATATATGAACTCACTAAATATTAAACTTTACACAAAAATGTGCCCATCTTACTCACTATGTTCATTCAGATGATTCTGATGGTGTTTGCATTGTTTTCCCGATAGGCGAGGTAACCAGTAAGTTACGTTTTCGCTTACCGAAGCGTGTGTAATATTGTACTGCTGTCGTCGTGTTGAACCCAGGTTGTTGATTGTCTGTGGATACAATCACTCGGACGCCGATGTTTAGTTTTTATAAGAGGTTTATTAATACAAACAACTTGGGGCATTCACAAACAGGCTTGGGTCTTTTGACTTAAACAAGTGTAGGCTGCCCTTCTGAGAAGAAGAGAGAAGTAGACTAATGCATAGACAGATAGATAGCTTATCTAGTAATACCTAACAACATTGTGCACGACCGCCCCCACTTCGGGGAACGGCGAGGTTTCGTGTCCGCCTGCTTGAGTTGTCAGCCCCAAAATAGTGGAACGTGGTTTCGTCAATTTTCGTTAATTAAAGATTACATTTTGACCTCCCATCCATCAATCACTCTTCAATTCAATTAATGACTTCGTTATGTAACAAGCAGTTATGTTACGACCGTCCTCTCTCTCTTTACCTCGCTCTGTGTATATATATATATATATATATATATATATATATATATATATATATATATATATATATATATGGCATAATCACGTTGACACATCGGTTCCCGTTAGATCACCACAGTTAAGCAACGTTCAGCCTAGTCAGTACTAGATTGGTGACCATTTGGGAATACCAGACGCTGTATGTGGACAGCTAGCTATGGGCAAATAGCGTCGCTAACCCGAAATGCCTAGCATGACGACTATGGCGAAATCCCATGAATGACAATCACCAATAAGGTGTCTGAAACCAGGGAGGGGTTCCTCCGCCAAGAGTGACCAAAATCCCTGAAGTTAATGGTGGTGGTGATATATATATATATATAATTTAGAAGTAGACAACACTCATGGCATAATCCTGAGGAGTATATTAGTTCTAGACAACCAACATTAAAAAAAGTTTTCGAGAAAGAGATATTTGATGAAAACTCTGGATTTTATAATAATGTATTAAGAACTTCAGGTTATGATCAAAGTATTAGCTATCAAAATTAATCTGAAAACCCCCTAGTGGTAATAATAATGGTAACATTAGAAACAAAAACGAATATTATAACATATAATATAGCAATAACAAATAAACCAAAGCGTAAATTTAAAATCAATGGTGAGAATAAGAATCAAATTAGACCATTACAGCAGCATAATGTAGGAATATGTAACCTTAGACCGGATAGCTCTAAATGTAACACGAGTAAAAATAATAGACGTAAATCGGTTGGTTTCATCCACCGTTCAGTAAAAACGTCTAAATCAATATCCCTAAAACCTTCTTTAACAGTATTGTGGACAACTTCCCTACACAAATATAATAAACTCTTCAACAAGAATGAAATCAGAAGTTCTTTTTCTACAGTGCCGAACATAGAACACCGTATAATAGGATCTAATATATTTAAAATGAGTAAAATAAAATAATAACGTTGTTACTCCTGACCCAAAATGTAATTGTACGAACAGAAACTTATGACTGTTAAATGTTCTTGCTTGCATGAAATCGTTGTTTAAAAGTGTATTGTTGAACAAAATAGAAATCCAGCCTGTAGAAGTAATAATAACTGTAATAATAACAGTAATAATAACAGTAATAATAACAGTAATAATAACAAGATAAGTACGAATGGTAAGCCAACTTCAATATGCTCTTCTAAAACTGAAATCCTATACATAGATTCGATGGCTCTTCTTCAAAATAGAATTTCAAGACATAAATATACTTTTAATAATAAACTCTCTCTAAATTCACATCTTCAGCTACCCACATTTGGGATCCGAATGATAAAACCATTCTATACAACCTTAGATGGCGTATAATTAAAAATAATAATGCCTTAGATATGTACTGTAGCCTATGCCTTGATAAGTTTTACCATTATAAAACATAACGGTTTACTCATGGTACTATCGCTTGCCAGTGAAAGTATCTTAGTGTGTATACGCTGTAAAGACGTCTGTAAAAGGGATCTTATAGTCCTGGCACGATACCACACAATGAAAGACACATCCCTTTAATGAAAGGGGTTATACCAGATCGGTTATTTTGTCTGGGTATACAAGCGTTATTAGGCGTCATTAATTCTCTCCTAAGAATTAACTATCTGACAGAAAACAAGTTAATTCTCTCCTGAGAATTAACTTGTGCTGCAATAAAACACTTGTAATGAGAGAAAAACTATTACTTTATATATAATAATATAAATTTATTCATTTCAACTTCCGAGGAAAAACATAAGAACTCGAAGCTTGGCTGAGCTGACGAGTGACACCCAACTTGCGCGAGTTGAATACCAAAACTCCTTCAAAATCTAAGAGATAGAGAGAAGAAAAGACACATAGTATAAAGAAGGGGAAAGAGAACGTCGTTGATGCTCTCAATTCAATAGTCGCAGGTGATAAGTTCATTTGGGTCAGCTTTTTTACCTTTAAAATATACTTCGAGCCCTCAACTTTAAAAACATGTCAAATTCGGTTGGCTCAAGTTGATTGGCGGAAACTTTTTCAGTAGTGACATTTTAAGTGCGGTGTTTTCAATGTTACTTTCTCCCTCCTATGGCAATAGACGCCTGGCGCAAGGATTTTAAATGTTGGGATCTCTAGCTTCCACAGAAATAGCACTATCTTTGTTACATACTTTTATTAAGTATGTAACAAAGATAGTGCTATACATTACATATCTAAAAGATGAAGTCCTTTCAACTTGCAGGCATAAGAATTGCATCAAATATAACCGATTTAAAGTCCCATAAATACTACTCATTAAACTCTCTTTTTGCCTGGTGGAGTTTTGTAACATTAATGCACTATTAATATTTTAGGTCACTAAGTATGAAATCCCTTTTAAATTAAATTATTTTAACTCCTCCTTCATCATCCGCGACCCATATTTAGCTTCGAAGTTTGTCTTATTCTGTATGCAATCTAACTAATAATATATTAAATTAATTAATATATTGAGCGAATGTCAATAAATTATGTTTCGACATTTTCATATTAGTTTTTCCTCTATTTCCATATATATATATATATATATATATATATATATATATATATATATATATATACAAATTATTTATTTAAAAACTATATGTTACGGTTTCATTGACATTGATTGACCGTTTAAAAGGCCTTTAGAGTCCATTCGAATCAGCAGGCAGGCTCTGTTAGCAAGTGATATCTCAATGTTTTTATTTAAACATTGTCAACTACTACAGTGCTCCATGTGTTTATTTACAAAGAGCTTTGCAATTCTAACTGGATATATCACTAACGACAGTGCTCAATAAAAATGATATAAATGATTGCTCAATAATTGACGAAGATGATCCGCCACCGTTCTCCAAGATAAATCTTGACTAAAGGTTCAAAATAAAGCGAGTATTGTATGTGAGCGATACAACGAACCGATAACTTTGCTTAAAAAACAAGTTTCAAAACATATTACTTTATTATTTTAATTACGAACGTTTCAGAACTATTAATGCTCCAGTTTTGTTTGAAGACAGTATGACAATGCAAAACATTTTAATAATACTCAAGTTATTTCGTCGTACGTCTCCAGCATTGGGCAGATTTCTACTTCAAACTGCTTATAAAAAAGTATTTGATGTAATCAAGTTTCAAAACATATTACTTTATTATTTTAATTACGCTAGCTACGAACGTTTCAGAACTATTAATGCTCCAGTTTTGTTTGAAAACAGTATGACAATGCAAACAAATTCGATAATACTTAAATTATATCGTCGTACGGCTCCAACATTGGACAGATCTCTACTTCAAACCGCTTATAAAAAAAAAGTATTCGATGTAATCCAGCATGGTCGAATCTGTTAGTAAATTTCATAAATAAACTTCCAGTGTTGAACGGGATAAAGTTCAAATAAATCAGTTTTAAATTGATATCACATTGAATTGCACGAGGCAATAAATCAAATATGGCTGCCATTTTTTTTTTAGTTTTTCATGGGAGGTAATTCTAAATGAATTACACTCCTATGTTGGGCGAGATAAGTGTGCAATATAGATTTGATTTTTTTTTAAATAATGTTTCGTCTATAGAGTTTCAGTTATTAGTGAGGTTTTTTATAAAAAGAGATAAAAAGAGATAAGAGAAATATAGAATACAAAGAAAAATAATATAAAAAGTGAAGGAAGGGAAAATGGGAAGAAAACGAAATAGAATATTAAAAAGAAAAGATAAAATAAAAAGGAAAGATGATGCGGCATAGCTGGGGTGTAGTAGAAGTAGAAGTAGTAGTAGCAGTAGTAGAAGTAGTAGTAGTAATGTTACTAGTAGTAGAAGTAGTAGTAGTAGAAGTAGTAGTAGAAGTAGTAGTAGTATTAGGAGCAGCTAGTAGTAGTAATAGTAGTAGAAGTAGTAGTAGTAGAAGTAGTAGTAGTATTAGCACTAGCTAGTATTAGAAGTAGTAGTAGCAGTAGTAGTAGAAGTAGTAGTAGCAATAGTAGTAGAAGTAGTAGTAGTAGTATTAGCAGAAGCTAGTAGTAGAAGTAGTAGTAGTAGAAGTAGTAGTATTAGCAGAAGCTAGTAGTAGTAGAAGTAGTAGTAGCAGTAGTAGACGTAATAGCAGTAGTAGTAGTAGTAGTAGTAGTAGTAGTAGTAGTAGTAGTAGTAGTAGTAGTAGTAGTAGTAGCAGCAGCTAGTAGTATTAGTAGTAGTTTTTGGTGATCTTGGACCCTACGGTGCGTGAACTGGTCATATGTCTGTGATGATTTGGTAGTCGAATTTTCGATCTTTCTCTCTCACTTGGTAGCTGCAATTATGTAAAACATAAAATAAAAAAAACTCGAACAAGAGTGTCACTTAATGACTCATGGGCATGGCTGTTTCACTCCTTCATCCTCTCACAGACGTCTGAGTTTGCATATACGCTTCCCGTCGCCCCTCTCCCATCCGCGGGGGGGGGGTAAACGAAACGGGAGATTCAAAACCCTACGACTGAACACAATCAGCTCATCCGCCAAAGAGAGAGACATTCCTCTTTTCCTCCCTACGTGTCATTTCGGACTTCCGCCCATTATTTAACTTCCTGTACACGTCTATCTCACTCTACTCTTATTTCTAATAGGAATT
>OY744545.1:45494339-45516839 GCA_963556195.1 Sepiola atlantica
CAACTTTACAACTATTTCCCAAAACATCGCTAAGTCGGCACATCACACAATAAACACAACACAACGTTTACAATCTCAATTTTAGTTTCAGCCGTGTAACTATCAAAACAATCGCAGTCGCACTCCAAAGAGGGGAGGCGAAGCCTGGGAGGGTGGACCTCCTAGAACTACACAGGACAGACCCATAGACCGGCGTAAATGAAGACCCGAAGGCCAAGACAATACCAGTGAAGACCCGAAAGCCAAGGCAATACCAGTCTATGTGGTTCAGTATCCATCGGAACAGATACTACACTTTGATCTTAGCCAAAAGGCCGAGAAAGACTTGAAATTTTAACAATAATCGCCATTGAAAGTATGGTTGAGAAAACACGCTGGTTGATGAAGAATATGGCTTTAATTAATTGTATGAATAATTTTTATTAATATCACCTTATCGGAACGTATTGTAAATACATATAGAAATTTGATAATAGCAGTTATAAGTGTATATTTGTAAATACGAATTTAATTGAAGCTTAAAAGGAATGTATTATGTAAATGAGCAAGCCCTTCTAGTGTCTAAACGACGTTTATTAAGGGTATATAAGGCCGTTGAAATCTTTAAATTTAAGTAAGATTCTTGCCACGTTTTCACTTCTAATCGCAGCCTCGTCTTGAAATTTCGTTCTTCTCTAATCTAATAATAATAATGTTATTTAATGTTATCTAATGTAAATTTAATTAATTAATAATAGTTTCCTAATTTTACAGGTATACAAATATTATGAACGCTGACTCGAAAAGCTTAATTAATTAAATGTTAATTACTCGACCACCCCCTCCCTCTTCTGTTTACAAAAATTCCCCAGGACGGACAGACAGACAGACAGAGAAGGTGCTCGTTATATTATAAGCCCCCACCCCCACCCCAACAAACAGCTCACCACCATCCAGGTTACCATTCCCATTCATCACCCCGCCCTTTTCGAACACCCCGGGCAATCCGGCAACGAAGTAAGATGGATGTTTCCATCTAATCCTTTACGTAGAAGGGACGAGTCGAATGTGGGAGTAATTTTTTCGATTAGAAAGTAAGTTAGAGATTAGGCTGACGTGTACCGGTAGATATGTCGTGCAGGAAGTACGTGACAGAGAAGCGTGATTGGTTCTCTCTCTTGTGTGTTCGGCGTCAAGGCAAACGGCTCTAACTGTACAAACACTGCGACTAATCATTTCAATTCGTCAACTTCCCAACCCCCGCCACCCACACCAAAAACGCTTTTTCAATCAAAAGATGGCCACCAAGTGACCTAATTAATTACCTTGTTACATATGTAATTAATCACCCAATAAGTATGTTTATCAGAACATAAGTTCATTAACGCTGATTAATTGTTCAAATTTGTATTATCGGTTTCTTTTCCTTTTAAATTTCCGAACTACTAATTCAATAAAATAGTTCATTTCTACGCTGAACTTCTTTATTCCACATGATAAAGACTGAAATTAGCCATTTTAAGACATCCCACTCATTATATTTAATGACACCTGTACATCCTTACCATAATGAAGCGTCTGCGTTTGTATGTTTGATTATTATAATAAAGTAATACTTGTGTATACCCGCCCCTTAAGCAGTGTTGGTACAGCACCTTAGTATGTTAATTAACCTCGCGTCTACCGCCTTATAGATAGTTTCGAAGAAACATATTTGTAAAATTTCGTGGAAAAAAAAATACGCCACATACGCTAGTTATTATTCGCATGAGAGAGTAAGTAACCACGATGAATGAATTTACGTATTATTTTTATTGGCTAAAAAACATTCAAGCAAAAATAATTCGCCTTAAATTAATGCCGAAACCCTTTAAGTCTACTTTTTTGGGCATTATTAAAAATATTCATATGATGTGTTTTTTTTAATGTTATTATGTTGTGTTAATTATTTTAAATTTATAAAACAGGTATACAGTTTGTAAAGCACCGTTTAGATTTACGGGTATTGGCATAGTAAAAACTACTACTTTAATGATGTGTACTCTGCCTATTCCCTTTTTAGTCAACAAATCACAGGTTTCTTTTTACGTAAATACTGAAAAATCGAAAAACACCATAATCTCTCTCTCTTTCTCTCTCTCTCTCTCTCTCACACACACACACACTCTTTCTCTCTTTCTCTTTCTCTCTCTCTTTCTCTCTCTCTTTCTCTCTCTCTCTTTCACTCTTTCTCTCTCTTTCTCTCTCTTTCTCTCTCTCTCACACACTCTTTCTCTCTCTTTCTCTCTTTATCTCTTTCTCTCTCTCCCGCTTTCTCTCTCTCTCTCTCTCTCTCTCTCTCTCTCTCCCACACACACTTTCGTCCTCTCGTATTAATAATTGCGATGATATTCGCTTTTGTTTATAATAAAACTAACTAACTATACCCAGAAGATTGTATTTCAATCTTCTGGGTATAGTTAGTTAGTTTTATTATTTTCGACTGTTAATAAACAAAAAGAAAGAGAGAATGACGGGTGGACAGTGGATAGAAACTGTATAAAATAAGGACAGAGGTCATACAATGAGAGAGGGTGAGAGCAATAGATAGAATTTTGGTAAATGTCGGGTGACTTGGTGAGTTTTTGGAGGTCATCCTAAGTTAGGAGCTGTGCAGCGAGATGCTTGTTCACATTTAAATTTCTGCATGTCAGTACAGTAGGGGAAACAGAGAGCAGGGAGGAAGTTCCAGAGGCCGGCGGCACGAGGAAAGAAGCTATTAGAGTAGAAGGCTCCCTGACATCTGGGGACCTCCACAGTGAGTGGATGGGATTTATCTGACTCTCGGGTTTGTCGAGTATATTTAGGTCGAGGGGGGCACAAGAGCAACAAGCGCATCGGAGCACATTCCATTGAAGTACTTGTAAAACAAGCACAAAGTTGCAACATTGCGGGGATGGGACAGGGGCTGAAGCTTGGTAGATAGTGAGGGACCTATTAGATTAGCGACTGTTTTTGGACTTTGTCTAAGAGGGAGATGCTACTGGATTGTGCACCAGCCCAGATGTGACAACAATACTCCATGCATAGGCGGATGGTGGCTTTATAGAGATATAGGATACTGTCAGGTGTGAAAAGTTCTCTAGCACGGTAGAGGAGGCCCCATTTCTTTGCAGCAGTCTTTGCAATGTCTTCTATATATTTTCCAACTCATGTTACCTGTGAATTATAGGCCGAGGAGTTTGAACAATGGATTCTCAGGGGTTCCTTGCAGTTGTTGAAGGAAAGTAGTTTTGTCTTAGCAGCATTAAATGTTACCAACCATTTATGACCCCATTCCACTAGAGACTGGAGGTCACTTTCTAAGGATTCGGCCATTTCCTTGGATATGTGCGCGTCCGTTTTGCCCACATGACGAGAGTAGAGCGTGGTGTCACCAGCAAATATTCCCATCTCAGACACAATGTCATCAGGTAGGTCGTTTATGAAAATCAGGAACAATAGAGGTTCAAGGATCGATCCCTGGGGGACACCCGCATTCATGTCATGTTGTTTTGATATAGAAAATTACCACGTGATACGAATGAATTAAGTAATATTTATGCCTATTACAGTGTAAACATCAAGACAGACTAGAGGACTTAACGAACTTACTCGGAGCCTGGCTTTTTAACTTGAGTGAATGCTTAATTTTTTTAAAGGGGCTTTCTAATAATATTTATGAATAAATATTAAATTATATTTACCTACAGGCGACGTCGTTTCGATAGAAGACATAATTTCAGACGGTCATAAAGCGCGAACCCGGTTCACAGACCCACCCTTGATTGCTCATGCTTTCACTCTATCTACATGGCCATAGGGAATTATCACATGATACGGAGAAATTAAGTTATATTCATGCCCAGCGATAACATCAAAACAGATGAGAGAAATCAACGAAATTACTCGAAGCCTTGCTTTATAGCAATATATATATATATATATATATATATGAAAGTTTATAACTAAAACTTTTAGATAATTAGACCTATTGTGAGGTGGATTTCCGTTTTTGGTGACTTTCATTTACATTGAAACATACCCGTTTAAACTTTTTAAACATTTTTAAAAACTTTTTTCAAATTTCGAATTTTGACTGTCCTTATCTGTCAACTTATCAATCACTACCTCCTCTGATGATAAGATTTTAATCTTTGAAAAGCCTGGCTTAAGGAATTAAATTGAAAGAGAAGAAGAAGAAATATTTTTATTTACTAAATGCTCCTTGTTCTGAACAACTGAAGATATTGATTTGATTATTTTTCATTGACTCATCATATATATATATATATATATATATATATATATATATATATATATATATATATGTGTGTGTGTGTGTGTGTGTGTGTGTGTGTGTGTGTGTGTGTGTGTGTATGTGGTTGTATTTTGAAAAAGTCATTTTAACATATAATAGACCTCTGCACTCTGCAGCATGTAATCTCTAAAAACGAATTTTCATCTCTACCTTCATACCAATAACTTTATCTGAGGACCCAGCTGACTCATAGCTTGAACTGAAAAATGCAAATGTGTAGCTAAATTTGTTTGTTTAAAAACAGTTTTATACCATATATATATATATATGTGATCTCAGACGTGACCGAATAAGTCCCACCATTCCTGAATATGTTTATCAGCTGAAGATAATCGGGATCAACCTCCCGCTTTGAAACCGACGGTACTGATGTTACATTGAATTTCTGTATTTTATAAATAAATATTCACGCTCTAAATCTTTCGAAATCTCGGATTTCTTAATTAATCGAGCACTCTGCTGGATTTTCCTGCCCTACCACACAGTACTTATATATATATATATATATATATATATATATATATATATATATATATATAATTATTTCCACAATCAGACAACGCCGCAGCCCACAACCTATGAAAAGAAACAAACCGGAAGTCCTAGACTCGAGTTTCGGATGTGTTCTACTGATGAGCCCAAAGGAGGGCGAAACTCGAGTCTAGGACTTCCGGTTTGTTTCTTTTCATAGGTTGTGGGCTGCGGCGTTGTCTGATTGTGGAAATAATTATATATATCATCTCACATTCAAGAAATCTAATATATATATATATATATATATATATATATATATATATATATATATATATATATATATATATATATATATATATATATATAGCATATTTCATTATTATATATATAATCATTTTTCATCTTTTGTTGTTCGCCTTGTCACTATTTTTTAAAACCATTCTAAACAGTTTTACTTCGTAAAATATTTACACCTTCCTCGTCGCCATTATCATTACACACTCAACCTGACCGCCCCTAGGTTGTGGGCAACCAATTCGTTCCCCAATTAATTAAGTTTTTTTTTGTGTGACGGTCGGACGGGCGTGTGGGGCAGGAAAACACTGAAAAAGTAATTAAGCGAAAAGAAATTTAAAATTATGAGGAAAATTTTTAATTGGCAATGGAAAAAAAAATTTAGGTTGGAAATAGTTAAAGGCCAAGCACTTTGTGAGAAAGTCGACATTACGGGGATAAAGTTTGTAAGGGATAATTTGTGTCCGATAGAAATAAGACTTTTTTTTTTTTTTTGGAGGGGGGGGGCGTTTTTTTTTCTTTACATGACTAAAAATTACGAAGACAAGAAGATTGGAGAAAACGAAATAGCATTTTTGTTTTCAACTTCGAAAATTAAGAAAAGTGAGAGGAAGAAAAATAGTACAAGTGATCGATAAAAATTAAGCGATGAATTAAGGATGGAAAAAAAATGGAATTTGAGTTTGAGAAAAATCGCGAAAAAAAATGATGGAGTGTTGTATAGGAATTGATTGAATGAAGGAAAAAATATGAGAAGAGAGGTTCAGTGCAACATAAGAATGAAACAAAAAGAAAAACAATACGAAAAACGAAGAAAGTGTGTGTAGTAGTAGTAGTAGTAGTAGTAGTAGTAGTAGTAGTATAGTGGAAATAAGAAGTGTGGGGGAGGAAGGAGAAAAGAAGAGAAGTTAGTGTTTGTTTAAGAAAGAAAGAGACGAAAAACAGGAAGGTAGTTTAAATAAGGGGGGTTAAAGAAGCCCAAAAACGAGGAAAGAGAAAGTAGGGGAAAGAAAAAGGTTTTAAAAGAGATAGAAAGTGGAAGAGTCGAAGGAGGAAAATATAAAAGGAGATAAAAAGTCGCTTGAAAGAATAAAAACAACAATGAGAACAATAAGAATAAAAATAATAATAATAATAAAAAGAAGAACAAAGAGAAGAATAAGAAGAATGAGAATGATAATAATAATAATAAGAAGAAGAAGAAGAAGAAGAAGAAGAAGAGGAAGAAGAAGAAGAAGAAGAAGAACAACAACAACAACAACAACAAATACAAAGAAAGAAAATAATTGAAGAAGGAAAAATATAAAAGGAGATAAAAAAAGTCGCTTGAAAGAATACATACAACAAGGAGAATAATAATAACAACAATAATAATAATAATAATAATAATAATAATAATAATAATAATAATAATAATAATAAAAAGAACAACGACAAAGAGAAGAATAAGAATACAAATAAGAAGAAGAAGAACAACAACAACAACAACAAAGAGAAGAATAAGAATAAGAATGAGAATAAGAATAAGAATGAGAATAAGAATGAGAATAAAAACAAGAATAAAAATAACAAGAAGAACAACAACAAAGAGAAGAATAAGAATAAGAATGAGAATAAGAATAAGAATGAGAATAAAAACAAGAATACACATAACAAGGAGAAGAACAACCAAGAGAAGAAGAAGAAGAAGAAGAAGAAGAAGAAGAAGAAGAAGAAGAAGAAGAAGAAGAAGAAGAAGAAGAAAACAACGACAACAACACCAAATACAAGAAAAGAATTGATGGAGGAAAAAGATAAAGGGAGATAAAAAGTCGCTTGAAAAACGAAGAAGAACAACAACAAAGAGAAGAATAAGAATAAGAATAAGAATGAGAATAAGAATGAGAATGAGAATAATAATAAGAAGAAAAGAAGAACAACAACAACAAGTACAAGGAAAGAAAAGAAAATAATTGAAGGAGGAAAAAGATAAAGGGAGATAAGTAGTGGCTTGAAAAAAGAAGAACACCTACAAATAAAAAGAAAGAAAAAAAGAAAGAAATAGGCAAAAAGAAATCAAAACAAACGTAAAAAAGGGGGAAGAAAGATAAATGATGAAAGAAAAAACATCAAAAGGCAACTGATATTCAGACAGAGCCGACATTCCTAGGAGAAGAAGAGCGAACCAGTTATGGCCGATTGGGAAGAATATGTCGTCTGCCGGGTTGAGATACGTACAGAAAGCATTTCAAATAAACGAAGCATTTGAGATTGTGGGGAAATCTAAAACATACCATAATCCCTAATTAAACAGACACAATTAATGGAATTTAATAGGACTGGCGAAAAAAACAATTAAAGAAACATGTATTTGAAAGTTTGTCATTATTGCAAAAATTAAAATTTTTTGTTTTTTTGGACGCAATGTTAGAAAGAATCGTCTTTACATATAAATATATATTAGAACGCATGTGTGTATAGCTTTTATTAATTAATAAATATAAACACGTGTGTGTGTGTGTGTGTGTGTGTGTGTGTGTGTGTGTGTGTGTGTGTGTGTGTGTGTGTGTGTGTGTGTGCGTGAATATGCATGCACAAAAAGTGGCAACTTATATAAACATATATTAAAATGAATACGTATGCAATTTGTTTTACTGACACCTACATACACATATGAGAAAGTTCGAGAGATGAAATGAAAATAATGGAATGGTTATATATGGAATGAGTAGATAAGCATGTAGACAAATTAGTTCAAATAAAGACCCTGATACACGTTTAAAGTATTTACCAAAATCAAATAACGCACCTATTCCCCTCCTACGCTTTCCTCGCCCCCTCTAGTTTCATATCTTTCCATTCTCCATTCTATTGATGACACTAACATTCAACACCGCTGCCACCAACACCGCAACTCATTTTTGTCTTAGCTTGTACTTACAAATATCTAGCAAAATCAAATAACCCACCTATTCCTCTCCTATGCTTTCCTCGCCTTATCTAGTTTCATATCTGACCTACTCTTTCCATTCTCCATTCCACGGATGACACTAACACTCAACACGGCTCCCACCAACACCGCTATCCATTTTTTCCTTGTTTTTACTTACAAATATCTACCAAAATCAAATAACCCATCTATTTCTCTCCCATCCTTTCTTCCCCTGCAACTCACCTTGTATATCTGACCTACGCTCTCTCCTTTTCCGTTTTTCAGAAGTTAACACCGTGTCCTTTACTCCCATAACTGAATCTTCTTCCATATTTTGCATAAATAGGCACTTATTTTTTCAAGAAGATCCATTTCTGCCAACAATAAGGTTTGACTTAAAGACCGAAATATCAGTGATCTAAGCATATGTATGTGTCATTATTTGAACTAGTTTGTTCCTTACTTATCGACTCATCCCATATGCTAGCCTCGCACACATATCTAATATATAAATATAAGTTCGTGGAATTCATGAAGTTAGACCGTTATAGCATTGCATCTGACAAATGGATATTTGATTCTGCGAAAATTTTCAGTCTGTGTGTTCTTTTAGATAAGAAAGAAATTCCCTCGATTCCATACTATAACCGACCAGGTATTACCTTTAGTAAGAGAAACTTCACTTTAAAAAACGCTAATTTTCATTAGATAATAATCGTTGTTCATTAGACTTTCAAATCGTTGCGTTTGTTACAAATAAAGAAAATGCAAATGCTAGGTCAGTAAAAGTGATGCCTTTATTGTAGTGATGGGACGTTTCCAATATGTTTCCCGATTCCGATACAATTACCGATTTTGTTTTAAATTCCCGATTACGATACAATTACCGATTCCGATTTCGATTCTTTTTAAATTTCTAAATATTCAGTTATACAGTTGTTGTCGGGTTTTTTTAATGTTCGGATCTATTATTATGCATTTCAGTTCTGACTAGATTTAAATCTTAACCATTTTGATACACTAGAAGTCCTAACCGGTGGGAATCGGGGCAAATGCATAGAACTCCCAAAGACACTGTTCACTTTGTTGTTTATGCGCCTTTTTTAACTGAAAAAATTGATTGTTTCTTTTGTAACAATTGGCTTCTTTCTTCCGATATAAATAAAAGCAACTCATTTTCATGCGTGCTTGCCGATATCATTCCACTCGATTTGTCAAGTGAAAACTAAAAAAAAAAAAAGAATTTCTTAACAGAGATTTCATTTTCTCATTTTTTCGGGAGGGGGGTAGTCGATGTGTAAATAAATAGAAGAGGTTCTCTTTTTTTATTATTATTTACTCACTAGGAGTTATCATACTGGTCATCGTCAGTGATCGCCCACTGCCAACAACCTGTGGTATTCCCTGGAGTCTGAGTGACAACAAGTCTCCTCAGACTTCCAGTATGCTCCACCTCTTTTCGTTCATCACCGCTGATGACCTTGCGGTATCGCAACAGCCACCTACCACCGATTTCCCGCTGATAAGGGCCATTGGTCCCCTCTGGGGCCCGAGTGGCAACAAGCCTCCCCAAGGTCCCAGAGCTGTCCGTGCTCTTCCAGTGGAGGTCTGGTTTGCGCTTTCCCTCCTCGACCCTCTGTCGATAATTTTCGTGGCGTCAGATTATTATTATTATTATTATTATTATTATTATTATTATTATTATTATTATTATTATTATTATTATTAGGCGCGCGTCCTTTACTTTTTTACGTTTGAATGAAATGATATCTGTTTTTAGAAGGCGTCGATTAATTATGAACTTATAGTTATCCACCCTGTATCTCTCCACGTGTAGAAGGGGTGTTTAACCGTGACCTTCGTTAAGAACGCATGTTCGATCAAAAATGACGTCATACACTTTGGTGCAAGCGAAACGCCGAAAAGTCAGATTGTCGATAATGAATGATAGCTTTTGTAAAAGGTTTTAGAAAACTTTTAAAATTGCATTTAAAAAAGAAAGGAAAAGAACACGATCCAATTTATGCTGAAACTAAACTTAATTCAATATTATTATTTTTTTTAATTAATTAATGTTTTAAAATAAAAACAAAAATTAATTCAGATAAATAGTTAAGTTGTGTGTTGTTTCTGCGTAAATAGACATCACGTTGTTTCAGTGATTTTAAAGACTAAAATTAGTTTATTATTTTGATTATGAACAATCTGAAAACAATGTTCTTGACGGAAGTTATTAAAATAAAGACATGCAAAAATACAGACGAGAATGGTTGATATTAGGTTTATTTACTTGAATAAACAACGCTTCCATTATGGGGAGACGAATACTGCAATATGAGATCCCGAGAATGGCTGTGTTCTTGGTCATGTCGTTATGAGGGGGGCGAAGGTATGTTGAAGTGTTGTTGAAGCGGTATTGAAATGTTTTTTAAACGCGTCTTCTTAAATAAATTCACCAATCTTTTATTTTGCATACTCATTCATCCGCCTGAAGATGACCGACGTCGGTCGAAAACGTTCGCGAAAATATGGCGATTTTTTATACAACATGGACGACAATACAAAATCGGTCGTGCGACGAATCGAAAAAACGAATCAAAAAATAAATAAACAGAAGCTGTCGCTATTGTTTAACCAAACATGCATAAGAGAAGGAATGCTGCCTAATTACACAAATTTCAAACTATATATATATATATATATATATATATATATATATATATATATATATATATATATATATATATATATATGATGGACTCTCCCGTCGATTTCGACGTATGAGTGCCCCACTTGGGGCTGCCCGCGCGTGAATTTGTAATTGCAAGGGTTGCGCAATCACCAACAACCGCTCTCCTGAGTCGGCATTGCTTGATTCCAATGGCAAGTAGTAATACAAGACGACTGGAAACAATGCCGAGATAAGCAGAGAACACATACAGCACCTGGTATTCCACAATGGTCACTTATTTAGTACTGGCCAGGCTCGACGCCGCTTAACTTCGGTGATCTAACGGGAACCGGTGTGTCAACGTGATTGTGCCGTGTATATATATATATATATATATATATATATATATATATATATATATGTATTAGCCTGACGATTCCCTCCAGGGATGAAACGCGGACGCCTCCGTGTACCTTAATTGCCATAAATATATTTTCATAACTTACTACTTAGCTCTACTCACGTATCGAGCACTGCTGAAGTAAATACTGAAAATAGATACATAAAAAATGATATATCCTCATAACATTTTATGTGGATACATGAAATATATATATATATATATATATATATATATATATATATATATATTATTTCATGTACCTATATATATATATATGTATATATATATTATTTCATGTATCTATATCTCTTTCTCTCTCTCTCTCTCTCTCTATATATATATATATATATATATATATATATATATATATATATATATATATATAGTAGTATCGAGCACTGTTAAAGTAAATACTGAAAACTGATACATAAAATAATATATCTCCTTGTAATATTTTATGTGGATACATGAAGTACTAATATATATATATATATATATATATATATATATATTAATTTAGCTTATCTGAACACTTTACTGCAGTTTCATGTTTTATCACTTCTTTAGAAGTGTATCGATATATTCGTCGGCGGTTGTTATACATTTCAATAACATGATTTATTCAAATGTATGAGAATAGCTGGGATATATGAATATATTTGTGATAAATATATAAACGATGAACTACACTAATTATGTTAATATACAAATACTTTTTTACTATATTTGCATACATATATTATATACATATATATAAATATATATTAAAACACATGCGCAGATTATTTTAAGGACATTAACACACACACACACCTATATATATATATATATATATATATATAGAGAGAGAGAGAGAGAGAGAGAGAGAGAGAGAGAGGGAGAGAGAGAGAGGAGAGAGAGATGATAGATAGATAGATAGATAGATAGATAGATAGATAGATAGATAGATATACAGGACTCATAAATACAAAAGACGTATATGGCCTATATTATACCTGTGTAATTGTATCAATATGTACTTACTATTACATGAGCCACGACCACATCAAGTCAATCAACAAAATTATGACGAAATTGTAACGAACGAGACATCATTCTCTCATTTTAAATAAATAATATATCGTAAATGTAATCAAAACATAATATGCGAAAGTTAAATGTCGTGTTTGGTAAGGAAATCAAAATAAGTCCAAATACAACAATTTGACAGGTGGGCGTCGTCGACATGTTCTTTCTTTGAAAAATACAATATTTTGTTTATTTGTTTTTTTTAAGGTAATTTTTTACTATTGTATCAATTCAAATCATAAAAATTATCTTCATTTATGATTTAATTTGTATTAACAGCATCTGTCTCTCCTCTTTCCTTTTTAATTATCATATATATATATATATATATATATATATCACTTATTGGTCCCCCGATTTATAAAATCGGGAGACCTATGTTTTGAGGCATTTCCGTCCGTCCGTCCGTCCGTCCGTCCGTCCGGATTTTTCTCCGCAACCATCCATTGAATTTCTCTGAAATTTTGCATGAAGTTGTAACTTTTGTCAGGTTGGAAAGTGACATTCTCCGATTTAAAAAAAAAAATATGGTTAGCCCCTCAGGGGGTAAAAAGGCCCCAAAATGGCAAAAAATGACATTTTTTGCCCCATAACTTTTCATCCATCCATTCAATTTCTCTGAAACTTGGCCAAAATGTAGAGGCAATTGTTCTGAATATTAAATGAGCATCCTTGACCTCAGAAAAATTCTGGTTCACGCCCCCAGGGGGTCAAAGGGGAGTTCAAAAATGCCCCAAATTGCCCAAATTTATTGCATTTTACACTCGCCACATCGAGTCACATACAGAGGGGGACCACGCATGCGCGGCTTGTTTATAATATAGTAAGGATTAATTATATCATACATGACATTTTTGTTCCTGATTATAATTTATTTTACAAAAAATACTGTCCATTAATTGCTATTTAATTACAAAGTTCAAAATTTCAATATATAATATAATTTAAACACACACGCATAGACAGCTATATTGCTATGAATACAATTATATATGTGGATAGATGTGAACGGAATTAGATAGCAAGATAAGTAGATAGATAGATAGAGAGAGGGGGGGATAGATAGATAGATAGATAGATAGATAGATAGATAGATAGATAGATAGATAGATAGATAGATAGATAGATTAAGTAGGAAGAAAACGTAGTAATTATATTTTAATATATATATATATATATATATATATATATAATATATATATAAATGTTGAATTAAATTAAAGATAATTTAATTATCGTTTAATAATAATCTATCGTGATAATATAAAGCTCAATATATTTGAATAGAGCAATCAATTCTAGAGATGAAAAATGAGAATAAAAAATTGTTAAGATACAATATTTATAAGAACATCAAAAGTTCAATTTTAATCCTTAATCCATTATTTTTCAAAAGTAAATTATTTTCATCAGAGGATGGTAAAAAACCGACAATGTAATTGTAAATATTATCGGCAACATTTTACTCTGAAAAAAATTTACACGCAAAATATATTGGTTTTTATTTTGTGTGTAATTTTTTTCAAAGTTAAATGTTGCCGATAATATTTACAATAACATTGTCGGTTTTTTTTCTATCCTCTGATGAAAAGAGTTTATCTTTGAAAATCGATAGATCGAGGATATGAAGCTTCTTGCTTTGAACTCCTGATGTTCTAATAAATATTGCATTTTTACAATTTTGTATTCTCTCTCTCTCTCTCTCTCTCTCTCTCTCTCTATATATATATATATATATATATATATATATATATATAGAGAGAGAGAGAGAGAGAGAGAGAGAGAGATATTCATATATAATATAATATATATAATATATATATAATATAATATATTTATATATAAAATATATATATATCATATAATATATATAATATATATAATATATAATATATATATAATATATAACATATATATATATATATATAATATAATATATATATATATAAGATGTATATAATTATATTTATATAATATATATATATATGATATTTATATAATATATATAATATATAGATAGATGATATAGGTATAATATATACATAATATATATATAATATATATATACATAATATATATATATATATAATATATATAATATATATCTAATATATATATTATATATATTATATATATATTATATATAATAAATATATATATAATATATATTTAATATATTTAGAATATATTTAGAAAATATAATGTATATATAATATATATAATATATAATATATTAATAAAATAATATATATATATATATATATATATATATATATATATATATTATACGTAAATTCTTATAAGTAGTTCTAAGTGAGCTATATTTTATTCATCAGAAATAAATTATCTACTTTACTTTAACTTATATATTTCCTTTATTTTTTATTTTAATTCATTCGAAGTTCTCAGAAATCTAGGGACTCCTACCTGGGGCTTACACTTTATCTCTATATGAGATACATAGATATTCGAATATTCTATTAAAGTTCTCTTTTATCCCTCAAACGTTGAGTTAGTAAATAAGTTAAGAACATTAATTTTCCTCTCCCCAATTGACAAATAAACTATGTTATATATATCTTTCTTTTGGTCTCTTGGTCTTACCGGATTCCAAGACGAGAATTCATCTAGTCTGGTGGAGTATCCAGCTACGTGGTGTTACGTGAGGTAACATCACTTGGCGAAGGTGCAGCAGTACTCGTATGAGCCAATGTATAGCCGTGTCGAGGAGATCTTATTTGGGCTTCGAATACTATGTAATTTTGAATATTTGGTCAGGGTTTACTTTTAAGGGGAAGTATCCTCATGTCAGGTTGTCCTGACAAACCCTTGTAAAGAGAGACCTAAGACACTCGAGGATAGTTTCTAGTAGGTAATTCAAACTTTCCGGTAGGTAATTCAAACTCTTTTGTAGGTAATTAAAACGCACCAGTACGTAATTGAAACTGTATGCGTGTGTACAGGGTAATATTCTAAACTAATGAACGGATCATTATGAATTTGGAAGTATATATTTTTTTAAATACGGTAACATGGGCAAATCACTTTTTTGTAAATGTTAACATTTAGAGGGTGCATATATATAAACTTTTTTTTAATAATTTATTTCTTTTTTCTTTTTCGAATATATATTCTCGGAAACCCGGTGAGTAGCGTGGTCACATCATTTGTTTGTATCCAGCTACGTGTTGTTACGTGAGGTAACATCTCTTGGTGAAAGTGAAGCAGTCTCCGTATGAGCCAATGTATAGCCGTGTCAGGGAGATCTTATTTGGGCTTCGAATACTATGTTATTTTGAATATTTGGCCAGGGTTTACTTGTAGGGTGACGTATCCTCATGTTATTTTGTCCTGATAAACTCTTATACAGAGAGACCGACTACACTCGAAGATAGTGTCTTGTATGTAATTCAAACTTCTTTTTTTTCTTTTTTTTCTTCTTATCTTTCCGTTTCTGCTGGAGATGGGGCATCCTACCGGATGCCAGACATTCATCGGCTATTTCAGACACTCCAGCCTAGAGATCTTTTTAAAGATTCTAACCGTCCCTTTAAGTGCAATTGTTTGTATTTCTCTTGCACTCGGTTCACCGGGTATACCTGCCAGATAGCTTTTGAAATTCTTTTTCATTTGTCCTGTTGCTCCTATAATTACTGGTATGATGGAGATTTTCCTAAGATTCCAGTTTCTTTTCATGTCGTACATAAGACCTTGGTATTTCGTAATCTTTTCCCTTTTAGCTCTGTTTAATCCTGCATCATTAGGGACACTGACTTCAACTAGGGTTGCTACTTTCTCCCTTTTGTCCCATTTTACGATGCCAGGTTTAACAGCTCCGTTTTCTAGATATGTAGCTGTAGGGATTGCATAGTCATAGTAGATGGTGTGTGTGCGTGTGTTTATTAAATCCATCTCTCTTAATTTCTTCAAACACTTAATTTCTTCATCTATTGTCTTTCTGTCACGCACAACCCACCCGTTGACATGGCAACGAAATGTCATTTCCATCTCACATTATCTACCGTCCTCTTCATCTCTGTTGCTGCCGACTGCTTAAGAGTAAAGTTGGCTGGAACTCATACCCAACGAAATTTACCTCTGATTAAAACCGTTGCTCTTAATAGTTCTTCGGATAAGGAAAGAGAAGTTAAGATGGTAGACATGCGAACAGACACGCATGCGTACACCACAAACGACTAAAAAGTTTTCGAGATCGACTATTAGTTTCTCCAAGTTCGCAAAGTTTCACCTGAAGAAGGTCGGAGGTCACATCGGTCGAAACGGCGGTAATATAACAACCAATATGCCAAAATACAATGCTTAGTATATCCAACTCATGGAATCCAAGTTTTTATTTTGCGAATATAATAGCTTTTTCTTGTGGCTCGCTTAGTTAATTAGCACGATAATAACAATACACATGCGCTAAATTTGACATAATCCATCCAAACGTTGAGTTTGGATGGATTATGTCCCTTTGATTTAGCGCATGCGTATTGTTATTATCGTGCTAATTAACTAAGTGAGCAGTAGTAGTAGTAGTAGTAAACTTTATTTGTATATCTCAACAAGAAGCAGTAGCCAAATGTTTTTCTAGGTCAATTTAATAACAAAAGTTTTAGATAAAAAAGTTATTAAGCAAAATTTGTAGAAGAAAAAGGTGTAAAAACAAGAATAGAAGATAGAACTTCAAAATTACAAATTGCGTTTTATTAAGTGAACTATCTATTGAAAAACGTGCTTATAATAAATATAGCTACAAATGGGTTTAGTTTCGGCAGCTTCGTAATTCTCGCGTCCCTTATTGTGTCCTTTAGTCCTCACATTCCATGAGCGATGCTTCTGACAAAGGGGGAAGAGTTGCTGTTTTCTGGGTCGGAATCTATTCATCTAGTTTTAGACCTTGTAATATCATTGTAATACAGTTTCCTATTCGAGCAACTTCTTTCCAAGAATTGCAGGCTTGTGGAACTCTCTTCCTGCTGACTGTTTTCCTCTTGCCTATAGCCTTGGTCTTTTCAAGGCTAAGGCCAATAGGCATCTTCTGTCTTTGCGATAATCATATTTCATTTTTTTTATCTCCTTACATCAAGTGGCTTCATGCCTTGTCTGGAGCGATTTCCATTAAATAAAATGAATGTTTTACGTGTACTATAAAGCGAAAGTATTGTCTAAAATTCTTACATTTTATGAGATTTGGAACTTCAATGAAGGAAGCAAGTGTGAAATTTCCACAAGTTCCTTCTAGTATGTATCGATATGAGTCTGTTTTGAATTTTTTTTGTTTCATTTTACTTCAAACGAAGTTCTCAGAAATCAAGGGGTCATTTCCTGGGACTAACACTTATATTGAATATTTGGGCAAGGTTTACTTGTAGGAGGAAGTATCCCCATGCCAGGATGTCCTGACAAACTATTGTACAAAGTGACCTTAGAAACTCGAGGACAGTGTCTAGTAGACATTAAAGTTCTTTGAACTAGTTTCATTTTACTTTAGTCGAAGTTCTCAAAAGTCAAGGGGCCCCTTCCTGGGGCTAACACTTGATCTCTATATGAGATACGTAGATATTCGAATATTCCATTAAAGTTCTTTTTACCTGTAAAACGTTAAGTTAGTAAAGAGGTTTAGAACATCAGTTTTCCTCTCCCCAATTGACCAGCTAATTATGTTATATTATATCTTTCTTGTGATCTTTTCGTCTTACCGGATTCTAGGACAAGAATTCATCTAGTCTGGTGGGGTATCCAGCTAAGTGATGTTACTAGAGGCAACATCACTTGAAGAAGGTGCACCATTCCTCGTATAAGCCAGTTTGGGTAGCCATACTGAGGGGATCATATTTGGACTTCGAATACTGTTATATTGAATATTTGGTCAGGGTTTACTTGTAGGAGGAAGTATCCTCATGCCAGGATTTCCTAACAAACACATGCACAGAGAGGACAATGTCTAGTAGGCATTCAAGTTCTTTTAACTTAATTAGCCTTTTTGTGTACGTTTGTGTATAGCTGAGATATCTCGCTTATGGCGACGACGTTTTTTGAAAAAAAAGTTTCCCCTGGTTTGCGAGGATATGGTTTGAGAATTAGTTTGTTATTTATGGCCGAATTCATTTCAGGTGGCGGAGTGGTCTGGGGTAGTTATCTGACTTGCTATTTGTTCTCTGATGTCCCTTATCAGTTAAAAGTGATTTCACTCGGGGCACAAGAAAAGGCATGAGTTTTTTTTTTTTTTTGTTTTTTTTTGCCGTGTCTTGGTCACTAACTGTTGTGTCACTTGAACGTGAACGTGTTTCCTGCCGTTACCCTTCTTTACGTCACTGGTCATTCTGTCAGTAGTCAAATATTCGTGCTCTTTGCTATTCCTTTGCTACTTGGCCTAGCACGAGAGTGGTGTGCTAGTAGAGGCTACGAGCCCACTAAATTTGCAATCACTGAATGATCACTATCAAGCCTGACAGCCACGTACTTTGGGCTGCCTCGCCTACCGCTGCATGCCTCCCCCCCTCACTCTGCGTCGAGGAATACCTTTAGCGGCAGTTTATTTCTGCTTCCATGTTATTCAATGTCGATGTAACCTCGATAAGAAAGGACAGACGACATTTTGTTTTTCTTCGTGCGCTAAATCAAAGGGAGATAATTCATCTAAAGTCGACGTAGTAGTAGTATCAGTACAACTCTTTTTAGTATATGTAAACAACTGTTGTGTCCAAGTTTATTTAATTAAAAGGTTTTAGTTAACAAAGTTTGTCTGACATTTGTAGACACAAAAAAAACGTATAAAAACATCAATGAAACGCAGCTCTACACGTTTTGTTTTTATTGAGTTTAATATTTTGTTTGAAAATAAATACGATTGAATATAACAAATTCAAAATTAGCGGGACCCGTGCTTTGGCGTTTCCCGGGAAAATTGAAGAGTCCAAAAAACTCACGCTCCCAACCTTGAACAAAATATAAGTATTATTTACTCGTTTTTTTTTTAATTATCTATGAGTATTAATTGTAGCGTTATTTAAGGTTACGTTTCTATTGTAACTGACCTACTTTTACGCTCGATGTCACGCTGACTGGTTGGATTTTTTTTTGCTAGTGCCAACAGACGTGTGAAAAACACCCGCACGCAAGTAAACGAACTGATACTACCATGAATATGCACCGTTCTTCTTTCAAAGAACCTAATCACGCATGCGTTATAAACAATAGTGAAAAATAGTACGTACTTTTGTATTCAGTTTGAGTCTAAACCGAAGAATTTTGCGGGTTTCGCATGTATATTATAAGAACGCCATTGAAAGGAACATTGCGTATGTTCGCGTGTTAGCTTAATTTGAAAATTGAAATTTGGAAAGTCTTTTGTAAAAACCGTGCAATTGCTGATTAATGTCGTGATTAATATGAAGTGTTAGAATAGGCGGTGTAATACAAAAAAGTGAACTTAATTAGATTCCTGCCGTATTTATCTAATGGTTTTTGGGTCAAAAGATGAGAATTAGTACTGGGAGCCGCAGTCACTCATATTCTCACGCTGAAATTACTAAGAAAAACGAAAACAGCTGAGCGGATGAAATATGAAAATCGATGAATTCGAACTAAACTTATTTTTTTGTCTGGAAGCACATACCAATAAGCGACTAAAGCGCCCACTAAGTAGAATTCTGTATGTAGTTTTAGTTCACGGGGGTATATTGGCCAAAGAAATTGGGGAATTCTAACTTTACTTTATATCTAAGATAAAGCTCAAAATGAATATTTTACTTTGTGTTGCCGCGAATAACAAAAGTGTATGCATGTTGGAAAAAGAAATCCTGCTGTACATCTGACCCTATTTACTTGCATCCCCACGAGGGGAGAGTTAGACACAATGTCGGTTTTTAATGTGGGGAAAATTTGGTTAGGTTATTGCTAATCGTCTGAGGCGCCCCGACCGGGGAATGCCGACGAGGCTGCCCCGACAATTTTTTAAGGTCCCCTAAGTACTCTTCTCAACTCCCACTTTCCGACCTTGTGTCACATTCTGCTCCGTGGGAAGTAAATAAATAGGGGATTGGGTCCAAAATAAAAACTTACATCAGTTTATAAGGATCTCTCCTTCACTAACTGAGGAAAGAAACGAGGAAGTGTAGTATCACAACAGATACTACACTTTGAACGTGGCCAAAAGTCCTGATGTACATCTGACTGGCTTGTCAGAACGAGGAAGAAAGACAGTAAGAGACTAAGAGAAGGGGAAGAGAGATATATGAAAAGAGAGAGAGAGGGAATAAAAAGAGGTGGGAGGGGCATTTATGTGAGAATGAAAATGAAGAGGGCGGAAGAGTGGGAGGAAGAGATAATAGAGAGTAAAACAGATACTGGAAGAAAGAAAGAAAGAAAGAAAGAAATAGAGAGATAAAATAGAGATAAGGGATCTAACAGAGAGAGAGAGAGGGGGAGAAAGAGAGAGAGACTGAGCTATGTGTGGAGAAAGCGATAAAGAAAGATAAAAAGTGAGAGACAAAAAGAGAAAGGGAAAAGAAAGATCTCTGTTTGGGAAGATAAAGATAAAATGGTAAAATTGTCGATTTCCAACCAAAATGGCGGATAATAAATCGTCTGCAGTTTTCTGATTTTTTTTTTCCGACCTCACAAATGAATAAGAAAACCCAAATAAATTGTTTTGGACTAAGTTCCCAACTGTATATCCTTTAAAATAATTTAAGCTAAATTTTAAATTCTTTCAAAACAATGTATTTGGGTTTACTGACTCATTTGTGAGGTCAAAAAACTGCCGACGGTTTATTGTCCGCCATTTTTTGTTGGGAATCGACAATTTTACCGATAAATAGAGAAAGACAAAGAGGCACAGGCACAAATAGCTAATTATGAAAAGAAAGGGTAAAGATACTGAGAAGGGGCGGATAGAGAAGAAAAGGAAGAAAGATAGAAAGAATGAAAAGAAAGAGAGGAAGAAGTACAGTGAGAGAGAAAAAGAAGAGAAAAGACAGAGAAAAGAAATAGAGGCGACAGGCAAAAGTAGCAATGTATGTATGGATAAACGGAGAGTGATAGAAAGAAGGAGAGAGAGAGAAAATAGAGAGAGGGGAAAGAGAGAAAGAAAGAAAGAAAAAAAACGAGGTGAAAAAAACAGCGTATTGCAAAGAGAAAGAGAGAGAAAGAGAGAGAAAGAGAGAGGGGAGAGAGGGACGGGCAAGGTGAGCTAGGTATGGACAAAAGGAGGGAAACGTTAAGAAAATGGAGACAGGCGGAGAGGAAAGAAAAATGAAGACAGAAAGAGCAACAGGGATAGAAAGAAGGAAAAAGAGAGAGAGAGAGAAAATGGAGAGGAGAAAGAGAGAAAGAAAGAAAAACAACGAGGTGAAAAAAACAGTGTACGGCAAAGAGAGAGGAGGAGAGGCAAGGTGAGCTATGTATGGATTAAAGAAGGAAAGGGTAAAGAAAAGAGGGGCAGGCGAAGGAGAAAGGAAAATGATGAAAAGGAAGTTAGAAATGAAAAATAGAGGAAAGAGAACGAGAAAGAGATGGTCGAACAGAGAGAGCAACAGGAGTAGATATATGTATAGATAAAAAAAAGAGAGAGTGGAAGAAAGAGAAAGGTAGCGGGAAGCGATAGATAGAAAAGTGAAAACAACGAGAGAGGGGGGGGAGAGAGAGAGAGAGAAAGAATAAGCAAGTAAAAGAGAGAAGCGGAGAGAGAGAAAGAGAGAGAGAGAAAGAGAGAGAGAGATAGAGAGAGAAAGATAAAGAGAGAGAGAAAGAGTTAGAGAGAGAGAGAGAGAAAAAGAGAGAGAAAGAGAGAGGTTGAGAGAGAGTAAGAGAGAGAGAAAGAGAGAGAGTAAGAGAGAGAGAAAGACAGAGAGAGAGAGAGAAAGACAGAGAGAGAGAGAAAGAGTGAGAGAGAGAAAGAGAGAGAAAGAGAGGGAGAGAAAGAGAGAAAGAGTGAGAGAGAGAAAGAAAGAGAAAGAGAGAGAGAGAGAAAGAGAGAGAGAAAGAGAGAGAGAGAAAGAGAGAGAGAAAGAGAGAGCGAGAAAGAGAGAGCGAGAAAGAGAGAGAAAGAGATAGAGAGAGAAAGAGAAAGAGAGAGAGAGAAAGAGAGAGAGAGAAAGAGAGAGAGAGAAAGAGAAAGAGAGAGAGAAAGAGAGAAAGAGAAAGAGAGAGAGAGAAATAGAGAAAGAGAAAGAGAGAGAGAGAAAGAGAGAGAGAAAGAGAGAGAGAAAGAGAGAGAGAGAGGGAAAGAGAGAGAGAAAGAGAGAGAGAGAAAGAGAGAGAGAGAGAAAGAGAGAGAGAAAGAGAGAGAAATAGAGAGAAAGAGAGAGAGAGAGAGAGATAGAGAGAAAGAGAGAGAGAGAGAAGCGGAGAGA
>OY744545.1:45521839-45541839 GCA_963556195.1 Sepiola atlantica
AATCACTCCTGTAAATCATTTTGAAAGGCAGGCACAAGTTTAGCACATCGAAAAATGATGGTAATATCTCTCGTTCGGTAAAGAGAACATCTTCAATCTTTCACCCAGAATGATAAAATTTTAATTTTAAACCCTGCAATCATTCATACAACAACAAAAAGTAGTATAACATCTATATATGCAGGAAATAATGGTTTTAAGCTAACTTGAATTTATTTCTATGTCTGCATGTAAAAACGATCGCATTTCATTGGTTCAAAAAGAATGTTTTTGTGCCTAAATTTGCTGATCTCTTGCAGACATAGGCTGCGTCTATCTTAAAAACGTTGAGGCGTTCTGACCATTCGAATATTTTTTCGATCGTAATTTCGGGTTCAGGTTTATCCTTTTTCAAATCCCAGCAATGTTTTGAGAGGCCTGTCTGAAGTGTTACGTTTTCGTTGGACAAAAGTGTTTATGGATGTAGTATCTCTGTTTCTACTTTCATTTTCATTTGTTACTTGGTAAATATCCGTGTTTCAGTTCCCATCTAACGAACATTAGTCTTTGGTGCAATTACAGTTGCAGCTGCAATGTGTTCTATGTGGGGTTGCTTCTATGTTATGTGTTTGCTGCATAGTTTTGTTTTCATGTGTTCTAATGACACTGTCTATTTTGTTTGTTCATAGGTTGTAGTAAGATACTCTGGACCCTTCATAGGTTGGACAAAAGTAAATCTCAAGCAGAAGACTAAGAAACTAATGACCATGCACAATGCGCTACGCTTTAATGATGAAAGGTACATAACCCAAAATACATATAGATGGATCATCACAGCAAGAGGCACCGCTAAAATGAAACAAACAAAGGGGTAAGAATTGCTGTTTTCTGGGTCTGAATCTATCCATCTAACACTTAGGTAGTTCTTGACCGTGAAGTAGTTTTTTGGGAGTTTCTTTTTTAGTTTCTTACATCAAGTGGCTTCATGCCTTGTCTGGAGCGATTTCCATAAAAAAAAAGTTAAAGACAGTCAAACGAAATAATAAGGACAAAGTCGCAAGGAAATCGACTTATAAAGGTATCTGATACCCAGTTATTTTTAAAAGTCGCATATATTCTTGATCAAAAATATTCTTGATCGAAATTATTTTTTGATCAAAAAATATATTTTTATCAAAAAATTATTTTTTTATAAAAAAAATTCTTTCATGAAGGACAGGAGACTAAAAAATATTACAATTATATTAACATACATAATTTACAATCTTTTGTGTTTACCACAAAACTATAAATTTTATTTTTCAAATCTGAAGAAAAATTCACTTAAGTCGACAAACAAATTATCTAGTAGACGGTTCACGGTTCACAGGTCATGGTTCACGGGTCATCGAGCTAAAATGTCATAAAGGATCTCTTCCCCCGTCCCTTATTCTCTGGTTTGATGGATGATGTCATAATTTTGTGACATAATCCATTGTGCATGGTTATTCCCCATCTTTATATTTGGATGGACGACGCCATCCCTAAGAAGAGATCCGTGGAAATGATCTGGCGTTCGTTTTTCAAATTTCAGCGTGACAACACTTGTTGCGTTTAGCCACACTGAAAAGCTGTGATTCGACGAAACAGCTCTATGTGTGTGTGTGCTATTGTGTGTATCAAGGTATCATCTCTCTCACGCACACACACTCTCTCTCTTTCTCTCTCTATCTATCTCTCTCTCTCTCACTCTCCCTATCTCCTCTTCATCTCGATGCAACAACGTGTGAGGAAACTCACAATCCTAGATGTCCGTCTTTGCAACGTGCCGCAGGTGATGGACAAAAGAGTGCCTTCTGATCTCCACACGTATTCCCCGCTGCCCGTCACCCCACGGACATATCACCCGCTTCGTAATGTTTCAAAGTTACCCGCTGGCAAGGCACTTTCCCCGTGTGTGAGTCAGAGAGGCCCAGAGGACAGGTTACATTCGTCGACCAGTCTATGGACACCGACACACCTGTCCAAGGCAGCTGTCACTTCAAAAGCAGGAGACGATTGCTAGCTCTATCGGGAAGAAAAAGATGCACACACACACATACATACATACATACATACATATGTGTGTGTTTATATATATATATATATATATATATATATATATACATATATATATATATATATATATATATATATTATTATTATTATTACTTTCTGTATCTACATAAAATGTTATAAGGAGATATGTGTTTATATATATATATATATATATATATATATATATATATATATATATATAATTTATTTAGATACTGTATATTACATATTTCAGTAATGTACCGCGGTTTCATCCAAAAGGGCATATTTAGACATCTTTAGTAAGATTTACTAAAGATGTCTAAATATGCCCTTTTGGATGAAACCGCGGTACATTACTGAAATATGTAATATACAGTATCTAAATAAATTATATTAGCTCTCTTATATGATCGAGCACTTTAGTTGATTTCTTTTCATATACAACCTGACACACTATATATATATAGTAAATATTTGTTTTGTTTATCATATATGTACGTATACGTTTCGTCCTTTATAATTAGGACTCATCAGCCTATGCAGATATGACTATTCACTACCGGTCATGCGATTCGAAACTCCGGATTTCGAATATTTTTACAACTCAAATCCCGACGTCTAGAACCACTCGGCCAACGCTGAATAGCGAATAAACAGTGATAATTTTAACACTTTAACCGCTGGCTGGACGTCATAGAGCGTTCGACTTAATGAAAGGAACGATTATTATTATTTTATGTATCCACATAAAATGTTATAAGGAGATATAATCTTTTATGCATCAATTTTCAGTATTTACTTCAACAGTGCTCAATACGTGAGTAGAGCTAAGTAAGTTATGAAAATATATTTATGGTAAATAAGCTACACAGAGGCTTCCGCGTTTCATAATAAATGGGTAATAGATTTCATAGGTTCACAAAATCGCATTAAAAATACTGGAAGCTATCTACATCAAAAATTAAAAAATACTGGAAGCTATCTACATCAAAAATTAAAAAATACTGGAAGCTATCTACATAAAAACACAACAACATAAAATGAACAACATCACATATGAAACAGTTGTAACATTTTAAAATGCTTAACCTAATGCGATTTTGTTCTGTGATGCCATCCAGCGTTGCTGAATATAAATCGTCAACGACTTCCTGGAACAAAGCGAAAAACGTTCTATACGCGTTTCTCCGCCGTCTTTTTAAAATTCTTTGTATTCTCCAGCTTTTTTGTTCATTTGCTTTTGACACTTGACGATGAGTCGACGAAGAATCGAAAACATTCGTGAAACCTATGTAACATTTATTCATTTTTTTTCATTTCAATACAAAAAAGACCATCCGAAAAATTGAAAAAATAAAAAAGGTATAATTAAACAGACAAATTCTGTTTTGTTTTTTTAAGTTTGCATATATATAGTCTAATAAAGCTTTGAGTCATTTTAAACAAAGAAAGAAAATGCCGTTTAAATTCCCAGAGAAACTAACTAAATCCAAGATATCGCAGACTTAGCACTTGCATAAGCCGACCCACCGTTGGAAAATTCACAAATAAAAAAGGGGATTCAAGTACCTAATACTGAAACAAAAACAGGGGACCTTAACTTGAGTGTGAAATATGAAAATGGGGATCATCAGCTGTTTACCATGTAACTGTTTCGGATATTTAAAAAACAGGACAGTTATAATATTCATGGCTCTCTAATGGTACTGATCAATCGACCATTTCTCCAATAATCAAATGTAGAAATAATTCAGCTTTAATTTCACTAATATATACATAAATAAATAAATAATAATAATAATAATAATAATAAGAAGAAGAAGAAGAAGAAGAAGAAGAAGAATAATATATTACCCTTTAGACTACAATGTGATATGGTTATTTGCATATCAAATAATAATAATAATAATAATAATAATAATAATAATAATAATAATAATAATAATAATAATAATAATAATAATATCCATATATATATATATATATATATATATATATATATATATATATATATATATATATAAAGATAGCTATGTTTATATATATATAAATCTTTAAACAGGGATCATCAGCTGTTTACCATGTAACTGTTTCGGAGATTTAAAAACAGGACTGTTATAATATTCATGGCTCTCTAATGGTATTGATCAAACGACCATTTCTCCAATAATCAAATGTAGAAATAATAATAATAATAATAATAATAATAATAATAATAATAATAATAATAATAATAATAATAATAATAATAATAATATATTACCCTTAAGGCTACAATGTGATATAGTAATTTGCATATCAAATAACGTTAATAATACTACTACTAATAATAATAATACTATCCATATATATATATATATATATATATATATATATATATATATATATATTAGTACTTCATGTATCCACATAAAATATTATAAGGAGATATAATTTTTTATGTATCAGTTTTCAGTATTTACTTCAACAGTGCTCGATACGTAAGTAGAGCTAGGTAGTAAGCAATGAAAATATATATGGCAATCAAGCTACACAGAGGCTCCCGTGTTTCATCCCCGGGGGGAATCGTCAGGCTAAATGCATGGAGTTATTTTTGTCAGGTGTTTTTATATACATGGCTTGCGTCACCAACAAAGCCTTTGTTCGCGGGAAGCCTTTGTTCACGGGAAGCCCAACGATTGGCTGAGGGAACAACAAAGAATCTGATTGGTTAACTAGCAAGCCATGTATATAAAAATACATGACAAAAATAACTCCATGCATTTAGCCTGACGATTTCCCCCGGGGATGAAACACGGGAGCCTCTGTGTAGCTTGATTGCCATATATATTTTCATTGCTTACTATATATATATATATATATATATGTGTGTGTGTGTGTGTGTGTGTGTGTGTGTGTGTGTGTGTGTGTGTGAGAGAGTTATTGTTTCTTTTATTCTTATATAGTAAAGCTGCTTAAATACGTAAGGTTCAATTTCTCTCGAAGATGAGTTTGTTTTTGACTTTTTTTTTTGTTTTTTTCTTTTTTCTTCCTACTCTTCCTAACACTTTTTTAGACATTTGGGGGATAATATTTTGTGCTAGATATTATTTAGACAACTTTTTTTTTCTATATCTAATGAATAAAAGTTATCTTGTCGGATTTTCGGAGTTCATCATCGATAGCAGCTAATCTGGTGAATGTAGTAATATGTGGTGTCCAGGGTAGAAGCAGGAGTTCTTTGGGTTCCTAATTTTTCGCGGGCAACGCCGGGAATTGGGTTTCGTAAGTTGTGCACGCGCACAGACACACACACACACACACACACACGTATATAATTAAAACATTAATAAATAAATGTGTACTGGGTGGTTTGGACGATTTGGGTAGCAATGTACATCCCAATATCTTTTATCGCTTGTTTTTGTTAGGATATTCTCTCTCTCTCTCTCTCTCTCTCTCTCTCTCTCTCTCTCTCCCCTCTCTCTCTCTCTCTCCCCTCTCTCTCTCTCTCTCTCTCTCTCTCCCCTCTCTCTCTCTCTCTCCCCTCTCTCTCTCTCTCTCTCTCCGATTAAGGGGTTCGAACTTGAGTTAAAAGGTCACTCGTGTCCTGGATTCGAATTGTACGACCGGCGGAAAAGTTATCTCCACACTGATGATTCTATTAAAATGATGAAACATATATGTGTGTGGATAATAATTAAAAAAATATTTATTATTAAAAATCATTTTTTTATAGCTCCATTTACGACTGTGAAGTTTAATAGAAATAATAATAAGCTTACGAATTAAAGCGAAATACGAGTTCTGCACCTTTGGATTTGTCGAACCCTATATAGTAGTTTACTATTAGTGATGGGACGATTCCAAAATGTTTTCCGATTCCGATACAATTACCGATTCTGTTTGAAATTCCTTATCCTGATACAATTATCGATTCCGATTTCGATTCTTTTTCAATTTTTAAGTATTTAATTTGAGATTTGTTAATCTTTTTTTTATTTTCAAATAACTGTAAAACACCAGTGTAATGTCGCCAAACATTTTTGTAAACGTAAAAAATATATACTTGGTAGAGGGGCGTATAGTACATTTCTCAATATTTTTTTCTAAAATGTTTTCCTTATAATTGATTGAAAATTGTGAGACAACTAAAGATTTCTTTTTCTTTTGCATTAGTTCATCGTTAGTTGACAAAATGCTATTTGAATTATTTCAAAAGCAATTGAAAATAGTCGACGATTGCTATGAAAAATAAGAAGACTTCGTACGAACAAAATAGTTAACAAAGACCCCTACCCATGTTAAGAATGCGTTTCTAAATAATAATGCTACTATTTAGAAAAAAGCATTTTTAATATGAGGAGTGCGGGGGTGTTAACTATTCTGTAAACACCTTTAAAACCTTATTAGAAAGAAAGAAAACAATCATTTTCGAATTTAGAATGGGAGATCAGTTTCGTATATAAATTTAATGTAAAATGATAATCATTTCCGGACCATTTTAAATTTTTAGAGATGTTTACTAAATTTTTTTACCACTGACCCTAAGTCCAACTGGCAAAGGCGTAAAACTATGTGTAGTCGCTTAAAAAGTAACCACCACCCCCCCAAAAAAAAAGAAAAAATAAAATAAAAAACGCACAGAATTTATCTCCCAGAGCAACATAAAAAATGTTGGTTAACTCTTCTAAAACGTTAGAATGTATGGGAAATTGGAGCTTATTTTACGTTAAAGTAATGTATGAAACTGATCCCCGACTCTAAATTCTAAATTAATTGTTGTTGTTTTTTTCAGACGTGTTTACAAAAAAATCTCATATTTTAGGGGGTGGGAATGATTTGTCGGTGACCGGACAAAAGTCTACCAAAATAATTTAATCACGTACAAAAGCCCACCAAAATAATTCAATCACGTACGAAAGCCCACCAACATAATTCAATCACGTACAAAAGCCCACCAACATAATTCAATCACGTACAAAAGACCACTAAATAATTCAATCCGGTACAAAAGCCCACCAAAATAATTCAATCACGTATAAAAGCCCACCAAAATAATTCAATCACGTACAAAAGCCTACCAAAATAATTCAATCACGTACAAAAGCCTACCAAAATAATTCAATCACGTACAAAAACCTACCAAAATAATTCAGTCACGTACAAAGGCCCACCAAAATAATTCAATCACGTACAAAGGCCAACCAAAATAATTCAATCACGTACAAAAGCCCACTAAAATAATTTAATCACGTACTCAAGACCACCAAAATAATTCAATCACGTACAAAAGCCCACCAAAATAATTCAATCACGTACAAAAACCTACCAAAATAAGTCAATCACGTACAAAATACCACCAAAATAATTTAATCACGTACAAAAGCCCACCAAAATAATTCAATCACGTATAAAAGCCCACCAGAATAATTCAATAACGTACAAAAGCCCACCAAAATAATTCAATCACGTACAAAAGCCTACCAACATAATTCAATCACGTACAAAAGCCCACCAAAATAATTCAGTCACGTACAAAGGCCCACCAAAATAATTCAATCACGTACAAAGGCCCACCAAAATAATTCAATCACGTACAAAAGCCCACTAAAATAATTTAATCACGTACTCAAGACCACCAAAATAATTCAATCACGTACAAAAGCCCACCAAAATAATTCAATCACGTACAAAAACCTACCAAAATAAGTCAATCACGTACAAAAGCCCACCAAAATAATTTAATCACGTACTCAAGACCACCAAAATAATTCAATAACGTACAAAAGTCAACCAAAATAATTCAATCACGTACAAAAACCTACCAAAATAAGTCAATCACGTACAAAAGACCACCAAAATAATTCAATCACGTACAAAAGCCCACCAAAATAATTTAATCACGTACAAAAGCCCACCAAAATAATTCAATCACGTACAAAAGACCACCAAAATAATTCAATCCCGTACAAAAGCCCACCAAAATAATTCAATCACGTACGAAAGCCCACCAACATAATTCAATCATGTACAAAAGACCACCAAAATAATTTAATCACGTACAAAAGCCCACCAGAATAATTCAATAACGTACAAAAGCCCACCAAAATAATTCAATCACGTACAAAAGCCTACCAAAATAATTCAATCACGTACAAAAGCTCACCAACATAATTCAATCATGTACAAAAGCCCACCAAAATAATTTAATCACGTACAAAAACCCACTAAAATAATTTAATCACGTACAAAAGCCCACCAGAATAATTCAATAACGTACAAAAGCCCACCAACATAATTCAATCATGTACAAAAGACCACCAAAATAATTTAATCACGTACAAAAGCCCACCAGAATAATTCAATAACGTACAAAAGCCCACCAAAATAATTCAATCACGTACAAAAGCCTACCAAAATAATTCAATCACGTACAAAATCCCACCAAAATGATTCAATCACGTACAAATGAATACATAAATTAATTTTATAGGTTTTTTTTATCGTCTTATATTTATTTTTTTATAATAATTTATAATTATCGGTAAATGTCTATCAGTAATTTTATTTTCTTGACAAAAATGTGTTTATTTCATTTTAAAACATTTTCCCGTACTTTGTAAATACTGCATCTTTATCCGTACTTGTTTTCTTTTTTTTGTTTTCTTCCACCAATTCGTAATTATAACTTTTTGTCGTGAAAGAAAATAAGGTATCATTAAAGCTCTGCGCCCTATACTAATTTATCCAAAAAGAAAAATGCGATTCCCCATTTATTAGGCGATTACATGTGTTTACAGCTTGAAAAACTTTGTGGTAAAAATGAATAAAACAACAAAAAAATTAGTTTTGCATATAAATTTCAGCCTTTTAAGGACAAGTAACCAATTTTGATTGTTTTAAATCTAGGCCATGTTAATGTTCCTGATCAAACTTTAGTATAAAATATGTCATTGTTAAAAGTTAGAAAAACACACCTTCTTGCTACTAACCCTAAATCTGTGTGGTAATACGAAAAATTAAGCGATTACGTGTGGTTTTATGACTTTGTCGGTCGGACTTAGGGTGTGTGGTAAACAATTTAGAAAGTTTGAATAGCCAGGCAATGGGTGATAATTTTACCTTAAATTTATATGCGCAACTAACCCCCACTCTAAATTATAAAATGATTGCTTCTTGGATTTTTTTCAGTGTGTTCATACGTTATCACCTAAAAAAAGTAGAATCTCATTTTTCGAGGGGACGGTACTGTTAAATGTAGATATAATTTCGTTTTTAATTTGACAAACTTCTAAACGTTTTCCCGTCTATTGTATCCAAGATTTTGATAAACTCATTGTGAAATTTTCATCTATATTTTTCACTTGTGCCATTTGTTTCCTATTTATCAACTTGTGCCATTATTACCTATTTATCCACTTGTGCCATTATTACCTATTTATCCACTTGTGCCATTTTCCCTATTTATCCACTTGTGCCATTTTTCCCTATTTATCCACTTGTGCCATTATTACCTATTTATCCACTTGTGCCATTATTACCTATTTATCCACTTGTGCCATTATTACCTATTTATCCACTTGTGCCATTTTTCCCTATTTATCCACTTGTGCCATTTTTCCCTATTTATCCACTTGTGCCATTATTACCTATTTATCCACTTGTGCCATTATTACCTATTTATCCACTTGTGCCATTATTACCTATTTATCCACTTGTGCCATTTTTCCCTATTTATCCACTTGTGCCATTTTTTCCCTATTTATCCACTTGTGCCATTATTACCTATTTATCCACTTGTGCCATTTTTCCCTATTTATCCACTTGTGCCATTATTACCTATTTATCCACTTGTGCCATTTGTTTCCCATTTATCCACTTGTGCCATTATTACCTAACTTCGCTGAAAATAACTATTTTAGAGCTACTTTAGCAGTCATGCGTTTTCAAATTCTCCATAAATAAAATAAAAATTGATTAAACTAATTTCAAAGAGAAATAGACATTAGGTTTAAAGAATTTCAAACCGAAAAAAAATAATAAAACAATAATTATTTCAGAGGATATATACGCGGTGACCAGACAACGGCAAAGCTCAAGGCGCGCAATTTAATTTATACAAACAATTTTTTAAATAAAAATTATTCAAAATCAATTATAATATTTATTTTTTTAATTATAGTTTCAAGCATATCTTGAGGGATGCTATCCAAGTATATGATAGAAATACAATAGCGGGTGCTTAATATTGCAAATAATGCATTAATGAAAGTTGGGAATATATAAAATATATATATATATATATATAAAAGCAAATAAATTATTCAAAATTGAACATATTAATTGTTGCCAAGTAAAAATAAAGGTCGTATGGTATATCTACCATGAGAAAACATGTACAGTCAACCAATAATAAGCTCTAACAACAGAAAGATAAAAGAGACACAGCTTTCATCCCTTATTAATCGAAGACCTGACAACTGTAATTGCTAGGATAAAAACTGCTGCCCGTTAGGGAATGACTGTATGCATGAAGATGTGATCTATGCATGTACTGCCATGGAGCAAATGTCCCATCTGACCCGTAATACACCTCTTTCCCCGAAAAGCTATACCCCGCTGGATACCTTTCCAGTTTCCACTTTAATTCTCCTCCAATTAATATTTACCATACTTATTTGACTTCTACTATAAGCCCTGTAAATAATCCCGATCAGTATACATATGAATTAACTATGGTTGTACCTAATCAACCACCTTTAACTTTACTTGAGGTAACTTCTTCCATTGTTGCAATCAACCATATGGCGTACTATGACCCATTACTTTCTACTTCATAGCTCCCATGAACATAGCCTTCAAACTATTAATGCTAGCAATGAAAACCATATTTCTAATCATAGCTATATTAAGACCAATAACAATGAAAATATTTCTAACCATAAATATAAGTGTTATACTTAGATAGGCTCTACCTCTATCCCTCTCAATAAACGAATCTCCAAACATATAAGTTCAGTTAATAACCCAAATAGGAACGACCTTACACCTCTCACAACTTTTATGAAAAACTCAACAAAAGAAACATCCCTATATGGGATGTTTCTTTTGTTGAGTTTTTCATCTAAAGTATACGCTGGTTTCCACCTAACGTAAAAAGCAATTTTCTTCAAACTTTTAAAAAGTATTTTAATCTTTTTGAAAGAAGTTTCAATTCGTATTTCAAGCAATATTTAAAACTCTTCTTACAATATAACATTTAGTATTTCACAAGATGTTCTCCTATAAATATATATATATATATATATATATATATATATATATATATATATATATATATATATATATAGAGAGAGAGAGAGAGAGAGAGAGAGAGAGAGAGAGAGATTTCACTCATAAAATAGATCATTCAGTGTAGACCGGGGTTGTTCCAATAAAAACAAGCTCGATGATACTCGATTACAGAGTACAGAGCATTTATATGTGTGTTTATTTCGAAGGGGAACAAGTCAGCCCTTGAAATAAGGCTCGTCTGACCGCTGGCATTTCGGACGAGCATTTATGTTGCTTTTCCTTGTGATGAATTAGATTTAGAATTCCCATACTATCATTGGATTGGAATGGTAACTTGTGAGCGGTATCTTGAATGTTTTAGGTTTTTGTTTGGGGGGGGGGGATTTTTTCATCATTGTGCCGCCCGACGTGAAAGTGTATTATCTCACATTGTTCCGGTTTATGGTTTTTTTTTAATGCATTTGAGACCGATTATTTGCTTGTTGGCTTGATGGCAGAAATAATGCACGAGCTACTATTCTAAGCAATTTTCTAGGACTTTCTTTTTTTATCGTTTTTCTTTCTTGTTTTTTAATTTTAACTTTTATTTTTATTTTTTTCCTCTTCTCTTCTTAAGTGACCTCAACTATTGCAACGCCACATTGTGTATTATCGGCAGTTGAAACCTTATTCCAGACATTTAATTTCTCTGATGATCTGCCAAGCATGTACCTGATTGGTAGTGAAACACGTGTACGAAAAACATTTAATTTGAATAAATAATATTTGTAAAAAAAATCTTTAATGGTGATCATTGGTGTCCTGAAAGGAATGCTTTGGTAAGCCTTCATAAAATCGCATATATATATATATATATATATATATATATATATATATATATATATATATATATATATATATATATATATATATATGTGTGTGTGTGTGTGTGTGTGTGTGTGTGTGTGTATGTGTATGTGTGTGTGTAAGTTTAAAAAGCCAGAAACAACACAGAAATATCTTTTAAATAAACATTTATTTATTTCAAAATACTTTAAAATAGTGAATTTTCGATTACGAAGCAATCCTCTTCAAAAGATTTTTCTATGCCTGAAGATAGTTTACTTTGCAATCGAAAATTCACTATTGCTAAGTATTTTTAAATAAAGGAATGTTTATTTTAAAATATATATATATATATATATATATATATATATATATATATATATATATATATATATTTCTACGTTGTTTCTGGCTTTTCAAACTTACAAATTTATTCAGATTAACTCAACGCTTCTAAGTGGCGAAAAATGTATCTCTCTCTCTTTCTCTCTCCTCTCTCTCTCTCTCTCTCTCTTTATATATATATATATATATATAATTATTAATGACAATATATGTATTAGCATATAGAATCAGTTCCTTTTACTTTGTAGTCTCCTTAAAAAATTCAGTTTGATAACAGAGCAAATGTAAGTCAGATAACAGAGCAAATATAAACAAAATGGCGTATTAGTGGGTTCCCCCACGTGTGAGTTTTTGCTCTCTTTTTATTTGTTTTTTGTTTGTTTTCACCCAAAAATGAACTACTGTATAGCGTAGGTTTTTTTCACGACACTTTAATCCAAGAACTGTTTACTCTTTGTGAATTATTTCTGATAATTTTGTAGGGTTGCAGAAACGATATTTACATAAAAATCTTGTTTGGCACAAGACAAATGAATCGGACCGTAAAAAATATATCTCACAGAAATATTATGTTTTTTGGAAATGTGAAAAAATAAAAATAATTTTAAAAAACCATGGTTATTGGAATATAATATGAACTGACTATATATATATATATATATATATATATATATATATATATATATATATATATATATATATATATATATATATATGCGTTGACGTTAAGCCAGCGATAAAAGTGTTAAAATTGTCATTGGTTATCGTTTAAAATTGGCCGAGCGGTTAAAGACGTTGGATTTGAGTTGAAAAATACTTGTAGTCCAGGATTTCGAATCGCATGACCGGTAGTGAATAGTCATATCTCTATGCTGAAGAGTCCAGATTAAAAAGGACTAAACGTATACGTACATAGATAATAAACAATAACAAATATTTATATTTGTCGCTCCTCGAAAAGTAGAGCACTTTAAATGGTAGTATTAACACAGCATGACGTCACTTGCTTTATAATGCATTGTTCCTTCCCTTAAAAAAAGAAGTAGAATGCCTTGACGTTAAGCCACGGATAAAAAATACTTGTAGTCCACGGTGTCGAATCGCATGACCGGTAGTGAGTAGTCATATCTCTATGCTGAAGAGTCCAGATTAAAAAGGACGAAACGTATACGTACATAGATAATAAACAATAACAAATATTTATATTTGTCGCTCCTCGAAAAAGTAGAGCCCTGTAATGGTAGTATTAACACAGCATGACGTCACTTTATTTATAATGCATCGTTCCTTCCCTTAAAAAAAGAAGTAGAATGCCCTGACGTTAAGCCGCCGATAAAAATATATAGTTCACGGTTTCGAATCGCATGACCGGTAGTGAATAGTCATATCTCAATGCTGAAGAGTCCAGATTAAAAAGGACGAAACGTATACGTACATAGATAATAAACAATAACAAATATATATTTTCATTGCTTACTATATATATATATATATATATATATATATATATATATAGTAAGCAATGAAAATATATATTTGTTATTGTTTATATATATATATATATATATATATATATATATATATATATATATATATATATATATATATATGAAATGAAAATATATATGGCAATTAAGCTACACAGAGGCTCCCGCGTTTCATCCCGGGGGGGGGGGTCTACATTAAGTACTAATATATATATATATATATATATATATATATATATATATACATGAATCTATTAGTGAGTGTATGTTTATTATTCATTATTGCTATTTATATATAAGAGCTGGTGCCTGCTCATGTATGTGTGCTGCCAGTATGGCGTGCATCCTATTCCAAAAGAATAAAATAATATGTGGAATAAATCTCACAACACTCCGCCGCACACCGAATCACGGCGATCGTAGAAATAATGAAAAGCTCATTCGAAGTAACTTGATGAGAACATAGGCAAAAATGACGCACATCATTTCCAAACCTTCAACATATATATATATATATATATATATATATATATATATATATATATATATATATATATATATATATATATATATTGATATATATATATAACAGAAATAAAAAATGAAAACGAATAGAATGACGTGTTAATCAAAATACGAGATAATTAGCTAGACGACAATTATTAGAAAGTATGGGGGCCACATGACCCCCATCAGAAAATAAATATGTCGTATTTCATGCCTGGCAGAGGGGCTGTAACAGACTCGCATCCCTACCCTTCACCCTATCTCTTTCTCTCTCTCTCTCTCTCTCTCTATATATATATATATCTATATATATATATATATATATATCTATATATCTATATATCTATATATATATATATATATATATATATATATATAGATAGATAGATATATATAGATATATAGATATATATAATGTGTATCTATAAACCTAAATATACTCATATATACGTATAGTTTTTTTGTAAATATCTCTCTCGATGTATATATATATATATATATATGTGTGTGTGTGTGTGTGTATATATATATATGTATATGTATATACATATATATATATGAGAAATATGTATAAACATGTATATGTACAGTATATATATATATATATATATATATATATATATATATATATATATATATATATATATACGTACATATACATATATTGGCATATGTATATATACATATGTATATATGCATATATGTGTTTATATATCATAAATATGATGATGATGATGATGATGATGATGATGATGATGATGATGATGATGATGATGATGATGATGATGATGATGAGCATATAATATATAGTCAAATATAAATATATATGTATGTATATTTTTATATCGATACATATATACAAATATATATTAATCTACGAAATATACGTATTCATATGCATATATATATATGTATATATATATATATATATACGTACATTCAACGTATACATACATTCATAACTTCACATGTATGTTTATATATGTATATATGTATGCAACGATTCATATGTAGACATATTATAATGAATATATATATATATGTATACATATATATGTATATATTATTATATATATATATATATATTTATATAAATATATATATATATATATATATATATATATATATATAGAGAGAGAGAGAGAGAGAGAGAGAGATTTATATATGTCTCTATAAATATATGTATAGGATTGTATGTATGTAAAATCACAGTTTAGTGTCAACGCGAATTCTGCGATTGTGTAGGTTGACAGATATTAGTGGATAAGTTGTTAATGAAATATGGGAAGATATTGAAACAAAGGCAAATTAATACATTTCTATAAACGCGAACATTTATTTGTCTAAAATGATGAATAGGCTAATATGCATCCAAAGAATTGGATAGCCTATGATAATAGCTATCATAGGCTATCCTGATTGATATACATTTTTTTTAAACGATGCATTTATTCGTATAAAGTTAGTTATTTGTATGTGTGTTATATATTTGCATGAACATGATTGATCCTAAACTAATAAACCGATTATTATGAATTTAGGACGCAACTGATAGGCGTAAGGAGTCATAATGTCGGCTATATTTATTTTAATTTAGTATCATTCAAACGGGACAAAGAGGTGGTAGAAGGCCATCATCAAAATTCAGATACCTTCTAGTTTTGTGAATATTTTATAATCGGTATCAGACCACATTTTAATATATCTTCCCGAAATTTAAATTTTATTAATGCATTGTAAAGAGTTTTAAAAGTGTAATATGGACACAAACTTACATCTGAAAATTCAAATATTTCAGATTTGCATTAAATTTTACCCATAATCATCAAACACAAAATTAACGAATTACAATTACTCCTTTAGCCCCTTAAGCTTAAGCCTTAAATTGAAAATATTTTATAGAATTAAAATCATGTAAAAGATTTTTATCAAAATTTGAATAAGGATTCTGGACATAAGGTTTGGATGATTGTATTTTGATGCTAATCGTAAGTGAATGTAAAAGTGGTGCAAAACCTCTCTGTTCGCGGAATTCATTTTTGCCGCTCTGCGACAGGTTGATTGGTTGTTTTATTTTACGGCATATCAATTTTTTTCGGATTATTTAATGCCGAATCCGGTAATTTTGGTAAAAGTTTATATGCTTCAAGTTCTTTATATATTCAAATATTTATTTATAGTGTTTGGTTTGGGTTTTTGTTTACAGCATATCAATCCTTTTCGGGTTATTTAATGCCAAATCCGGTCATTTCGGTAAAAGTGAATATGCTTCGAGTTGTGTATTGATTTACTCCTCTCCAGGAGTTAGGCACAAGGCCAGTTTTTATCTTACTCCCACAAGTAAGATGTGACCCAAGGTCAGGTCAGGAAAGTGGGGTTTAAAAATTGCCTAGGCAGCCCCGTCGACATTCCCCGGTAGGGGCACCTCAGGCAGTAAGCAATAAACTTACTCCTCCCCAAAGAGGGGAGGCGAAGCCTGGGAGGGTGGACCTCCTAGAACTGCACAGGACAGCCCCATAGACCGGCGTAAATCAAACCCCGAAGGCCAAGACAATACCAGTCTATGGGGTGCAGTATCCATCGGAACAGATACTACACTTTGATCTTAGCCAAAAGGCCAAGAACCAAGCTATTCAAATATTTATTCATGGTGTTTGGTTTGGTTGTTTTGTTTTACAGAAATTAATCTGTTTCGGGTTATTTAATGCCAAATCCGGGCATTTTGGTAATTTGGTTTAATATTGTTTATGTTATTTCTTGCGATAGTCGAAAAGGACAATTTTTTAATCAAAGTAAACTTTCTTCAGAAAAGCATTTAAGAAATATATATATATATATATATATATATATATATATATACATCTACATGAGCTAAAAAATTAATTGTCACATTGTAGTTCAAGAAAAAGTCCTTTCAAAATCCAATTTATCCTCCGAAGTTTTAATAAAAATTAGAGAGCAAAGAAATGCTGTTAACTTTTCCAATATGGCTACTTTACAATAAAAGCAAAGCAGAAAAGAGTAACTAAGCTTCTACTACTAATATCTACTACTCACGTATTAAGCACTATTGAAGTGAATACTGAATATATATATATATATATATATATATATATATATATATATATATATATATATATATATATATATATATGTATATATATATATATATATATATATATATATATATATATGTATATATATATATGTATATATATATATATATATATATATATATATATATATATATATATATATATATATATATATGAGAAAGTAATCCGACGTAATGGGAAATGAAAAAGGAAAAACCAAGAGATATTTTTTATATATTCATCAACGTTTCGACTTTATTTGTAAGACTTCCTCAGGATGATAATTTTAAGAAAAATGTCACGGCTACTACATTTTTTCATCAACCCATCATGTCAACCCAATATTTCGATGTACTTGCATGACATTTTTCTTAAAATGATCATCCTGAGGAAGTCTTACAAATAAAGACGGATCGTTGATGAATATATAAAAAATATCTCTTGGTTTCTCAATTTTTCATTTCCCATATATATATATATATATATATATATATATATATATATATATATATATATATATATATATATATATATATATACTATAAATATAAATATTTTTAAATATTAAAGTGTTTTTTATACCTACAGACGACGTCGTTTCGGGCTTTTTACCCTCATTAGTGCAGGAGTGGTGGTTGCAGGCCGTCGCATGGCTCAAACACAGTTCGTAGATTAAGCCTAGAATCACGAGAGAGAGAGAGAGAGAGAGAGAGAGAGAGAGAGAGAGAGAGAGAGAGAGTTTTCTTCTGTACCTTTTTGAAGAATAGGAATATAACCTCATGCATCGCAGGCTACAAAACTCACCACTATATTACACTTATTCACTCGAGCGTGTTTTAGTAAATGTGTTATTATTATTCTCCAGCTAACACTATATATTACTTTTGGCCCACCATCTTCGATTCTCCTCAAAACATGCTCTATATTGGTGGTAGCAAAAGCTTTTCCACCTAACCCTTCTGTACTGACACTCCTTCCATCGGCACCTCGAACTAATAAACAACGTCTACTTTTCAAAAAAGTGTCCGTTAATATTTACTATTTGTCTGCTATCAATTTACTGCATAAAACAAAACATTACTCACACGTTTAATTCCACTGATTTTCGAGAATTTCGGATTACGTTATTTCTACCTATTACGTATACATTTATACTCATTTCGGTTCTTAGAGAATGCAATTAACGAACATAATTCCTTGCAGTGTTTTCCTATTAAACATGGCGGCTACAATTTTTTCAGTGACTCGACTTCCGAATTAAGTCAATATACGTCAAGATACTCTACAGAAGCGTAAAGTTTCACACTAATAATATCCAAAATTTGGGGGGAAACATCGATTTCTTCAAATAAAAATGACACAAAACGTGTGACTGGTGAACCCTACATTCGGTAGCCTTCTGACGGATTGTAACATAAAACGCATGTCAGCTTACAGGCTTCGTTTAAGTGACCCATTCTTCAACAGATTTTTTAATCGCTTTCGTGGCCAAATGGTTACGAACGTAGATACACACAACTTTTTTTTTACATTGTTAAATTTTTGCCAACGCAGGAGGAGGGAAGGACGGACTATATGGCGTTTTTTTTTAATCAACGTTATTATGTAGTAATTTTAAAAGAAATCAATGTAATACGTAGTACTTCAACTATTGTGAATATCATCATTTTTATTCGGATATACATGGTTTATAAGAGTTCTGCAGGCCACCTTAATCATATTTGTTTGTTTCAGTAGTGCTAATTTTTCTTCTTTCTTTCCTCACAAAAACGGGAATTTTTATATAAAGATAACGGGGTCTGATTGGTTTTAATAGGGCTCTGTAGGTTTCATTAATTTAAAAGTGCACATTATCATAGATAGAGCAGGTGTTTAATCAAAAAGAAAAATTCTGGGGAAATACTGGTACACTGGGGTGGGCAGGAAGACTCCTACAACCGCATCTCCTTCCTTCATTCACTTTTCCTTTCATTCCTTTCACCCCCCTTCATCAATTGAAAACATTACAATTTCCGATGTGACCTATTTGCGTTCTGTCAGATGATGACAAATTTTAATTCATTCTTTTATATTTCTCCCGGGCAACGCCGGGTGACGGGTCCCGCTAGTATTTTATAATATTATAATATATGTATATATATACAAGAAATAGAAATAAATTATATGCATATATAATAAAATATAATATTATATATATATATATATATATATATATATATATATATATATATATATATATATATATATTATTAAAAATAACCGACAATTTTGTAATACTCAAAAACTCCACATACTAGAAGCTTTACTCATTAAAACTAAAAAACCTGCTATTAACAAGATTAATTTTAACACTAGCACTAATATACTTAAATGCTTATAATACCTAATAAACATAGTTAAATTTTCCCGCCATAATTAATTATAAATC
>OY744545.1:45544339-45579339 GCA_963556195.1 Sepiola atlantica
CCTTTAAAATAAACCATTAAAACCCTTTAAAATAAACCATTAAACCCCCTTTAAAATAAACCATTAAAACCCTTTAAAATAAACCATTAAAACCCTTTTAAAATAAACCATTAAAACCCTTTAAAATAAACCATTAAACCCCTTTAAAATAAACCATTAAAACCCTTTAAAATAAACCATTAAAACCCTTTAAAATAAACCATTAAACCCTCTTTAAAATAAACCATTAAAACCCCTTTAAAATAAACAATTAAAACCCCTTTAAAATAAACAATTAAAACCCTTTAAAATAAACCATTAACCCCCCTTTAAAATAAACCATTAAAACCCTTTAAAATAAACCATTAAACCCCCTTTAAAATAAACCATTAAAACCCTTTAAAATAAACCATTAAACCCCCTTTAAAATTAACCATTAAAACCCTTTAAAATAAACCATTAAAACCCTTTTAAAATAAACCATTAAAACCCTTTAAAATAAACCATTAAACCCCTTTAAAATAAACCATTAAAACCCTTTAAAATAAACCATTAAAACCCTTTAAAATAAACCATTAAACCCTCTTTAAAATAAACCATTAAAACCCCTTTAAAATAAACCATTAAAACCCTTTAAAATAAACCATTAAACACCCTTTAAAATAAACCATTAAATTAATTGTTTATTAATTGATGTTTAATTCCTATTATTAATATTTTACAAAAATCTTTGAACCCCTCTTTCCCCCATTTGCGTAAAACTAAATAAACTAAATATAGTCCACATTATGAAATCATACGCCTAGCGGTTGTGTTCCCAAATTCATTATGATCGTTGAATTAGTTTAGGAATGAATCAAGTACATACAACTATTTAAACATATAAACTTATCAAACCCTAATAATGTTATATACATGCATATATAATGTACATATATAGTATAAATTCCTTCATTTATACAAACATTATTGGCTACATATATGTATACATGTTTCAGCTGTGATCTATTTCGAAATTCAACTCCTTCGTGCCCTCAGCACTTTGCCCATCCTATATTTTTCTTCCTCATCCGAAAACCAAAAACAATCAACAATAATGTATGTTTATTTGTCTTATTTTCAGTTCGTAAAATGGCCAGAGGAAGCTGGATTTCGAAAGAGATCGCAACTGAAACATGTATGCACATATGTAGTCAATAATATTTGTATAAATAAAGGAATGTATGCTATAATATAGCTCTAGCTGTTATTGAGCACTATTTTTATCAGCACTGGAGTTTAATTGGACAAACATCTAGGAAACCACAATAATACAATTGATATATATACACATACACACACACACACACACTTTATATATATATATATATATATATATATATATATATATATATATATATATATAATAGTATTTCATGTATCCACATAGAATTTTATAAGGAGATATAATTTTTTATGTATCAATTTTCAGTATTTACTTCAAAAGTTCTCGATACGTAAGTAGAGCTAGGTAGTAAGCTATGAAAATATATTTATTGCAATTAAGCTACACAGAGGCTCCCGCGTCTCATCCCCGGGGAGAAATCTTCAGGCTAAAATGAAGATTCCGCCCCGGAGATTAAACGCGGGAGCCTCTGTGTAGCTTAATTGTCATAAATTTATGTTCATAGCTTACTAATATATATATATATATATATATATATATATATATATATATATATATATATATATATATATATATATATATATATACATAATATGCCAATAAAAACATGCAGATAGTGACACAGAAACATATAGATAGATAGATAGATAGATAGATAGATAGATAGATAGATACACAGATATAAGTTAACTTTAAAACAAAAATGCATCGATATAGATGAATGCATAAATACCCACGCACACTCATGCACATATACATACAGCTTGAATTACATACGAGACACTATCCTCGAGTGTCTTCGGCTGCTCTGTACAAGGGTTTGTCAGGACAACCTGAGATGAGGATACTTCACATTACAAGTAAACCCTGACCAAATATACAAAATAACATAGTATTCGAAGCACAAATATGATCCCCTCGATACAGCTATACACTGGCTCATACGAGGAATGGTGCACCTCGTCCAATGATGTTACCTCAAGTAACAGCACTTAGCTCGATACTCCACCAGACTAGATGAATTCTTGGCCTGGAATCCGGTAAGACCAAGAGACCAGAAGAAAGATATACTATAACATAGTTAACTGGTCAATTGGGCAGAGGAAAATTAATGTTCTTCATATCTTTACCAATTCAACGTTTGAGAGATAAAGGAGAACTTTAGTTGAACCCTTGAATATCTATGTATCTCATATAGAGATAAACTGTAAACCCTAAGAAGGGTCCCCTTGATTTCTGAGACTTTACACTGAAGTAAAATGAAAAAGAGAGAGAATACACGACCATACACATATACTCACAATATATCAAGTGCATTCATATACATGTACGAGTCTACATAAAAAATAAATGAAGAAGTAAATATAAATTGGAATGAGATAAAAATGAAAATAATAAATTGATAACTTTGCATATACGTGCGTCCATACATACGCCTCCGTTTACACATACATGGATATGCATAGACACACCTATGTATAAACATATGCACATACCTTACTTTATATAAATACTATAATAATACCAATCCCAGCACGGGTAAAATTTATTCACGAACGTAACGGTTTTGCACCACTTTTATATACCTTTACAAGGATTAAAATCAAGATATAATCCTACTAAACCTTATGTCTAGAATCTTTATTAAAGGTTTTTATCAAAATCCATGACATGATTTCGATTCTAGAAAAAAAAGGGGTTAAACGGAAGAGACCTTAACAAGATATTGAAATTCATGGAATCTTTCTTAAATGGGGTCTAATGAGTAGGAACCAAATTCAATGCAAATCTGAAATATTTAAATTTTCAAATTAACGACTTTGTCCATGTTACGCCCCGTGGACACTTTTTAAATGCTTCAAACAAACTGAAATCTGGGGAATATTTATTAATTGATGTCTAATACATATAGTTAAAATTTTACACAAATCGGATGCATCTGAATTTTCACAATGAGGCTATATTAAACTAAATATTGCCAACATTTGGACACCTTGCGCCTAGCAGCTGTGTTCTAAAATTCATAATGATCGGTTAATTAGTTTAGGAGCGAAATCTATACATACAAATATATGAATATATAACATACATAATTGTGTATAAATATATGCACACGCATACACACGTATATAGTGTTCTATGATAAAGACATACAGGCGGGCAGATACATTAAAAACAAGGCCATCAAACCAGACATTGTCATCTAGAACAAACCTGAAAAAAAACTGCTCTCATCATTGATGTAACCGTCCCAAACGACTATGGCCTCAATAGAGCCGAACGGAAAAAATAACAAAATACCATAATCTCAAAAATGATTTTAAAATAACATGGTCCTTCGATGAAATAAACATCATACCGGTTGTAGTGGGAGCAACGGGTCTAGCGAAAAAAATCTAAGAAAATACTTAGAAATAATCCCGGGAAGACCAAACTGTAGGGAAGTGCAGATAGCAGCCCTAAAAGGAACAACATCTATCCTTAAGAGAGCCATCGGATATAAATTTTACTCATAGGGAAATCAAGTCTTGGCCTGAAGAATAGGCCCCTTGATCTTTTTAGATAAACTAAATTAAAATGAAAAAAGTATATATATATATATATATATATATATATATATATAGTCTTTTTTGTTTCATTTTACTTCAGTCGAAGGTCTCAGAAATCAAGGGGCCCTTCCTGAGGCTAACATTTGATCTTTATATGAGATATATAGATATTCAAATATTCCATTAATGTTCTCTTTTACCTGTCAAACGTTGAGTTAGTAAAGAAGTTAAGAATATTAATTTTCCTCTCCAATTGACCTGTGAACTATGTTATAGTATATCTTTCTTGTGGTCTCTTGGTCTTACCGGATTCCAGGACAAGAATTCATCTAGTCTGGTGGAGTATCCAGATAAGCGATGTTACTTGAGGTAACATTACTTGGAAAAGGGGCATCATTCTTTGCATGAGCCAGTCTATAGCCGTGTCGAAGGGATCTTATTTTGGTTTCGAATACTATGTTATTTTGAATATTTGGTATCTAGTAGGTAATTAAAAGACCCCTATATATATATATATATATATATATATATATATATATATATATACTCAGAAAGAACGTTCTAGAATTATTAAGAAGAAGCGTAAATTATATATATATATATATATATATATATATATATATATATATATGTGTGTGTGTGTATATATATATATGTGTGTGTATATATATATATATAAATAAATAAAATAAAATAAAATAAAAATATAAATATATATATATAAAAATGGCGTATTAGTGGGCTCTCCCACCTGTTAGTTTTTGCTCTCTCTTTTTGTTTGTTTTTTGTTTGTTTTCACCCTAAGATGAACTACTATATAGTGTAGGTTTTTTCAAGGCACTTTAATCCAATAACTTTTTACTCTTTGTGAATTTTTTCTAATGATTTTGTAGTGTTGCAGAGACGATATTGACATAAAAATAGTGTTTGGCACAAGACAAATGAAACGGACCGTTAAAATATATCTCACAGAAATTTTATATTTTTTGGAAATGTGAAAAAATAAAAATGATAAAATAAAACCATGGTTATTGGAATATAATATGAACTGACTTATATATATATATATATATATATATATATATATATGTGTGTGTGTGTGTGTGTGTGTGTGTGTGTGTGTGTGTGTGTGTGTGTCTTGACGTTAAGCCGTCGATAAAAGTGTTAAAATTATCATTGTTTATCAACTATTTAAAATTGGCCGAGCGGTTAAAGACGTTTGATTTGAGTTGAAAAATAATAAAATAAAACCATGGTTATTGGAATATAATATGAACTGACTTTTATATATATATATATATATATATATATATATATATATATATATATATATATATATATATATATATATATATATATATATATATACTCATGTGTGCATGTTTGTCTGTCTCTTTAATAACTATTGAAATATAATATAATTTGAATTCCAAAGACAACGCAATAGTCTGTACGGAAAACGTTTTTATATCAAAAATAGTTATAAGCCAATGTTGAAAATAATATTTTTTGTATTCTATATTCTCCATTTTTTATTTTATTTCATTTTAATGAAAATCATCTTGATGTCTTTCCGAGGTAGAATATTTATTATTATCTTGGCCAAACAGCAAGAAATCCATTGCACCTGATCTAAAAATGAACTTGAAATCGCCCAAATTTCTCAGAAACGTCGAATTCTTTACCGCGTAAACATTTAAAAACAATTAATCTTTTTTCTTTTTTTTTTTTTTTTTTGAGAATTCAAAAATTCTTCAAACTTTGAAATAGAACAGATAATGAGATTTCATGCGGAAAAGAAGAGAAAACAATTAATTTATGCGAGTTTTGAGTTGTTTAAAAATATTATATATTAGACACAATTAATTTTATTTTTACCTGATTTCGTTAATTACAATTGTTTTGAGTTGCGACAATTAATTTCTATAAAAGGCTCTGTATGTCAGTCGGCGGATCAGTCACGCAAAAGTTTGAAATGGCATTTTCGTTGGTTTATCACGCTTAAGCTTGAAATAGAATTTTCGTACGTCTGTCACGCTGTAATTAGAAAGAGTATTCTCGTCGGTCTGTCACGCTTTAGTTTGAAATAGCATTTTCGTCGGTCTATCACGCTTTAATTGGAAACAACATTTGCGTCGGTCTGTCACGCTTAAGTTTGAAATTGCATTTTCGTTGGTCTGTCACGCTTTAATTAGAAATAGCATTCTTGTTGGTTTGTCAAGCTTAAGTTTGAAATAGCATTTTCGTCGGTCTATCACGCTTTAATTAGAAACAACATTTGCGTCGGTCTGTCACGCTTAAGTTTGAAATTGCATTTTTGTTGGTCTGTCACGCTTTAATTGGAAACAACATTTGTGTCGGTCTGTCACGCTTAAGTTTGAAATTGCATTTTCGTTGGTCTGTCACGCTTTAATTAGAAATAGCATTCTCGTTGATTTGTCAAGCTTAAGTTTTAAATAGCATTTTCGTCGGTCTGTCACGCTTTAATTGGAAACAACATTTGCGTCGGTCTGTCACGCTTAAGTTTGAAATTGCATTTTCGTTGGTCTGTCACACTTAAGTTTGAAATAGCATTCTCGTTGGTTTGTCAAGCTTAAATTTGAAATAGTATTTTCGTCGGTCTGTCAAGCTTAAGTTTAAAATAGCATTTTTATCGGTCTACTACGCTTAAGTTTAAAATAACATTTTCGTCGGTCTGTCACGCTTAAGTTTGAAATAGCATTTAGTTGGTCTGTCACGCTTTAATTAGAAATAGCAGTCCCGTTGGTCTGTCAAGATTAAGTTTAAAATAGCATTTTGATCGGTCTACCACGCTTTAGTTTGAAATAGCATTTTCGTTGGTCTGTCATGCTTACATTTTTTATTGTATTTTATTTATTTTTACTGCCAAGTTTGAAATTGTATTTTCCTCTTTCTGTCATGTCTAAGTTTGAAATATAATTTTCATATGTTTGCTATTCTTATGTTTCAAATAACATTTCTGTTCGATCTGTCACACTGAAGTTTGCAATGGTATTTCCGTTGGTCTGTCACGCTTAAGGTGTAAATAGCATTTTCGTTGGTCTACCAAGCTTAACTTTGAAATGTCATGTTGAACACTAGTTGAAGTCAGTGTCCCTAATGATGCAGGATTGAACAGAGCAGAAAGGGAAAAGATTACGAAATACCAAGGTCTTATGTACGACATGAAAAGAAACTGGAATCTTAGGAAAATCTCCATCATACCAGTAATTATAGGAGCAACAGGACTAATGAAGAATAATTCAAGAATTATCTGGCGAGGATACCCGGTGAACCGAGTGCAAGAGAAATACAAACAACTGCACTTAAAGGGACGGTTAGAATCTTAAAACGATCTCTAGGCTGGAGTGTCTGAAATAGCCGGTGAATGTCTGGCATCCGGTAGGATGCCCCATCTCCAGCAAAAACAGAAAGATAAGAAAAATAAAAAATAAAAAGTAGATTGAATGAACATATCTTAAGAATTTCCGTTGATTTCACTTTTTAAAATCCTGTTTTATTTTTCTTAATATTCAATTTGTCCTTCCACTATATTCTTCGTTTCTTCCTTCCACATTTCCTATCTAAATGTTCGGTTCTTTGATACAATAGAGGCGCGTTCTAGACTCATGTTTTCCTTTCATTTAGTCGCACAAGTGAACCATTATACTTGACTGCCACATTTAAACATCGATTCACGCCCAAAAAATATTTTTTTAAGCAAAAGTTCAAAATCGCTTCCGGATTGTGCCGGAAATTGTTTTTATATTACAAGCTGTATCTATGCATTCTTTTTTGTTTCGTTTTATTTTTATTTTTTTTATGTTGTTTTTCTTAAACCGTGTCGTTTGCTTGTTTTTTTTTTTTCTTGTTTTTTTTTTTCTTGTTTTTTTTTTACCAAAGTAAAATTTTATTATTACGGTATTATTTGGTCAATAAACTATTATTTGAACCAAATAGTTAGAAACTAGAATCAATTTTGTTCAGGTACAAATGTGTTTTTTACTTCTGTTCATAAAAGTACTGAATTTAAATGGCTTCTAAAACATTTAATCTTTTAATTTGCTAAAAAAAAATTAAAGCCAGTTTAATTGACTTTTTATTCAGTTGAAATATTTCAAATTTCGAAGTAACTCATTCTTTTTTCGCCTGTTAACAATTATGAAAACGGTTGAATTGAAATGCATTCTGGTGGATTTAATTTCGTAATTATTTTAATACGATTTTCTTTGCATTTTTTTTATTTCAATATAATCGATTAATAACAAGTAAAAAATAATAATGTGTAAATCACACAGACTCTCACACACACACATGCAGACACACAAGAGGTGGTCGCACAATCTCATTAATATACATTGCTAATGGAGATTTCATATCTGTATATCTGAAGCCAAAACTATACTATTACTTGTATATTAATGTATTAGTGTACTATCTCTTAATGTTCAGTTCAGTTTACTATACTCTTTCAGACTAATGTACTATCTACCAATGCTCAATTCAGGAGGGAGTAGTGTAGTATCTGTTCTGTGGTTATTTTTTATATAGAAATCGCTCCAGACACGGCATAAAGCCACTCGATGTAAGGAACTTAAAAAATACTACTTCACGGTCAAATGCTAGCCAACGATAAGTGTTAGATGAATAGATTCCGACCCAGAAAACAGCAATTCTTTCTCCTTTATCAAAAACTTCGCTCATGGAATGTGAGGACTAAAGGGCAAAATAAGGGAATGATACCATCCACCCATGCATTACCTCCTTTAAAGTGGGTAGGATGTAGTATCTGTCCTGTTGTCATAGGACTATCCTCTCAGGCATTACTTACTACATGAGGGGGTATTATCCGTTCTATTGTCATGAGACATTTCCCAAGTATCACCTATTTCTTTTTGATGGAGTAGTGTAGTATCTATTCTGTTGTCATGAGACCATCCTCCTAGACATTACTTACTACTTTGGTAGTAATGTAGTATATCTTCGTTCGTCATTTTGTCATCTTTCCAGGCTAGCAAAAATGTCCCCCCCCCCCCACATGTCGAAAATATTTGCTAGTAGAGACAATAGCATTAAATGTCCGCTACGATGTTTACTACTTGACAGTGCAATATCTGGAAATGAGTTTTGAAGCTTTTCAGACTTTCGATAAAATAAAGTAATTCCTGGTTCGAATTAAATTATAACGGCGAAAAGGTAGTTTTTGTGATGTGTGCTCTTAAACTAAAGGATTACGTTTTAAAAGAAACGCAATTTTCATTTATCCTTTTTTTTTACACAATTTTATTTTGTTCCATATGTTTATTCCCTCGACTCTATTCAAACCCCACTCTCTCTCTCTCTCTCTCTCTCTCTCTCTCTCTCTCTCTCTCTCTCTCTATCTATCTATCTATCTATCTCTAACTATATATATATATATATATATATATATATATATATATATATATATATATATATATAGAGAGAGAGAGAGAGAGAGAGAGAGATAGCTAGATAGATAGATATAGGTATAGATATAGATATATCTGTGTTCTTGTATATATCTTATTTCTTACCTATTGTTTTTCTTTTGTCCTGTTCAAATTCTAATTTTCTCTCTTTCTTTCTATTCAAATTTATTACATCGCTAGAATATCCTTCATCTTGTCTTGTCCGTCTTCTTTGTAAAGTCGAGTTGTATTTTAATGTCGGCAATGTCCACAAACAGGTGTTAAAATTCGTTGACATCCATGTTTGTATAAATCGCCGAGAAGTAATCGAGAAAAGGACTTTAAAAAGGTGTTAAGGATTGACAGAAGTACAATTCTCAATCCGCCGCCATCTTCTTTTTTTACGACAAATGCCCAATTCTCGCCGTATGTCCACTTTTCCCAGCAGAATCAATATTATCTTAAAATATGGCCGCTCTATCATAAACTCGCTCATTTTCGCTAACCAAGAAATATCCATTACAAATTATAATCGTACACATCTCCTGCGCTAATCACAAGTTTTCTAATAAAACACACATCGTGTGAAAACGCAAAAGCAATTACTTATCTGTGATACGTGTCATATATATTTCAGCTATTCAGCAAAAATATGCGACAGGAGGGAGAAATGTGGCGTTTTCTAATGAACAACTCTTTGTTTATGCACGCTACCTTCTCCCAAAGGAGGGAGGGGTAATGTATGAGGGGATGGTATCATTAAAGCAGAACAGATACTACACTATCCTAAAACAAAGTAGGTTATGCCTGGGAATATGGTATCATGAAGAACGAACATATAATGCACTACCCCCTCCAACGGAGGATTTAATGCTTGAGTGGATGGCCTAATGTCAAGAGAACAGGTACTACACTATCCTGTCTGAATTGAGCAGTGGAAACTAGTACAATAACATATTAATAAAAGTAGACAGACAGATACGAAATCTCCATTATTAATAGAGCATACTAGTTGGTTCACCCGGCGTTCATAGGGGAATGGATGAGAACCCTCGCGTAATCCTGCTCCCAGTCCTGAACTCGATATTACAAATTTTAGTTTCGTTTTTAATTTCTATATTTTTTTAATTTTTATATTATAAATAAACTTTAAAAAAAAAACGAAGTCAAACGCCGTCTTTTCTGGAAAGCAGCGAAAAATTGGAAGACAATCTGCTACATGGACGATTCATAAGATTGAAAAAACATATGCACGAAAACACATGGGCATCGTTACGGAAAAACACTTGAACAGTGACACGGAATCGCTATTGACAGCCGCACAAAACAACACGATTACGACGAACTACATCAAAACCAAGATGCAAACACCAACTAAAACAGTAGCCACATCATAAGTGAATGCAGCAAACTAGTCCAAAAGGAATATGAAAACAACGATGACTGGGTTGGGAAGGTAGTTCACAGAGAACTATGTAAGCAAATACAACTTGAACATACAGAAACCGGGGACAGTATTTGAAAATCAAAGATATAAAATCCTCTGGGAAATGGAAGTACAAACGGATAAACTCAACCAAATAAGAAGACAGGAAGTGATAATAATCAATAAGAAAAAGAAAATCTGAGAAATCGTAGATTTCACCGTCCCAGCATTTCACAGGGTGAATTTCAAGGCGGCAAATGCATAGAACTTCCCAAAGAGATGAAAGGAGTATGGAACATGAAAAAAATTGCAGTAATACCAATAATTATAGGAGCACTAGGAAGTGATCTGAAAATCTGGTAGGATAGATTGGAATCAACGGGGATCTTACACCATACAACGTATGGTACTGCTGAAAACAGCTGCTTATGGAAAACCATTGGGTGTAGAAACCAACCCACGTGATCAGGTAACGTGGACCAACCAGAGAAAAACAAAAACAGAACAAAAATTATAGAAGGAACATTACAAGAATCCAACGGAACTGAAACTGCCAAAACTCCTATAATCTGTCATGAAGAGTCAAGGATGTAGGAACGACCGAGAAGAGAACACATCATCCAGACCTTCACCGCGGAGAGTTCTGGAATCTTCCGGGGGCTTATTCCCACTCAAATTGCCGAGAAAAAAACAGTTGTTATCAGCAAAACAAACAATGGGTAACGGCTATTGCGATCACACAAGGCGATTTGCAACGGTGTTAGAAAGAGACAGTGAGTGCTGGAAATCTGGAGAAAGGAAACTTATTACTCAGACGCTAGGGAACACTACTTTTTATTGTCAGGGTGAAAACTCTTCGGCTAAACTAATAATAATAATAATAATAATAATAATAATAATAATAATAATAATAATAATAATAATAATAATAATAATACTCTGGATCATTCATAGGCTGGACTAAAGAAGAACTCAGGCACCTTGAACAGAGGACTAAAAAATTAATGACAATGCACAACGCACTATACCCAAAAGACGATACGGACAGACTCTACATGAACAGAAATGAAGGGGAAGAGGACTGGTAAGTATAGAAGATTGTGTGGAAGACCAAAAAAAAAAGAGCTGTAGAAATACAACTCAGAACACGGAAAGGCTAATAACCGCAACAAGAGACACCGTTTCTAGTTTCGGTGCTTCACGAGTTGCTCGTAGGAACGGTGGGAAGAGAAACAACTACATGGACGCTTCAGAAGACTGACAAGAGAAGAAACCAACAAAAATAGAAAAGGACACTTGAACAGAGAAACGGAATCTTTGCTGGTGGCTGCACAGAACAATGCGATTAGGGCAAACTACATTAATGCTAAAATAGATAAAACCCAGGAAAATAAATGCAGACTGTGTGAACAAAGTGACGAAACAGTAAATCATATAAGTGAATGTAGCAAACTCGCCCAAAATGAATACAAGAACAGACATGGCTGTGTGGTTCCCCACAGTACACTAGGAACTGTGCAAACGATTGAATTTCGCATACGTAGACAAATTGTACAAACATAAACCAGAAACAGTACTAGAAAACGAAAAACACAAACCCCTCTGGGATATGGATATACAAACAGATAAACTCATACAAGCTAGAAGACCGGATGTTATTATAATCGAGAAGAAGGAAAAATCTTGTAAAATCGTAGACTTCGCCGTTCCAGCAACCACCGAGTGAAGATCAAAGAGACGGAAAAACGAAGCAAATACGCAGAACTAACCAGAGAACTAAAAGAAATATGGAGCATGAAGAAAATCAGTATAATACCAATAATCGTAGGAGCACTAGGAACAAGCCCGAAAAAAACCTGGAAAAAAGGAACCATCGAAACCATACAAAGGACGACAATAATCAAAACAGCTGCAATCTTAAGGAAAATCCTTGGATGCGTAAACCAACCCGCATAAGCTACGAAGGATAGTCACATGGAATTTACAACAGGAAAAAAACAAAACCACACGAAGCACACTGCAAGAAACATCACTTCATAAGTTCCCCCCTCCCCCAATAAATTACACCGGCCTCAGCTGACACCATAAATGCTGAAATTACAAGAAACACCATAAGCTCTCCCCTTTCCCTTCTCCCTTCTCCCTGACCCCCCCCCCCCCCCAAAAAAAATGAAAAATAAAAAATAAAAAATAATGCCGGCCTCGACTGACACCAGACAAAATATTTGTAGAGGGTTGAAGAGGATGAGAAGACCGAGGAGGGACAGCACAAACAAGACCTCTACTAGAAGAGTTCGGAGAATGCTAGGACCTTGGGGAGGCTTATTGCCATTCAAATCCTAGATAAAACCAATGGTTGTTACCAGCGAGAAATCAAGGGTAAGTGGCTGTTACGATACCGCAAGGTCATTTGCGGTCGTTATCGAAAAGAGGCGGAGAGTACTTGAAATCTGGGAATGCTTGTTGTCACTCAGACTCCAGGGTACATCACCAGTTGTTGTCGGTGAGCAATCACTGACGATGACTTGTGTGATAACTCCTAGTGCATACAAACAACCAACCAACCAAACAAAAGCAACAACAACAACAATAATAATAATAATAATAATAATAATAATAATAATAATAATAATAATAATAATAATAATAATTATCAGCGAGAAATCAATAGTAAGCGGCTGTTGTGATAACGCAAAGTCATTTGCAAAGGTTATCGAAAGAGGTGGATAGAACTGGAAATCTGGGGAAACTTGTTGTCATCCAGACTCCAGGGAATACCACCGGTTATTATCAGTGAGTATTCTCTGCTGATGACCTGTGTGAGAACTCCTAGTGAGTACAAATAATAGTACGCTTTAAGAAATTCAAGATATTATTTTTTTAATTACTTTTTTGAATATTTGTTTTGAATATTTGAATGAATAAATTGTTAAACTCTTGAAAAAGTGCTAAGCCACGCTATTAATAAATAATAAACATTATAAGAATAAAAATGTTGAAATCATTACACAAAAAATATGGCGACTTGTTTTATTGTTTTATCATAAATGATATGTACATTAATATAGGTCAATGTATATTGGTCAGTCTGTCCGTTTTTCGGTCTTAGCATCTTTAGATTTACGCAGATTATGACACATATAACCCACCGTGATTCGAACTCTCAACCTTTCGTTTAAACATACAGCGCGCTCTTTGTTTTTTCTGGGGGGGGTTTGTTTTTGTTTTTAACATAGTTCACTCCAAACAAGGCAGGACGCCACTGTAGACGTAAGGGGCTACTGAGAAAGAAAAAAAGGGAGTCGGTTTGGGGGAGGGGGTCAACCTAAATTGGGATCTGCGCAGCGAGATGTCTGTTTAAATTTATTTTAAATTTCTGCATGTCAGTACTGTCGAGGAAACAAAGGACAGGGAGGGAGTTCCAGAGGCCAGCAGCACGAGGAAAGAAGCTATTTGAGTAGAAAGCTCTCCGGCATCTGGGGACCCCTACAGTGAATGGATGGGATTTAGTTGATTGTCGAGTTGGTCTAGTGAATTTACGTCGAGGAGGCACCAGAGAAGCCAGTTCATCGGAGCATAATCGATTGAAGTGTTATTATATTACTCTGCAACATTTTTAAGACGATCTTTATGCGTTATTGATAAGTGCAGATATAAACAGGACCCCACACTCTTCGCCCCGTGGGTATCGTCGTCGGCCACTCACGCACAGGTGTTTGATATCCCGGTCGCGGTGCCGAGTAAAACAGATACCTCACTCTGATCCGGTGTCACTGAACCACTTGTAACATAGGTGGTCCACTCGTGTCTTTATCTCTGTACTCACACGTCTGGTCCTCGGCGCAGGAATCCTTCTAGACTGTGAACACCCTCTTTGGCGATGATCGTCAATAGTGGCTGAAAAAAAAAGAATGATATGTCGAATTACTCCGGTCGGATGAATGACGATTTCGTGATTCTGTGAAGGCAAAGTTACACAGCGGGACAATTAACGAGATAACAACTGTTTCTAAAACGGCGAATTAAAGTCTGCTTTTCGATAATGCCTTTGTTTACTAACTATCTCGACTCTCTGTGTGTGTATTCATTCACGATGGCAAGTCCTTAAGTAAGTTGTAACTTAATCTATGTTTGGAGAAACGGTGGTGGGGAATACCACGGGCAATGTCATCCAAACGAGGGGCCTCCCGCGCGATCCCCCGCTTGCCGGTCGCCCGAGTCTGAGCTCAGGCCAACACAACCGTCCAGGCCGAATCCCAATTTCTAACTGACTGTCCACTCAAAACAAAATCCCTTCTTTTCCCAAAGTTGCATATTGTAACACTCTCTCTTTCTCTCTATGTCTTTCCTCCTCTTTCTGAATCGGGGCGGTGTGGGATATACTGATTCTCTCTCTCTCTCTCTCTCTCTCTCTCTCTCTCTCTCTCTCTCTCTCTCTCTCTCATCTCTCTCTCTCTCTCTCTCTTCATCTCTCTCTCTCTCTTCATCTCTCTCTCTCTCTCTCTCTCTTCATCTCTCTTCATCTCCGGGTGGTTTGAGGTTGAGCGGCACGACAATTGAAATTCTCCACCCAGGCCCTCAGATATTATCTAGATAAAAAACAGTTATCCGTACCCCGCTGGAGAGAGGAGGCTCTCGCCCTAATTAATGATGACAGCCTAGGGGGCTATCTCCACTCCGACCTCGTGCGCCCAACCGCATAGTACTGACACACGTATGTTTTTCGTTGGCGATAAAAAAGATTTCGCCAAAACCCGGCACACCTGTTTAAACTCGGCCTGTGTAAGATTTAAATGCAATTGACAATCTCTCGTGGCTTTCTCAGACAGCCCGGCACCACCTTCCCAGCTTGTTTTGTATAGCCGATTACGCAGAAAATATGTACTAGTTCTTAGATCTCCACTTGTTTCTACGTAGGGCCCCCCCTTAAGATGCATATTAGTGCGCCCTAAAGGGCAGACTCTGTCGGTTACAATCACTGTTTTATATCGAGTCAACGACATGAAACCATTGGTATAACATAATCCAATATGTAAATACCTAATTTAATAAATATATTAGGCTCTTACCTCGAAAATTCAGCACTCAGTCAATTTTTCTTCCAAAAATTGTTATATATATATGTGTGTGTGTGTGTGTGTCTGTGTGTGTGTATGTGTGTGTGTGTGGGTGTGTGTGTGGGGTGTGTGTGTGTGTGTGAATAGCACTATGGCTAAAAAACGAAAAAAACGAATAGTTTGATTTAAACCCGATATAATTTCCTACGATAAGTGGCAAATTTGGTAGACCAGTTCATAGAGCAACGGACGCCAACCACTGACGTCCGGGTTTCAATCTCGCTGTACATAGCCAAACTGTTGAGTCGCAGAGATGACGGAATATATATATATTTTTTTTTTGTACTGAAAAATTAGTACAACATTCGTACCGTCGGATACTAATTTTTCTGTACCAAAATATATAAATATCACGCTCTTAATTTTTTTTTTTTTAACTTTAATTCTTAATTAATCGAGCACTCTGCTGGGATTTTTCCTGCTATATTACAAATAAGTTATATATATATATATATATATATATATATATATATATATATATATATATATATATATATCCCTGTACGGATGATCGTTTCTACTTAGCGTTAAAGCAATACTATTCCTTTTAAAGAATTGAGTACATTCGATGATGAGTATGATAAACACGCAAATAAATGAATATTCCCGTTTATTCGATATAACTTCCCCGCACCTACAAGTGGGAGATTTGTTAGCTCCAGAAGTCGAACATCAGATGACAACCATTTGCGTCCGGCTTTCGAATCTCGCGGCACGTGGCCAAACTGATGAGTCGGCGAGCTGACAAAACATGTGCATGTGGATGACCATATAAATGTATGATATATGTGTATATGTACATATAGATCAACAAATAGATATTAGACGTACGCGTGGCGCGTTCGGTCACTACCACTAGTTTTTCTACTTTAATTTCATTCGAAAATCCATAAACTGTGACATATTTTTTAAGACATTATTCTTGCCTAAATAATAAGTATCTTGACTTTATTATTATGATTATTATTATCGTTATTATCATTATTATTCCGATTATTATTATTGTTTTAAATTATCATTATTCTTTATTTTTCTCTTAAAGATTAAAAATCTAATCTATTTGATCTAACTTATATACATCTTTGTGTTGTGTGTAGACTTACGTATGCAAATTAGATGAGGATGCTGAGAAAAAGAGAATCACTCTTTCGCTAAATAGTTACAGATCCATTAAGCAATGTGAAGAGCATTATATATATATATATATATATATATATATATATATATATATATATATATATATATATGTAGTGGCTACTACTTTTTCTCATCAGCTCATCATGTCAACCCAATATTTTCACGTACTTGCATGAAATTTTTCTTAAAATTATCATCCTGAGGAAGTCTTACAAATAAAGACGAAACATTGATGAATATATAAAAAAAAACATCCTTTTTTTGTTTTTCCTTTTTCATTTCCCATTACGTCGGATTACCTTCATCCTTCCTTTCTCATATATATATGTGTATATAATCTTTCACCCGATGTTTCTGAACCCAATATTATCATTTCTATCTTCTTATTTTTAATTTCTAAAATAAATAAGAAATCATCTTTACCGTTTATGGATATTGAGAATAAATGCTTACCCCACAATATTATTTTTAAAAAACCTAATGCAAAATTATTATCACGATTGTATTCTTTCTAAAATTTTACTTAAGAAAAGTTGGGTTTCATCTTGGTATGGGTTTATGTTTTCAATTTTATCCCTGGTGAACGATAACAGGAATCGATAATTGGACACTAGTAATTCCAGATAGTAAATTTGAATGGTGTCTTGAAATTCCTTGAAAAATTTAATCCTGATTAAATCTAATTTGGAATTTTTAACCGTTAACATATTGATTACTATAACTAACACACTTTCTCTTATATATAATTCCAGGCTCGTAATTCTGAGTTGAATCTGCGATCCCATATGACCGTTTACAACCACCACTCCTGCACTGATGAGAGTAGAAACCCGAAACAACATCGTCTGTAGGTATGAAAACATTTTAATATTTAATAAAATATTTATATATGTATATATGTGTGTGTTCATGTGGTTTGGTCATAGAAGACCATCCCCCCCCCAAAAAAAAAATCATTGTTTATTGTCGGTTGCCTGAGTCGCCCCTACCGTAGTATCCTTACGGGTCTGTTCACGGCTATTTTTTGTTCCCTTCCAAAGTGTGCTTCCCAAGGTAGGGAGTTGGATCCAACACACAACACCCCCCCCCCCACACACACACACATATAAAACTGGACCTATGTCGCATCTTGCTGCTGTGGGAAGCACGTAGCAATAGAGAGCGTCTATCTCCTCGTATATTTTGCGATCACGTTTCGGCACAGACAGGGTTAAAAGACATAATATGCATGCAAACTAGATGAACTGTCAACGCACTCACCGTTAGAAACTCGCAACGAACAGTTGTTGACCGTCTCAACGGTAGCAGTCACAACATTTTCTCGTCTAAGGACACAGTGTTATCTTACATGTTGGAGATGATAGAAGAAAGCTGACACACGCACATAATATGCCGCTCGTTTGAAGGAATATCGTATAGAGAGAAACATATATATATATATATATATATATATATATATATATATATATATATATATATATATATATATATATATATATATATATATAAATATACTAGCATACTAGTAGAACCCGGGTATCAGCGTTTCCCAGGTGAAATAGAAAAGAATGATTTTAAGCCTAAATTTCATAAAATCAAACTACGCATATAGATCATAATATATATATATATATATATATATATATATATATATACACGCACACATATAAATATATATATATATATATATATATATATATATATATACACATATATAAATATATATATATATATATATATATATATATTTATATATGTATGTGTATATTTTTCTCAGTAGCCCCTTACGTCTACAGTGGCGGCCTGCCTTGTTTGGGGTGAACTATGTTCAATATATATATATATATATATATATATATTGAACATAGTTCACCCCAAACAAGGCAGGCCGCCACTGTAGACGTAAGGGGCTACTGAGAAAAAAGATGAGAGTGTTTTATGGGGGAGGATCAACCTAAATTGGGAGCTGTGCAGCGAGATGCCTGTTTACATTAGTTTTAAATTTCTACATGTCAGTACCGTCAGGAAAACAGAGAGCATGGAGGTAGTTCCAGAGTCCAGCAGCACGAGGAAAGAAGCTTTTGGAGTAGAAAGCTCTTCGGCATCTGGGGACGCTTACAGTAAATGGGTGGGATTTGGCAGATTGTCGGGTTTCGTCTAGTGAATTTACGTCGAGGGGGCACCAAGCCAGCAAGCTCATCAGAGCACAATCCAATAATAACGTATAATAAATAATAATTAATAATAAATAATAATCAATAATAAATAATAACTAATAATAAATAATAATTGATAATTAATGATAATTAATAATAAATGATAATTGATAATAAATAATAATTGATAATAAATAATAATTGATAATAAATAATAATTAATAATAAATAATAATTGATAATAAATAATAATTAATAATAAATAATAACTAATAATAAATAATAATTGATAATATATAATAATTGATAATAAATAATAATTGATAATAAATAATAATAATAAATAATAATTGATGATAAATAATAATTGATAATAAATAATAATTGATAATAAATAATAATTAATAATAAATAATAATTGATAATAAATAATAATTAATAATAAATAATAATTGATGATAAATAATAATTGATAATAAATAATAATTAATAATAAATGATAAATAATAATTAATAATAAATAATAATTGATAATAAATAATAATTAATAATAAATAATAATTGATAATAAATAATAATTAATAATAAATAATAATTGATAATAAATAATAATTTATAATAAATAATAATTAATAATAAATAATAATTAATAATAAATGATAATTAATAATAAATAATAATTAATAATAAATAATAATTACTAATAAATGATAATTAATTATAAATGATAATTAATAATAAATAATAATTAATAATAAATGATAATTGATAATAAATAATAAATAATAATAAATAATTATTGATAATAAATAATAATTAATAATAAATAATAATTGATACTAAATAATAATTAATAATAAATAATAATTACTAATAAATGATAATTTATAATAAATAATAATTACTAGTAAATGATAATTAATAATAAATAATAATTAATAATAAATAATAATTAATAATAAATAATAATTGATAATAAATAATAATTTACTAATTGATTTTGTTTTTAGGGTTGGTCTCTATTTGAGAGTTTCGACCCATTTGCTAAGTTTATCAAGACTAGCTTCGTAAGCACCAAGTTGAAGCTATCGTTCGAGGAGCTGATTCGAGTTCCGAGTATGTGATTTTTTTCGGGGAAGGGGGGGGGAGTAAATTCTTATTTTGAATTAGTCAGGTTTTGCCTTTATATACTTAAACTTACTAAACTTTTATCATGACTCCATCTGGAATTACACCGTTTATTTTGTTCTCCTGCGTTTTGATGTAATATGTTTTTCCCAATTCCACCATATATACAACTAATCTCTGATGATTGACAAGGTTGGACTAAAAAAATACAGTTTTGCTGAGTTGTCATGAAACACGTGTTAGAAAAATTAGTATTAAATTTGTAAAAATTATTTGTTTTGTGTACGATAGAAAGATATAAAATATTCTTTCATCGAAATAGGGAAATAAAAAGTTACATTCATTCAAATGAAAATTATGGTTTTGGATTGATTTCCCAGTGTCGTTGGAATACAAAAATAAAGTAAAATGATATATATATATATATATATATATATATATATATATATATATATATATATATATATATATATATATATATATATATATATGGAGTTCCGGTTTCGAATCTCACTTGGTTCAACCACATTGATAAGTTGTAAGACGACAAAACACGTGTTCGTCGATAATTCTGTGTTTTTTTTTTAATATATGCGCTCCTCATATGGGGGCATTATATTGTGAAAAGAAAAATTATTCCAACTTAGTATTTAGGTAAAATACTATTCCGTGTGAATATTTGAATACGTTCAAGTATCGCAAATAAAATAAACAAATAAATAATGGCATCTACAACTATAAAAGCGATGCATTTCTTCCACTAGAGGGGTTTGACTAAGTAGCTTCAGTATCTGGTGTCTCCGTTTCGAATCTAACTAAGTTTAGCCACGCTGATGAGTCGTACGACGACATAACACGCGTACGTGTACGTTATACAGGGTGGGCCAAAATAAGGGTCCTATCTTTAAATTTGAATAACTTGAATTTGAATAACTTCCACAAAATAAAAGTTAAACTCACCAAACTTTATGTGTGTGTAGACTGACCCTTCCGAGATTTTTTGAAATAAACAAAACAAATTTTAGACGAAAAACACTTCTTAAAACTTACAAAAACTAAAGTATTGTTTTTTACACTGTTTTGAGTTTTTTAAGCAAAAATAATGTGTTCTAAATGAGGGTACGTTCCTTAGGGCTAATACGGCTCATGCTTGCTTCGGAAGGGGTCCTTTACTTATTCTAAAAAAAAAAAAAAAATCAATAAATAAAAAAGTTATATATATATATATACATATATATACATATATATATATATATATATATATATATATATATATATATATACATATATATATATATATACAGACCCGCATAAACCAGCACATTCCATCAAAAATACGTCAGGGAAAGGTAGGATCCTTGTGTTACCCCTGTCCTAATTCTTTGGACTTTGCTATTGGCCAGCATTTGGTTGAAAACCCAAGCTGTGCCAGTAGCTATAAAATAGATCGTTTTGAGGTCTTGCATAGAGCAGATTCCAAGAAACATTTGAAAATATTCGAATCTGTCTCTATTGCTATTCGAAAACCTTCCTTATGCCGGCAGAAGGAATTTATTAGATCGCTAAATCTCTTTGGGGAACTTTGAACTGCCTCCCTTTTTTTCTTTTTTTTTTTTGTTCTCTAACGCAGTGCCTTTTAATCGGTTTTTTAAGTAAATCATTAAATTGACTTTTAATCGCTTTAGCGCTAATTTTGACACTTTCAACTTCCCCATTTGCTCTTTCTTTCGACAATATTATTAATTAAAACTATCGATTTTCTCCTGACGAGATGATAGTCGAAAGGGCCTTAGAGAGATTTCCGCGTATCATTTTTAAATGTATTTATAAGTTTTGTACCTCAAAACATTTATTTATATATATATATATATATATATATATATATATATATATAGTAGAGAATGGTAGTTTGCTTGAAGCATTGCTGGGTATAGTAGTAGTAAGTTTTTGAAAGGCTGTGGGCAATGCAATTCCGGGTAAGATGCAAGTTGAAAGGAAAGGAACAAAAACAATAAAAATAAATCGAATACGATATAAGACTTACTATTTATTTTTCCTTTTTTTTTTTCTTTTTTTTTTTTTTTTCTTACATAACAGCAAGAGTGTTTTAGCTGTCCGGGTGATTAAAAATCACTATTTGATATTTCGGGAAAAGACATCCCTTTTTCAAAAATAATTAGACCAGAAGAAGAATAATATTTTATTCTTCTCCGACTGTGTAGAGAATAATACAAAACAAAATGGCTGCCAGATATAGACCGCAGCAAAAAACAGTTTCACAGGGAATATAAATTAAGTTAAGTTTTATTTTAATATTATGTTAAATATATGATTGGTGTTTAGAATATTAGTGTAATGTTGGTTAGGTGTATGGTGTTCGATAAACTGTTATTTTTGATAATATATATTGTATCATTTTTTTTATTTTTTTTTTTTTTTTTATATTTGAATATTTACTTTGTTTTATCTTCGTATTTTTATTTTGTTTATCTTTCTATCGTAATTTAAGAATTTTAATATAAATTAAAGTAATTAGTCTCATATTTTAAATATTCTAGATCTATCTACTTGTCGATTATATATATATATATTATCAAAAATAACAGTTTATCGAACACCATACACCTAACCAACATTACACTAATATTCTAAACACCAATCATATATTTAACATAATATTAAAATAAAACTTAACTTAATTTATATTCCCTGTGAAACTGTTTTTTGCTGCGGTCTATATCTGGCAGCCATTTTGTTTTGTATTATTCTCTACACAGTCGGAGAAGAATAAAATATTATTCTTCTTCTGGTCTAATTATTTTTGAAAAAGGGATGTCTTTTCCCGAAATATCAAATAGTGATTTTTAATCACCCGGACAGCTAAAACACTCTTGCTGTTATGTAAGAAAAAAAAAAAAAAAGGAAAAAAAAAAGGAAAAATAAATAGTAAGTCTTATATCGTATTCGATTTATTTTTATTGTTTTTGTTCCTTTCCTTTCAACTTGCATCTTACCCGGAATTGCATTGCCCACAGCCTTTCAAAAACTTACTACTAATATATATATATATATATATATATATATATATATATATATATATATATTATTGACTACACCACATCTCTCTAACTATATATCTCTATATATCTCTCTATATATATCTCTATCTCTCTCTCTCTCTCTCTCTATATATATATATATATATATATATATATATATATATATATATATATATAGAGAGAGAGAGAGAGAGAGAGATAGAGATATATAGAGATATATAGTTAGAGAGATGTGGTGTAGTCAATAATATATATATATATATATATATATATATATATATATATATATATTATTGACTACACCACATCTCTCTAACTATATATCTCTATATATCTCTCTATATATATCTCTATATCTCTCTCTCTCTATATATATATATATATATATATATATATATATATATATATATATAGAGAGAGAGAGAGAGAGAGAGAGAGATAGAGATATATAGAGATATATAGTTAGAGAGATGTGGTGTAGTCAATAATATATATATATATATATATATATATATATATATATATATATATATATATATATATATATTATTGACTACACCACATCTCTCTAACTATATATCTCTATATATCTCTCTATATATATCTCTATATCTCTCTCTCTCTCTCTCTATATATATATATATATATATATATATATATATATAGAGAGAGAGAGAGAGAGAGAGAGAGAGAGAGAGATATATAGAGATATATAGTTAGAGAGATGTGGTGTAGTCAATAATATATATATATATATATATATATATATATATATATATATATATATATATTATTGACTACACCACATCTCTCTAACTCTAAGTTTTATGCTTCAGCACAACCAATTCAACATTATCAAAAGATATACCAAGTAAGATACGTGGAATATAAGATTAATATCCCTCTCTCTCTCTCTCTCTCTCTATATATATATATATATATATATATATATATATATATATATCGGTGTAAAGATAACCATTTAAGCCAGTCACGCGATTCGAAACCCGGAACAAAAGTTGATTGTTTACAACTCCAGATTCGACGCATTAACCGATGAAAAACCGGCGTCAATATTCATACGAAATGATGCGAAATAAACTTATTTATGTTAGTAAGCGGACATTTTTATAAGCAGCAGTCAGAGAGTGTTCTACGTAGAGGAACGTTGCATTATAGCCAAGGTTGACGGCTGTCTTATCTCGCATTAAAACGCCCAGCCAAACGGGAGCCATAAATAATTATTTAATAATAAATATTTAATTATTATATAGATGCGTACACGTTTCATCCTTGTGGAATCATCAGTGTAGAGATAACCATTCAAGCCTGTCGCACGATTCGAACCCCGGGGCAAACGTTGTTTAGTAATAACTCCAAATCCGACACTTTAACCGATGAGGCTGGCGTGAATAGTCATACGAAATGATACAAAATAAACTTATTTATGTCAGTAAGTGGACATTTTATGAGCAGCAGTCAGAGAGTGTTCTACATAAAGGAAGATTATGTATATATGTATATATTCATCTTTAGACACGTGTTTCGTATTTTCAAACATCCATGTGACGAGACGTAACAAACTCATCAACTTCAAAATAAAAACCCTGGATCTTCATCACTACCAGCTGTTCCAGTCTAACGCTTTCACATCCTGAACCAAGTTGGTGCTGCTGAGATGAAAGAATTATTTTCATATCGCTTTTAAACGAATTTTTTTGATTTATTTGTTTACTTTTTACGATGTTGATAATCTTAGAGGATTCAATTCTTCATATATGCGAATTAAGACTTGGATAAGTTCTAACGTCCGATGTACAAACGTCAAATAATTGGAAAAAATTTCTCGAAATATTTTCACACTAATTTTAAAAAAATAATAAATAAAACCAATAACGAAAAATATTATTTGTTCTCGCACTGTTTTTTTTTTAATTTTTAATTTTGATTTTTTTGCATTATTTTTAATTTTTTCTTGTTTTATCAACGTTGCTAATAGGATTATCGACATGTACCAATTCGATCAAAATGTACATTTAATAAATCATACTTACAAATCGATACAATTCATCTTTCATGAATCGATGCCATATTTATCGATGCATTGATCCGTCAATATGGTAGAGACATGTATTTTTTCTCTCTCTCTCTCTCTCTCTCTTTCTCTCTTTCTCTCTCTCTCTTTTTCTCTCTCTCTCTCTCTCTCTCTCTCTCTCTTTCTTATGTCTATGGATATTTAAAATATTTATTTATTAAAATAAAATATTATTAAGTTCCGTTAAATTGAGCACTTTAAGAGACATTAAATTAAAGATTCAAATTTAGCCACGTTGGGGGGGGGGGGGGCTTCTATCCTTTTAGGAGATCCGAACCCTGTTTGAATTTCATTACTTCTTTTTACATCTAAAATTTTAAAATACAAGACTATTTCTCTCGTAATTGAAAGCGTGGTCGTCACAGCGGCCTAACGGTAACGAGCCGGGCTCATAATACTTGGATCTGGGGTTCGAATCGCACGGTGATGTTATCCATACTGACGAGTGCAAGGAATACGAAACATATATATGTCTATTGATATTTAAAATATTTATTTCTAAAAACAATTATCATATATATATATATATATATATATATATATATATATATATATATATATATATATATATCGTACATGTATTGTATTAGTTTCTGTAAATGTAAATCCGTAGAAACTCAAGTGTTTATAAAAAGTGCTCAATACCAAGTAGAGCTGTTTATAAGTATACATTTTTATTTATACAAACATTATTGGTTACATATGTGCATACATGTTTCGGTTGCACTTTTCAGGAATTTTCCTGAAAAATTCTTGGTCTGATGAGGTTGACTTTCTTGGAAAAGTGCAACCGAAAACATGTATGCACATATGTAACAAATAATGTTTGTATAAATAAAAATTTATACTTATATATATATATATATATATATATATATATATATATATATATATATCGTACATGTATTGTATTAGTTTCTGTAAATGTAAATCCGTAGAAACTCAAGTGTTTATAAAAAGTGCTCAATACCAAGTAGAGCTGTTTATAAGTATAAATTGTTATTTATACAAACATTATTGGTTACATATGTGCATACATGTTTCGGTTGCACTTTTCAGGAATTTTCCTGAAAAATTCTTGGTCTGATGAGGTTGACTTTCTTGGAAAAGTGCAACCGAAAACATGTATGCACATATGTAACAAATAATGTTTGTATAAATAAAAATTTATACTTATATATATATATATATATATATATATATATCGTACATGTATTGTATTAGTTTCTGTAAATGTAAATCCGTAGAAACTCAAGTGTTTATAAAAAGTGCTCAATACCAAGTAGAGCTGTTTATAAGTATAAATTGTTATTTATACAAACATTATTAGTTACATATGTGCATACATGTTTCGGTTGCACTTTTCAGGAATTTTCCTGAAAAATTCTTGGTCTGATGAGGTTGACTTTCTTGAAAAAGTGCAACCGAAAACATGTATGCACATATGTAACAAATAATGTTTGTATAAATAAAAATTTATACTTATATATATATATATATATATATATATATATATATATATATATATATATATATATATATATATATATATATTAATCAATTAAATAAGTTCAATTGCATTAATAAAATGAAATAAACACAAAAGTGCCCAGTACAAGGTAGAGCTTTATAAATATACATTATATAGACATTTAAAATCATCTACACAAATCAGTTCATGTTTCGGTACTACCGTGTAACACGCCGAGGTCACAAATTCATAATGTAATCAAATTTTCAACAAAAAAATCACATGTCGATTATTAAGACGGACGAAAATGTTACAATCAGCAGCAGTCTTTATCCGACATGCAGACACATTTACTTGGCTGAAAGTCATAATAGTGAGAAGGTCTAAAAAAACATGTCACTTTTTTTACTAAACGATGTCTAATACAATACAGTCAACGACACCGAATCGGGCGAAAAATTTATGTAAAGACTAATGGTTACTTCTGTGGTTGATTTCTTACATTTTAATATTTACGGCCATCTTTGGACATTGTCCATAACTATTAGGTAATAGAAACTATCCGGTGGGCCAGCACAATCTGGGTGGATCCGAGAGCACGGTCAGTTAGTTTTCAACCTGGGTCTGAACTTTATAGGAGGTGTTTTCGCAGCCAAAGTACACCTTTGCATAGTTTTACCGCATTTCCAATGTCTTTGTCTATGCTTGTCCAATAGACATAGCTTTTCATTTTTGAAATGCCCGGTGACCGACAATAAATTCTTTTAGTATTCTTTTCTGTAATTCTGCAAGAATAACCACTCGACCGCCGTGCATACCTATTTCATCACACTACTTTTGGCCAAGATCAAAGTGTAGTATCTGTTCCGATGGATACTACACCCTATAAACCGGTATCATCTTGGCCTTCGGGTCTTGATTCCGCCGGTCTGTTGGTTGGTCCTGTGCAGTTCTAATAGGTCCACCCTCCCAGGCTTTGCCTCCCCTCTTTGAGAAGGGGTAAGTTTATTGCTTACTGCCTGAGGGAGTAAGATAAAACTGGCCTTGTGCCTAACCTCGTGGGGAGGTAAATAAAACCTACTTCATCACATATTGAATACACTTCCGAGATTTGTCGGTGTTTTTCTTTTATTTTATTGTTTATGTTTTCTTTTTAATCGTCGTCTAGAATTTCTTCTTTTATTTCCTCGAGTGTTACCGGAAGCTCCCTAATAGGTTATACAATTTATTTTGCACTTGAACCTCAGTTAGTAGAGAGGCAATCACTGTATCTTCAAGGGGTTCAGCACTTTTGGGGATAAGTCTAAATAATCCGTCAGCATAACTAATTTTTGACGATGGAAGATAATCCATTTTATAATTGTAATTGAAGAGAATGGTCCCGGATCTCTGTAGTCTAGTTGTAGTATTCGTTGGCAAATCGTTAGTAGTAGCTTATGGTCGGTTAGCAAAAAAAAATATCTTCGGTGATGAAATTTGATAATACCTAATGCTTCTAGTTTGAGTAACTTTTTGCGGGTTGTAATGGGCGAGACGCGTGTGCGATAGGTTTTAGCGATCTGTCTTCCATTATGTGTCCTATGCAAGCTTCAATGTCGTATGAGCTAGTATCGGTAGCTACAATCGATTCTAGTGTCTCAAAAATAATTCCGATGTAAGGATATATTTATTTTTTCAATTGCTACCTAGCAGTCTGTCGTCCAGACTCAATTTTTTTTTGTTAAAGCTCGTTCAGACGAGATCGCAAGTTGTGCATTTTTGGAAAAAGACACATTGTAATAAATTGCTAAACCAAGAAAACTTTGTAGTAACGATACGTTTTCCAGAGTCGGCATATTATTCATATCTCGCTTTCGGTTTGATCTTGTACCAGCTTTGTTTATAATTTGACCAAAATATTTTATTTTTTTCCATTACAAAATCGCAACTTATCTCCTTCAATTTAAATCCATATTCCTGGATTCTTTTAAATACTTCGTGTACATATGATTTATATGGATCGGTGCTTTTACTGATCACTAGAATGTCATCACAGTGAGCTGTCGCAAATTCCAGTCCGCTAAGCAATGTGTCCATTACTTGTTGAAAATGACTGGTGCAACCTTAACCCAAAACGGTAATTGCTCGAATTTGTAGAACCCCCTATGGGTATTTATACAAAGTAATGTTGAGTATTCCTCGTCCGCAGGTATTTGTAAGTACGCATCACTTAAAACTACCTTTAAAACAATTCCTCCATTGAGTTTAGCGAAAATCTCTTCAGAGGGTTGTAGGTGGTAATCATTTAGTGCTTCGTTAAATCCTGTAGAGAAATTGATTCTCATAAGAATCAATCTGAACTATACATTATTATATTGTCACATACTATATATATATATATATATAATTTAATTTGAATAAATAGTATTTGTAAGAAAAAATATATTTAATGGTGATCATTGGTGTCGTGAAAGGAATGCTTTGGTAAGCCTTCATAAAATCACACATATATATATATATATATATATATATATATATATATGCCACCAATTTTAAGTGTTGATTTATTCTCCATCCTAAAAATTTACACCCTCCCTTACGCCTCAAGATACTAGAGTCTATCTTTGCGACCTTCTCTTTGTAAGCAAAGAGAAAATCTCCTTGACTTAATGTAGTTTCTATTTGATTTAATTTTACTACAAAACATATTGAAATATTACATTTATGACATTATCAATATTTTGTAATCGTGCTCCAAAAATTCAACATCAACAAATGTTATTGTGTACATACGTTTCAGAAATTATTTTAATAATCACGTCATCAGCATATAAAAAAGTCAAGTTAACAATGGAATTGTAGACTGATCACAAACACATAAAACATAAATAACCAAGAAAATCCAGGAACATTTTCCTTTTTTATACTTTATTTCTCTCTTATGGAAGGATATAATAATTGGATTCAAGAATAATAAGAGTACAATGTATATATTTTTAAAATATATACATTTATTATTTATTATGGCTGTTAAAAAGCTCTATCTGGAAGGATATTGAGCTATTCGTGGGTGCAAGGTATTCAGCCTTGATTGGGCGAGGTTCAAATTTTGAGAAGGTTATTTCCATGTTATTAAATATTTTAATGCCATTGTACATGGTTGTGCAGCAAAATCCGACACCTGACAAAAAGAAAACGAAATAAGAAATGGAAGATAGTAGGGGGGAGGCAATTAGTTTTGCTTGAGTTAGTCAGTTTTTAATAATGGCTATTTTATATCTAAAAGGGCATTCATTAAGAAAGTTAAGGGTACAGGAGTTTTTGTTAGTGGTTTGTTTATAGGTAGATGTAGAGAATTCATTGTGAATAGTATCTATTAAAACGTCTAAAAACAGGATGTTTTTTATTAATGTTTAATTCGTTTAAATCTCCGACAACCAAGAAAAAAACATAGGTTTGACTACCACGACTTTGTCGAGAAGATTTACGATGCATTTGTCTGATACTAGCACTATAGCCCAACACTTAACTAACGACCACTCCTGCCCCCGATCGGAATTCAGAAAACTCTTAGTAAAAAATACCAAAATCTTAGAATTTAGTACTAACAAACAAAAACTCCATATATGAGAAGCCCTATATATAAAAACCACAAAACCCTAATTTATAGAATTAACTTTAATATCAGTAATAATATTCTAAAATGCTTATAGCTCCAAATATAGTTTCGTACTTAGTACATAATTCACGCCAAAAACCTTCTATAAATACTAACACATGGTCTAGACTTGATTAACCTCATTCCCCTGAAGATGGACCCAGATGGGTCCGAAAGTACTTGTGAGACAAATCCTAATTCGGACTATTAAAAGGATCTACCAAAGGATATCTAGACATGAATTGTCTCTTATATTCAACAATACTTGCCTGCGAGAGAAGATGCTGCCTATATATATATATATATATATATATATATATATATATATATATATATATATATCCCTATGAGCGGGGCATTCTTATGTAGAGAATGATGGTTTTCCGCTTAACATAGCGCAATATACTTTCGTATAATAATTAGTATCGTAGAATATAAACAACTAATTATAATATATCTAAATATGATATAATTTCTTTCATTTACAGTAACAGGTTCGAAACACATATTAGTCGAATGTCTATATATATATATATATATATATATATATATATATATATATATATATATATATATATATATATATATATGCGTGTATATATATATATGCATATATATATATATATTATAATTCAGTAGATTACAAAATTGACGACATAATTATTATTTTATAACCATGCTCAGAAAATGAACACTTAACAATGTGTATCCATATGTACGCGCGTTTCGCAAACTCTTTATTAGCACTATTACATAAGAGTTAAACTTGACAACTTTTCTGATATTCCTCATCACTATTGATTTTATTAATTCCAGCTGATATCATCGTAATCAGTTCCAAAACAAATAAAGCTATATATATATATATATATATATATATATATATATATATATATATATATATATATATATGTATACTTACTGTAATATATATATATATAATACTTATAGTAATATATATACATATATATATATATATATATATATATATATATTACAGTAAGTATATATATATATATATATATATATATATATATATATATTATATATATGTATATATATATGTATATGTATACTTACTGTAATATATATATATATATATATATATGTATATATATTACAGTAAGTATTATATATATATATACATATATATATATATATATATATTACAGTAAATATATATATACATATATATATATATAGTCTTGGAAGTTTCTCAACCATTTAAACTATATAAAAATAATTAAAAAAAATAATTTTTTTTTAAATAAACCCAAGTCGTTCAGTGGAAAATCATTCATGTAAGTCAATTTACTTTTACAGCTATTATATTAGTTTGCTTCTAACATTATTTAAGGGATCATCAGTTGTTTACCATGAAAAACTGTTTCGGGAATTTAATATATATATATATATATATATATATATATATATATATATATATATATATATATATATATATATATATGTTACAGTAAGTATATATATATATATATATATAGGTGTGTGTATACAAAGTAAGTATAGATGTGTGTATACAAAGAAAATGTGTGTGTGTGTGCGTGTGTAAAAACAAATGAAAAGATTCATTTAAGCGATATAGAATTTCCTCCAGAGAATGGGTTCGTTGGTTCAGATAGTAAGACATTCGATGTCCTGGTTTCGAAACTAAAGGTAGATAGATCGATCGATTGATAGATCGATCGATTGATAGATCGATCGATTGATTGATTCATTGATAGATAGATTGATAAATAAGGTTCTATTTATATCTCAACCTATTATTAAAATCGTAATAATACGGAGCTTCGCATATTGAATTGAAACGACACTGCATTTCCCCCATAATAATACTATGCAATTCCATTCGATTTGACTGGCGCGAACACAAAGACACAACGAACAAACAAACATTTGCGCAGAATATCGCGTGAAAGACGTTGGATTGTAACTACACCATCTTTTTCGCTCGATTTTTCGCTCGCTGGTCACATTCTACGTGTTTGATCGGTGTTTGTGTGTGCTTTTCCGTCGAATTCAAACCGTGTACACAAGACCACATGTACATCTTTACTCTGCGGGGTTTATTTTGGTTTTTTTTACAGATAAAAGGAATTACGTCACGTGCATTACCGTATCTCAACAAAGGCTTTTCATTATTTGTACCTTTGCAAAGTTCGTTGAATTTTTTATATTCGGACTACTATTCTCATCTTGGGTGTTTTTATCACAACGTTTCGGCCGATGTAACCTCTGACCTTCTTTTCTTCAGGTGTACTTTGTCGAACTCGGGAATCTTTCTGTCGAATTCGGGAATTTGGACGGAATTCGACAGAAAGATACCCGAGTTCGACAAAGTACACCTGAAGAAGGTCGGAGGTTACATCGGCCGAAACGTTTTGATAAAAAAAACAGCCAAGATGAGAACAGTAGTCCGAATATACCAAATTCTACAAATTATCAGCCCTCATCTCAAAAATTCCGAAGCTTTGCAAAGTTGTGTTTAAATTAGTGATTGTACGATTAATCGGAATCGGAATCGGAATCGGAATCGGAAAACTCGGAACTTTTGGGGGTATCGGAATCGGAAAAAAGTTTAGCCTAATTTCCGATTTCCAAAACGATTCTTTTACAAAAAATGTTTTTTTGCTTTTTTTTTAACTTAATTTTCCATTGCTGGTACTAATGATAAAATGGTAAATATTTATTTATTTTAAACTACCAGTAAAACTAAAATTTATAGATCATAATAACGAATTTATAGTAAAAATGGCACACAAAAAATGACCCAGTGAAAATGGCACAAGTACAAATGGCAGGAGTGGATAAATAGGAAAAAATAGTCCCAAGTGAAAAATATGGATGAAAATCTGACAATGAGTTTATCACAATCTTGGATACAATATATAAAGAGAAAACTTTAAGAAGTTTTTCAAAATAGAAAGAAAATTATATCTACATTTAAAAATCGAAAATCACCCCTAAAAAGTGACATTCTACCTTTTGGGGCGATTAAGCGATTTATTCATCGGAATCGGAGACAGGAATTTTATCGGAATCTGGAATTTAGATCAGAATCAGTAATTGTATCGGAATCGGGAAAATATTGAAATCGTCCCATCACTAGTTAAAATCGCAGATTTTCTGGTATTTTCTGTTAGGTAATCACACACACACATTTTATATATATATATATATATATATATATAGAGAGAGAGAGAGAGAGAGAGAGAGATAGAGAGAGAGAGAGAGAGAGAGAGAGAGAAAGAGAGAGAGACATAGATAGATAGATAGATAGATAGATAGATAGATAGATAGATAGATAGATAGATAGATAGATAGATAGAACGTTGTTGAAAATAAAAGAATTCTTTTGTTTAATTATATCTTTTTCTATCTTTTTCTATCTTTTCAATTTTTCTAATGATCTTTTTGTGTTAAATTTTTGTTTTGAAATGCATGTTCCATATGTATCACGAACGTTTTCGATTCTTCATCGAATCATCTTCAGGTGACAAAAGCAAATGAACAAAACCTCTGCAGAAAAGAAGAGAATTTCAAAAGATAGCCGGGAAATACGCACGTAAAGAACGGTCTCTCATTGTTCCAGGGAAGATATAATTAGCGTCACATGATAAAATTGTATCATGTTAAGCATTTTAAATTGTTGTTACTGGTTTCATACGTAATTTTATTAATTTTAGTTTGCTGGGTTTTAATAAAGATAGAACGTATAAGTTAGAATGCCCTTTGCGAAAATGTAACTCCCACAATAATAATAAAGCTAATAGCTACATTGGTTTCACAATCACTACCATATCCCGCCGTATCACCATGCATCTTATAAACTCTGACTCAATTTACCAATATCTACAAAAACATAACTGCCCCGTTCTGATTGTAAACAAATTTTAGTTATATAAAACGAATATGATACATTCCGAAACCAATGTTTAAAAATGAAAAATACTCGAAGCTATCTTTATTAAAACCCAGCAACATACGATTAATAACATTTCGTATGAGACCAGTAACAATATTTTAAAATGCTTAATGTAATAAAATTTTATCCTGTGACACTTATTTTGGTGTCAGGGAATTTAAATTGTTAACGTCTTTCTTCGAACAATACGAGACTGTTCATCACGTGCGCGTTTCTCGGTTATCTTTTGAAATTCATTCTTTTTCTCCATTTTTTTTTTTGTTCATTTCGTTTTTTCACCTGAAGATGATTCCACGAAGAATCGGAAACGTTCGTGGTACATATGGAACATACATTATTCTTTTGATTTAAATACAAAAAAATTAAAAAGGTATAACTAGACAGAAGAATTCTACTAATTTTTACAATGTTTGCTTAAATCGAAAAATGCTTCCTAAATACACACACAATATATATATATATATATATATATAAAGTAAAGTTAGTTCAATAACTATAACTTTTAGTTATATCGCAAGAAGATTATACAATATATATAGATTATATAATATAATATGCAATAAAATCTATTATAAATCATTTTGAAGCTTGCCTCACCCCCTTCAAAAAATTGAACACATTCTTAAATTTATATTTTGACTTTTATTGACTCTTCTAATTTATCCTGTCATATTGAAAAAATAGAGTTTCCGGACTTTGTTTTGTTTTT
>OY744545.1:45584339-45589339 GCA_963556195.1 Sepiola atlantica
ACAACCTAAAATTAACATCACATATGAAACTAATGGTTACATATATATATATGTGTGTGTGTGTGTGCGTGTGTGTGTGTGTGTATTTTTTAATTTTGTAACACAAAATACTTATAATAGCTCAATAGTTTAAAACTAGAGCTACGCTTTATTTAATATTTTTATGTATTCTATACCATTCTATACCACATCATTATCACAGAGGACAGTTTCACGTAATTTTTTCCAAGTTATTTTTTTTATTTCGCAGACAATCATTTCGGCTTACATCAAGATATTTAAAAAAATTCTCCTATGCATTTATTTATTTCTTGGTGTGGATATCCTCAGTGTAAATTGTACAAAAACAAATTCAAAAAACTTTTTAAAAACTAGGCGATTATAGCCCGAATTACAGCCAATATTTATTATCAATTTAAAAAAAAATGTATACATGGAATTATGGTCCCTTTACATCTTTTTAAATAACATGTACGTATCCTATCTTTTTATATGTCTAATCATTCATCATCGGCGATCATTATTAATCTAACTATTGATAAAATTAAAGTATATATTTTTACTGACTGTCTTTGTTATTTCCGTCCGGTTATTTTCTTATATATATACAGGGTGGGCAAAAATAAGGGTCCTATTTTTAAAAAATCATAACTTTTTTATTTATTGATTTTTTTATATTTTTTTTTTTAGAATAAGTAAAGGACCCCTTCCGAAGCAAGCATGAGCCGTATTAGCCCTAAGGAACGTACCCTCATTTAGAAAACATTATTTTTGCTTAAAAAACTCAAAACAGTGTAAAAAACAATACTTTAGTTTTTGTAAGTTTTAAGAAGTGTTTTTCGGCTAAAATTTGTTTTGTTTATTTCAAAAAATCTCGGAAGGGTCAGTCTACACACACATAAAGTTTGGTGAGTTTAACTTTTATTTTGTGGAAGTTATTCAAATTAAAGTTGTTCAAATTTAAAGATAGGACCCTTATTTTGGCCCACCCTGTATATATGATAATTTTATATAATATGTATATGTGTGTGTGCTTGCAAAATTTTGTAAAACTTCCATGTGAAAATATTCACGATGTACAGTGAAAGTTTATAGAGTGTCCTTATTTAATTGCGTCCCCACGAGGACAAAGTTCGGCACAAGGTAGCTTTTTAATGTGGGGAAAATCCAGTTCTCCCCAAAAAGGGGTACACTGGAATGAGACAAATAGTAAAATGGCCTCAGTCAGTCTAGCATCAATTCTCCTTCGCTGACCGAGGACAGGAAAGATGAAGTGCTTTGCTTCGAGGCAAACGGTCAAAGGTCATAGTCTCTGTGTGCTAACATACGCACTTTGATGTGTACGCAGAGGCGCGAAATTGTGCAGTGTGTGTTAGTGAAAGGAAGCAGTGTGTGCGAATGAGACCTTGTATTGTATATGTTTGCGAATTTGTGTAGTGCGTGTGTGTGGGGTGTGTGTGTGTGTGTGTGTGTGTGTGTGTGTGTGTGCTCGAGCGTGTGTTACGGAAGTGTTTGCGTGTGTGCGTGCGTTAGTTTTGAAAACTTACAGTGAGCTTAGAGAAGCGTGTCCTAACACGTGCGTCTCCGTGTGTATGTGCGAAAGTCTGTAGCGTTTTAATGTATATGCGAAAATGGATTGAATGTGTACGAGTATGGTACCCGAAATCTTCGTCTGCAAGGCGGGGATAACGTGATATTAGTAACGCCGTTTTTATGTCCCTTACACAAAAAAAAAAAAAAGACCCGGGCCGTAGGGAAACATAGCTTAATGTCACAGAAGCTGTATTTTGAAAACCCACCCACCGAAAAAAAAAATAAACACATTTGTTAGAATTTTAGTTTTTTTTTTTTTTTAATTTTTTTTTTTCTATTTTAGTAAATACAAAAACAGATTCTTTTCTATTTTTGTAAATATATTTATTCAATTTGACACTAAAAAGGGGAGAAAAAATCACATTTGTAACATTTTTCGTTTCAGAAAACTTTCTGTTTATTTTCTTTAATAAATTAATTGTTTGTTTTTGTTGTTTTTTTTGTTTTTTTTTGTTTTTTTTGACACTCACATGTTTGTTTGTATTTCAATGATTTCAATTTCAGAAAACGAACAGCCCAGTATGTTTTTAGCCGAGAAAATAAAAAAAACGGTGCTACGAATATCACGTGATCTTCCCCTTGCAAACGAAGATTTCGGGTACCATACTCGTACTCATTCACCCGAAAATGTATAGTGCGCCTGCGTTGGTTGTGGGAGTTTTAGTGTGTCTGCGTGCGTGTGTGCGTGGCCGAAAACGTGTATTGCCTGTGTATGCGAAGGTTTGCAACGTTTCACTTAATGTTTAATTTTACTTCAGTCGAAGTTCTCAGAAATCAAGGGCCCCCTTCCTGGGGCTAACACTTGATCTCTATATGAGATACATAGATACCCGAGTATTCTATTAAAATTCTCCTTTATTTCTCAAGCATTGAGTTAGTAAAAAAGTTAAGAATAGTCAATATGTCATAGTATATCTTTCTTTTGGTCTGTTGGTCTTACCGGATTCCAGGACAAGAATTCATCTAGTCTAGTCACAGTGTATGCGCGACAATGTCTAATAAGTCTGCGTGAAAGTCTACGAAAGTGTGCAGCGCACGTGTGCGCGCGTGTGAGCGTGTTTATGCGAAATAGTGAAAATAGATGGAATGTCGTTTCTTCTTCCGTTGTTCGGCCTTCTTGCGTATGATAATAATCTGATACAAACTTTATGCAAACTTCAGTGCGAACCTATAATTTGGAAAATTGATCCTGTTCGCAAACATTTCCTTAATTTTGGCAAACTTAGCGTACACCTTTACGTTCATTCCGACGGACGGATTGTGTGTTGTTGTTGTTGTTGTTGTTGTTGCTTTGTCTTTTTTTTTGCTTTGTTTTGTTTAGTTTTTTTTTTTTTTTTGGTTTTTTTTTTGGTTTTTTTTTTTAGGGGTTTTTTGGCTTTGTTTTTTGTTTTTTCTTTTCGGGCGGAGAGGGTTTATATGATTTACGTGACAAGAAAATAGAGCGCTGGGGAGTTTTACACTCACCAAATAAAATTATATAGTAACTATTAATGTCTGTATAAAAAGAGCGGGCGTGTTATTTAATTCAAACAGACACGATGTATTCGGCAAATGTATGTACTGATAATTGGAAAATTACGAAAAGAATGATTTTAATAGAATCAGATAGATAGATAGATAGATAGATAGATAGATAGATAGATAGATAGATAGATAGATAGAAAAAAGAGATAGATAGATAGATAGATAGATAGATAGATAGATAGATAGATAGATAGAAAAAAAGATATAGATAGATAGATAGATAGATAGATAGATAGATAGATAGATAGATAGATAAATAGTGGTCGCTAGAAAAGCGGAAAATTTACGAGTGTAAATTTTATTGTTTAAATTTTATTTTGTTTAAATTTTATTGCGTTTGGCTTATTCACTTCTTCGATTTGCGCGGACGACATTTAGAGCATTTGTGACTATATTATAATTTTAGTCTTTGAAAAACTTTATAAAAGTTATTTTATGTAAATATAAATTACCGTTTGGCAAAGTTCCCGCTTTTCTAGCAACGACCCTATAGATAGATAGATAGATAGATAGATAGATAGATAGATAGATAGGACTAATTATAATGACACACCGGTGAAAAAAAGCATATGTATGCGAGTGTGTGTGAGTGTGTCGGTGTGGGTGTGGCCATTCAAATATGGCAAAATATACTTACACACGGACACATACACATGTCGCATGTAAATATATGGATAGATAAATATCTAATATAATAATACGCGTTTTTCCTCTGTTTCATATATATATATATAAATATGTATAAATTTGGGCGTAATACTAAGGCATGTAATTCAGTATATATTAAAGCGAAACCATTCGCTAAAATCTGATATAATGCGCTCGCGGCTCTGTATAAATCTCTCTCTCTCTCTCTCTCTCTCTATATATATATATATATATATATATATATATATATATATATATATATATATATATATATATATATATGGGAAAATGAAAAAGGAAAAACCAAAAAATGGATGTTTTTTATGTGTACATCAACGTTTCGTCTTTATTTATAAGACTTCATCAGGATGATAATATAGAGAAAAAATGTCATGCAAGTACAGATACATGTAGGGTAGACATATTTTATTTTATTTTATTTTTCCTCCCTATATGTCTACCCTACATGTATCTGTACTTGCATGACATTTTTTCTCTATATTATCATCCTGATGAAGTCTTATAAATAAAGACGAAACGTTGATGTACACATAAAAAACATCCATTTTTTGGTTTTTCCTTTTTCATTTTCCCATCACGTTGGATTACCTTCATCCTTCTCTTCCCATATATATATATATACAGAGTGGGCAAAAATAAGGGTCCTATTTTTAAAAATTCATAACTTTTTTATTTATTGATTTTTTTAATTTTTTTTTTTTAGAATAAGTAAAGGACCCCTTCCGAAGCAAGCATGAGCCGTATTAGCCCTAAGGAACGTACCCTCATTTAGAAAACATTATTTTTGCTTAAAAAAACTCAACACAGTGTAAAAAACAATACTTTAGTTTTTGTAAGTTTTAAGAAGTGTTTTTCGGCTAAAATTTGTTTTGTTTATTTCAAAAAATCTCGGAAGGATCAGTCTACACACACATAAAGTTTGGTGAGTTTAACTTTTATTTTGTGGAAGTTATTCAAATTCAAGTTATTCAAATTTAAAGATAGGACCCTTATTTTGGCCCACCCTGTATATATATATATATATATATATACGTTTATTGTATTCCACTGTCTTATAATCTGTGTACGCAATAGTAAAAGAGATAATTCAGTACATATTCAAACAAAATCCTATCTAATCTCCAATATAATAATACGCATTATGTCTCTTTTCCAATACACACAGACACACACACACCATATATATATATATATATATATATATATATATATAT
>OY744545.1:45591839-45594339 GCA_963556195.1 Sepiola atlantica
TCAATCGTGGGGCGTGGGGCGGGGGGGGGCGGGGGTGGTTGGGGGGGGGGGGTCACTAGTTAAATAAACAAAATCTCGAAGACTTAAGTCATTAAGATTCATTGTTAGATAAATTCAAGGTGCTTATGCAGTTTACGGACCGGCTATTTTTTGAGATAGGGTTTTTATATTAAATTAAATTTCGTTTATTAAATTTTTAGGTGAAAGTACAGAACGGTTAATCAACCCCCGATCTCACCATGTTAAGAATGGGTTTCTAAATTATAACGTTATTATTTTAGCCCGGTCTGTAAACTGCATAAGTACAAAATTCAATAAATTCAAACTCAAAGTTTCTTCCTGTGGATTGTCTGCCGCTGTCTTGAATTTAACTCTTCAAAATTGAAAACAAATAAATTCTGCTGTTTACTAAACTGCACAAGTGCTGTCTTTTTACTTTCATTTTTGTTTAGTTTCTTTTCTTTTAACTTTTTTTTGTTTTTCTTTACAAAATTAGTTTTAATAGAATTTTAAATTAAACTTAAATTATTACAGTATGGTTTCTTGATTAATTATTAATCGAACTAAATTGTTAGAATTTTTTGTTAATGCAATGTTGTTTCATTTTTATTTATAAATTATTTGATGTAAATAGCTTCGAAATCTTTCATTTTTTTTTTTTCAATACATGAGAATTTGCTAAGTCAGAAATAACTTTCTATTCAACAGTTTAAATGCTTCTAAATTCCTTTAAAAAAATTACAATGTATTTTATTATTCTTCTATTAGCAAAAGAGTAAAATGGCTGACTTATTTACGATATTGTGACACTTTGAAATTCGGTAGTACCTTGAAGCCTTTAAACTGACGAAAATAAAGTAATTTTGTCTTGAATTAACGCTTAAGGGCAAAAATCAAATATTTAGTTCCTTTGTTCCAAGTAACGAATAAATAACATTATTTTTACTATAATACTTCCCATAATGCACTACGTCTTCATAAATGTGATATCAAAAGTTCAATTTATTTACATTTAATTTGGGAGGTGGGTGTTTTAAAAACAAATAATTGAAAAGATAATTTACTGAAGGAATATATGCAGTTAAAACAATCGATTTTTCAATAAAAATCGATCGGACATCTTACGAAATGTTAAAATTTAAATCGCATAAATACGTTCGAATATTTTTCTAGCTCTTAAATGTATAAACATTAAGAAGCTATAAGCCAGAAGTCCATGTCGTTTTTTTTTACCAAATTATTTTTAAATGGGATTTTGAAACTTTCATTTTAATTAATTATTTAAAATAAATTATTAATTAATTCATCGATTTTTCTATTTTTTACTATTTTAGATGTATTGTTGCAATTTCATCAAATGTATGGTTCTAATAAAGTTGGTTAAGATAAAAAAAAAAGATTAACAGTATTGTTATTAGTGTGATGTTTTAACGTAAACATATGTGATTGCCATAAAAATAAATAGCATTGAAAATAACATAAACAATAAATTAGGTTTACAATAATAATTATTATTATTATCATGAGTAGTAGTAGTAGTAGTAGTAGTAGTAGTAGTAGTAGTAGTAGAAGTAGTAGTGGTAGTAGTGGTAGTAGTAGTAGAAGTAGTAGTAGTAGTTTAAAAGACTAGAAGAAATTCGAACCAGAAGGAAGACTGACACTATGCAATGGACAGTAATGATGAAAACAGCTGAAATCTTAAGGTAAATCCTCGAATGCGGAAACCAACCTACATAAACTACGAACACTAACCAGCTACGCTGAAGTTGCAACAGAAATAAAACAAAAGCATAGACGGAACACCACGTGAAACTGAAAGAACTGAAACTGTAATAAATCTTATAAACTGTCCCCCCACCACCACCACCACCACCAAAAAGGTCGTGAAGGGTCAAGGAGGATGGAAAGACCGAGGAGGGAGAGCACTAACCAGACCTCCACTGGAAGAGTGCCGAGAGTACTGGGACGTTGAGGAGGCTTATTGCCACCCAACTCCCAGAGAAGACCAATGGTATTTACCAGCGAGAAATTAATAGTAAGCGGCTTTTGTGATAACGCAAAGTCATTTGTAATGGTTACCGAAAGGGGTGGAGAGTACTGGAAATCTGGGGAGACTTTTTGTCACTCAGACTCCAGGGTAAACCAGCGGTTATTGTCAGTGAGCAATAACTGTTCATAACCAGTGTAAGAACTCCTAGTGAGTAAATAATAATAATAATAATAATAATAATAATAATAATAATAATAATAATAATAATAATAATAATAATAATTAATTATTAATAATAATAATTAATTATTGATAATAATAATAATAATAATAATAATAATAATAATAATAATAATAATAATAATAATGTATCAATTTTCAGTATTTACTTCGACAGTGCTCGATACGTAAGTAGAGCTAGGTAGTAAGCTATGAAAATATATTTATCGCAATTAAGCTACACAGAGGCTCCCGCGTTTCATCCTCGGGAGGACTCTTCAGGCTAAAATG
>OY744545.1:45599339-45601839 GCA_963556195.1 Sepiola atlantica
CTTCAAATCTTTACACCAAATTTGAGAAAAAAATGAACGTTGAAATCCCGTCCAGATTTAGATCATGACCGAACTTTTCAAGGTGAAAAGTCAAGGTCAAGTTTGATCGAAAACATAATCACATAAAGTTATTCAGCAGTTCAAAGGTGAAGTTTAACGAAAAATAAATATTTTAGGGCACAGTTTCTCTACCGGGTTTCCATGGAACCCAATGGTTCCGCTAAAGGTGCCGTAAGAACAAATGAGGTAAGTTGACGCATTTTTAACTTTTTATTGAATTTTATTTACGTAATATTACTAAACACGTACAAAATACTCTGTGCTATTGTAATATAGACATAATCACAGCTAAGCTGTTATTTTATTACAAAAATTAACAATAATTCAAAATACGTTTTTTTTTTACCCCACCTAATAAACCGGTATCGTCCGGGCCTTTGGGTCTGGATTTACGCTATTGGGGTGTGGCTGGTCCTGTGCAGTTCTAGGAGGTCCACACCCCCAGGCTTTGCCTCCCCTCTTTGGGGAGGAGTAAGTTTATTGCTTACTGTCTGAGGCGCCCCTATCGGGGAATGCCGACGGTGCTGCCCAGGCAATTTTTAAATGGCCAGAGTGCTCACCTCTCGAGCGCTGGCTTATCTAATCCCACTTTCCCGACCTTGTGTCACATCTTACCTTGTGGGAGGTAGATAAATAACTTCAGTAATATCTGAATTATTTTTTGTGTGAATAAAAACTCTCTGATAAGTATCATAAAAACACAGTATCAATTTTGCTTCTGAATTTTTTAGATAAGGATTGATAATATGTATTATTTTGGATCGTTCGCACTACTGTTCTCATCTTGGGTGTTATTCTCACAACGTTTCGGCCGATGTAACCTCTGACCTTCTTAAGGTGTACATTGACAATGGCTCTTATTGGTGAATGCTGGATAGAACGTTTTTGTTATTTTTCTCCAACAAACCATAGTCGTTAGAATTCAAAATTCTTTATGAAACAGAAATAGAGTTTAGTCGCTTCCATTTCCGTATTAATTCGGGTCCGTACCGATTCGATATAATATTTCTGAATTTTTTAGATGGGGATTGATAATTTGTATTATTTGGATTGTTCGGACTACTGTTCTCATCTTGGGTGTCATACTCACAACGTTTCGGCCGATGTAACCCTGAAGAAGGTCGGAGGTTACATCGGCCGAAACGTTGTAAGAATAGCACCCAAGATGAGAACAGTAGTCCGAACAATCTAAGAAATACGGTATTAATTTTACTTAATATTACCGATAAATTTGACAAAGGAATATTAATTTCCCCTTAAAGCAGTTATTCAAACGTATATACTATGAGTTTTACCCGGTGAACTACAAACCCCACTTTTCCGACCCGACCTTGGGTCACATCTTACTTGTGGGAGTAAGATAAAAAAAAAAAAATTTTTAATGGCCTTGTGCCTAACTCCTGGAGAGGAGTAAATCAATACAATGCCAATAACAAGAGATTGATCCAGTATATAATTTTGTTCCGGGGTTCCGTCAGACATATTAATTATTTTAAGGGTTAGGCATACTACATAATCACGTTAACACGTCAGTTCTCGTTAGATATCCGAAGCTAAGCGACGTTGAGCTTGGCCAGTACCATATGGGTGACCATTTTGGGAATATGGACGGTGAAACTTCCTTGCAAAAAAAGTTTTTTTTAAACAAAACACATACAGCTCTGAAGAAACCTCTAGCAAGTACTTCAGTATAAACTGCTAATTCACACACGTGTTGACATATGGACGGAAATTCTGTACCCAATCATGTGGCGAAGTTCTCCGGAGACAATTCGTTTAGTTTTTTGTTCTTAAGATTTAAAAGAGTGTAGAAACGCCGTTTTAGATGTTTCAATTCTGAGCATGTGTATTGCTGTTTTGTTTTAATAGAAATCGCTCCAGACAAGGCACGAAGCCACTTGATGTAAGGAGCTACAAAAAAAAAATACTTCTTCAAGGTAAAAAACAAAAAAACTAGCCGACGATAAGTGGTAGATGGATAGATTCTGACTCATAAAACATCAATTTTCCCCCTTTTGTCAGGAACATCGCCCGAGGAATGTGAGGACTAAAGGACAAAATAAGGGAATAAGGGGAGTGAGAATTACGAGGCTCTCGAAAGTAAAACGAAAGTCCACTTTCTACTTTCCTATAAATTTGTTGATATAATAATACATATGAACTATATATTTCACATTTATATAAATGAATTGTAAAGAAATTAAATTGCAAAAAGATCATCCCTAATGAATCTATAATTCGAGGGATGGGAATTGTTTTCCCTTTTTTCCGCTAAGCTTTCTGATGTTAAAAATGTGATCATCTTTTTAGCTTTATGTAATACACGGACAACAGCGGGTTGTCTTGCTAGTTTAATGGTAATGTAAGAGTGATAAATAAATAAAAATCGCATTTATGCATTTAGATTGTGTTTGATGCTGGTTCTAATTTGATAATTCTA
>OY744545.1:45611839-45616839 GCA_963556195.1 Sepiola atlantica
ATGCTACGCCCCGTTTTAGTTATGTCTTCGGCAGTGAAGGGGAGGAGGGGGTCTAGGCTGCGGCAATTTTTGTTTTTGTTCCTATTAAAGATTGTATCTAACTCTGCCCTCGTTGAGAAGCAAGAAAATAGGGGACATACACAGAAAGATATTGATATAGATGTCTATACGACGAAACAGCTGTGTGTGGATAATCATTCTAGGGAAATTTGAAACAAAACAAGAAACGCAACGACCGAAAATGCAACGCTTTATCCACGATATGAAAAAATTACTTGCAATATATATATATATATATATATATATATATATATATATATATATATATATTATATGACTATACTAGTATATAATATAGTGATCAATATATATATATATATATATATATATATATATATATATATATATATATTATTATTATTATTATTATTTTATGTATCCACATAAAATGTCATAAGGAGATATAACTTTGCATTTTAGCCAGACGATTCCCTACGGAGATGAAACGCGGAAGCCTCTATGTTGATTAATTATATATTATTAATTATAGTGTATATATATATATATATTTATATATATATATATATATATATATATATATATATATATATGTATATATATATATATATATATATAAATATATATATATATATATATATATATATATATATATATATATATATATATATATATATATATAAAGTGTTTTAAGGTTCATATTTTTTTTAAGAAGCATCTATTGTTAAATTTAATAAGGAATAAGTAAAATAAATACCTTTTGAAGCATTAAAGATGCGATATCAATTTAAAAAAAAAAGAAAAAGAAATCGAAACCGTTTTTTTTTAGTTTTTTTATTATAAACTTCCATTTTTTTTTGTTAGTTTAAACTAACAAAAAAAATGGAAGTTTATAATAAAAAGAAAAAAAATCGGTTTCAATATATTTTTATTTATTTTTTAAAATTGATATCGCATCTTTAATGCTTCAAAAGGTATTTATTTTACCTATTCCTTATTATATATATATATATATATATATATATATATATATATATATAATCCAAGCAGAGTGCTCGATTGATTGAGATTCAAATTCAAAATTAAGAGCGTAAATATTTATTTATTTAGTACAGAAAATCAGTACAACATCAGTACCGTCGGTTTCGAGTTCAGAAGGGTTCCGATCTTCCAAACTTTTATCAGCTTTTGTTTGGAAAGTCGGGCCCCTTTTGAATTCGAAACCGACGGTACTGATGTTGTGCTGATGATCTGTACTAAATAAATAAATATTCACGCTCTTTATTTTTAATTTGAATCTCAATCAATCGAGCACACTGCTTGGTTTATATATATATATATATATATATATATATAGAGAGAGAGAGAGAGAGAGAGAGAGAGAGAGAGAGAGATAGAAGAAAAAAGAGTGATAAATATGCGACGATTGTCCAAATTTATTTCAAATTTCAGTTGTTCAATGCAAGGTTGTCAGTAATAAACTAGTGTTTATTTTTCTTTCCTTAAGCCAAGGCTTTTCAAAGATCGAAATCTTATCATCAGAGGAGAAATACAGATGGATAAGTTGGCTTTCGAAAAAACCAAAGTTCAAATATATATATATATATATATATATATATATATATATATATATATATAAACCAAGCAGAGTGCTCGATTGATTGAGATTCAAATAATAGTGCTCAATAGTAAATAGAGCTACTGATATAATTGTTTTTATTTATACAGACATGTACAAAAAGTGTAGCGGCTTTTTGGTTCATATCTGTATAAATAAAAATAATTTTATATATTGGGTGAAAAGAAATGTGATATAAGAGCGTAATAATCATTTATTTATCATTTTACCAAAGTTTAAGTCATTTTATGGTACCAATGTTTCGCGACAAAAACAGAGCCTGGCGAACAAAATGGCAGGTGTAATCCGTCGTATCACTCATCAATCATGTCTGATCTGTAAATGGAAGACAAACCGGAAGTGCAGGTTGATAACACCGTCAATTTCTTTCCCGGTGCATGCCAGACGTTTCATTTTTATTATAAAATATCAGATAAAAAGAACTACAAAATATAAAGCGGAATATGTGAAGTAAAAATAAACAAGCCGCGCGTGCGTGGTCCCCCTCTGTATGTGACTCGATGTGGCGAGTGTAAAATGCAATAAATTTGGGCATTTTGGGGCATTTTTTACCCCCCCCCCCCCTTTGACCCCTGGGGGCGCGAACCAGAATTTTTCTGAGGTCAAGGATGCTCATGTTATATCTAGAACAATTGCCTCTACATTTTGGCCAAGTTTCAGAGAAATTGAATGGATGAAAAGTTATGGGGCAAAAAATGTTGCCATTTCGGGGCCTTTTGACCCCCTGGGGGGCTAACCAGATTTTTTTCAAAAGTCGGAGAATGTCACTTTCTAACCTGACAAAAGTTTCAAATTCATGCAAAATTTCAGAGAAATTACATGTATGGTTGCGGAGAAAAATCCGGACGGACGGACGGACGGACATGCCTCAAAACATAAGTCCCCCGATTTATAAAACAAAGAAAAGAATACATTTCGCATGTAAGAAAAGAAAAGCTAATTCGCAAACTTTAACACACTACGAATTAAGTGATTTGTCTCCGTTTCAAAGTTATTCAAAGATTGAAAAGTTTTATATGGGTCTCTGAAACAGATTTGAGAATTATTTACTAAAGTCAACGGAACAAAAAAGGGGTAAAAAAACAACAACTATGCAACTAATAATTGTTACCAAAGGCAAGCTAAGTTACGTTTCTACCTACCGGGATAAGAGTTTTTGTGTTTTATCTTATTTTAACGCGTTTTTTTTTTTTTTTTAAACAAGATGGCGCTGATAAGCCTTCCACATGGCGCCGATAAGCTCTTCACGAGAACCCATAATAATCGCTCAAAAATCGAAAATTAAACAAAATATTGATAGAAATACATCCAATAAATTTCACCAATCGTGCGGAAATGTAATGTTCTTCTAGTATTTTGTTTCATTTTCGATTTTTTAGCGATTATCAGGGGTCCTCGCGTACGGTTTCTCGGTGTCATGTATTTTTTTTTTCGTTCGAACGAAATATATAAAACCAAGCTCTAATATATTTAGAAAATGAATTTAAAACCAATACTTTTTCAAAAGTGCTCAATACAAGGCAGAACTTTATAAATAAACTTTATATAAACATTTTAAATTTTTTACACAAATCAATTCATATTTCGGTGTACCAGTGAACCTCGACAATTTCAACTTGAATTCGACTAGTCCGGACTGTAAAAAGGGTGACATACCCCCCCACACACACACACACTATGTTTTTAAGCAAAGTGACGTTGTTAGTAACTCTACTATTTGTGGTCTTAACAGCTGATTTGCTTCTTCTTTGGAAAATGTTGTTCTTGTTTTCAGTATGAGTTGGTCTCGTCGCGTGCACTTGAGCATCGAAACATGAATGAATTTGTGTAGACCATTTTAAATGTATATATATATATATATATATATATATATATATATATATATATATATATATATATATATATATATATATATATATATATATATATATCGTATATGTATTGTATTAGTTTCTGTAAATGTAAATCCGTAGAACCTCAAGTGTTTATAAAAAGTGCTCAATACCAAGTAGAGCTGTTTATAAGTATAAATTTTTATTTATACAAACATTATTGGTTACATATGTGCATACATGTTTCGGTTGCACTTTTCCAAGAAAGTCAACCTCATCAGACCAAGAATTTTTTCTTGGTCTGATGAGGTTGACTTTCTTGGAAAAGTGCAACCGAAACATGTATGCACATATGTAACCAATAATGTTTGTATAAATAAAAATTTATACTTATATATATATATATATATATATATATATATATATATATATATATACGGAGAGAGAGGGAAAGAGAAAGAGACAGGGAGAGAGATGGTAGCAGTGGTTAACTGTGGAAAGTGTAACAGTTAACTCAATTTCTCACACTGCTACCATCTATTTGTAGCTCATAGTTTATCTTTTCATAAGAGGCTCTTTTTAGCTGTTCTCCTCCTACTCCTACAGTTTCAAATATTTTGTACTTGTGTTTTATTTTCTTCAGACCAATCATTCTGAGGATATCTTGAAACAAAGACGAAATGTTGATAAATACATAGATAATATTTTGGGTTTTCCTTTTCCATTACGTTGGAATATTAGTTCCATTTTTATCATATATATATATATGCCAATGCTGCTTTCTTCGTTCAACAACCAGAATTTGAATTCATAACCGTCAACGACATCGCCGCGGATACACCATAACAAGGACATTTTATCAGAAAAAAAAACAAAAGGAAAAAAGTTTGTTTATTTTTGTTTTTGTGTTTTTTGATGAAAAAAAAATGACACAATACTGGTCAACTCTGATGATGAAATATTATTCCGAAATTAATAAGATTAAAGTAAAAAAAAAAAAATTAATTAATCTTGCATATATAAAGGCTTCTACTTTCAATTTTATAATATATATATATATATATATGTGTGTGTGTGTGTGTGTGTGTATATATATATATATATATATATATATATATATATATATATATATATATATATATATATATGATGAAAATATGGAAATGATATTCCAACGAGATGAAAAATGAAAAAAGAAAAACCAAGCTTATTTATGTATTCATCAACGTTTCGTCTTTATTTCAAGACTTCTTCGTCTTTATTTCCAGACTTCTTTGTATTTTATTTCTTCAAATCAATACGATTTGAAGAAATAAAATACAAATACAATACTTTAAAATATTGTGTGTGTGTTTGTCTGTGTGTGTGTGTGAAAAGAATGTGTTCGGTTATTTTGCGAACGAAACATAGCCGTTAGAATTTAAAATGTATAATTCGTTATGACATGGAATGTTCTTGGTAACGTTAAATATTCTAATATATATATGTTTTTTTTCTTCCATTTGTTGAAA
>OY744545.1:45621839-45636839 GCA_963556195.1 Sepiola atlantica
AGGAATATCAATTATCTCTTATATATAAAAAAAAAATTAAAAGGTTTTCTTAAAAGGAGAACAAACTTTTCGGGCGCGTAATTATTAGTGATGGGACGATTCCAATATTTTTCCCGAGTGTAATTCATTTACCTATTCTGTTCTAAATTCCCGATTCCGATTCTTAAATCACCTAATCGCCTAAAAAAGTAGAATTTCATTTATTTTAGAGGGGCGGGGGAACTTTCTACTAAAAAATGTAGGTATAATTTTCTTTGGGAAACTTTTTAATGTTTTCCCTTCATGTATTATTTTCAAGATTTTGAGCTAGTTTTACCGGGCCATTTTTTTTTTTCGGTGCAATTTTTAGATAAATTCGTTATTAAGATGTATAAATTTTTGTTTTACTGTTAGTTAAAAATCCATATATATTTGATGTTATAAATTATAAAAATTAAAAGAATCGTTATTGTGAATCGGAAATTAAGTCCAAATTTTTCGTATTCCGATACCGATACCGATTCTGATATTCAAATAAGTTCCGATTTTTTCGATTCCCAATTCCGATTAATCGTTCCAACACTAGTAATTATATTATCGTATAATATATATTAGAAAACAAGTTTTTATTTATATATATATATATATATGTATATATATATATATATATACAGGGTGGGCAAAAATAAGGGTCTTATTTTTAAAAATTCATAACTTTTTTATTTATTGATTTTTTTTTTTTTTTAGAATAAGTAAAGGACCCCTTCCGAAGCAAGCATGAGCCGTATTAGCCCTAAGGAACGTACCCTCATATAGAAAACATTATTTTTGCTTAAAAAACTCAAAACAGTGTAAAAAACAATACTTTAGTTTTTGTAAGTTTTAAGAAGTGTTTTTCGGCTAAAATTTGTTTTGTTTATTTCAAAAAATCTCGGAAGGGTCAGTCTACACACACATAAAGTTTGGTGAGTTTAACTTTTATTTTGTGGAAGTTATTCAAATTCAAGTTATTCAAATTTAAAGATAGGACACTTATTTTGGCCCACCCTATATATATATATATATATATATATATATATATATATATATATATATATATATATATATATATATATATATGGGAAATGAAAAAGAAAAAACAAAAGATATTTTTATATATATATATTCATCAACGTTTCGTCTTTATTGTAAGACTTCCTCAGGATGGTAATTTTAAGAGAAATGTCATGCAAGCACATCGAAATTTTGGGTTAACATGATGGAGTGATAAGGAAAAGTAGTAGCCGTGGCTACTGTGAGCGCTGGAGAAGAGTCCAGGCTGTGAGAAGTCAGTGGTGGCGAAGAGTTGATGAATATATAAATATATATATATATATCTTGGTTTTTTCTTATTTCATTTCCCATTACATATATATATATATATATATATATATATATATATATATATATATATATATATATATCAGAATCGAAATACTATATCTATATCTCTTAATATATAAATGTGTGTGCGCGCGATTCACTTCTAAATTCATGAACATATCATTATGAATTATGGAATATATATTCGGCGCAAAACGATGAGTAAGGTGGGCACAACATTATTTATCCCCGAAACCCCACCCTACCCAAATAAATTTTAAAATAACATTTTTCAAAACTATTTTTATGGAAATAAAGCTCGAATAACAACATGATCTTCTAAGATTTTAAAACTAGGTATTACGACAACAACAATACATTTAAAAACAAAAAAACGCCGAATAAAAACAGCACTAGCAAACCATTACTGGGAGCTCAAAGAAAGCGGACGCTCACCAATACATGTAGAAATTTAGAAGCCTCGTGTATATTATGTCTGAATGAGAAATTTCAAATTCTAAACTTTAAAGATCCCCAAAACCTATTCAACTGTAGAAGTGAAATAACAAACAACTTTATACACATAATGAATTTTACAATAGGATAACAACACATAAGAAAACATAGACATAGAAAAGACACGCACGTGTAAAAGTAAGTTCACGTATAAATTCGACACATTCACAAAAAGGGCGAGTCACCCCTATAAAAAAATAGAACAAAAGAATGGGAAGTAAAAATCAGCCGAACCTCTGTTTGTGAGAAGTCCATAGTATGTCCGGGATACATTCGTAAACTAATCATCTTATTATGAATCATGGGATGCGTTAGGTAACGCAGGTACTATTTTTACAGCTTTAAGATGGTGTACCCCCAAAACCGCACCTACTTAAAACAAAGAAAACCTAATAAGAAAAGAAGAAAAACTCATGCCATAATATTGTTTATATCCGTTCTAAAATGAGTATTCTTCTAGTGTATAATTACAATATAATATATTATGTGTATATTGTTACGTATTTATGTAATATATATTATGTGTATATTGTTGCGTATTTATGCAATATATATTATGTGTATATTGTTGGGTATTTATGCAATATATATTATGTGTATATTGTTACGTATTTATGTAATATATATTACGTGTATATTGTTGCGTATTTATGCAATATATATTATGTGTATATTGTTCGTATTTATGCAATATATTACCTGTATATTGTTGCGTATTTATGCAATATATATTATGTGTATATTGTTGCGTATTTATGCAATATATATTATGTGTATACTGTTGCGTATTTATGCAATATATATTATGTGTATATTGTTGGGTATTTATGCAATATATATATATTATGTGTATATTGTTACGTATTTATGTAATATATTACGTGTATATTGTTGCGTATTTATGCAATATATATTATGTGTATACTGTTGAGTATTTATGCAATATATTACGTGTATATTGTTGCGTAGTTATGCAATATATATTACGTGTATATTGTTGCGTATTTATGCAATATATATTACGTGTATATTGTTGCGTATTTATGCAATATATAATATGTGTATATTGTTGCGTAGTTATGCAATATATATTACGTGTATATTGTTACGCATTTATGCAATATATATTACGTGTATATTGTTGCGTATTTATGCAATATATATTATGTGTATATTGTTGCGTATTTATACAATATATATTATGTGTATATTGTTGCGTATTTATGCAATATATAATATGTGTATACTGTTGCGTATTTTTGCAAATATATATAATTTGTATATGGTTGCGTATTTACGCAATATATATATAAATATATATATATATTTATATATATATATATATATATATATATATTGTGCATATGGTTCAGTATTTATGCAATATATTATGTGTATATTGTTCCGTATTAATGCTATATATATATGTTATGTGTATATTGTTGCGTTTTTATTCAACATTTAGTATGTGTATATTGTTGCGTATTTATTAGTGTTGAAATAAATATATATATATGCACGTTAAGTTCTAATGCACTAATATATGTGTCGCTTATTTGTTAATTTTATTTATTTTATTTTATATTTTCAACGAATTCAACTATTTACATGGAAGTATATGTCGCTCTCTATCTGGGGGCATTACATTGGCGAAGGGAATAATTATACCCACCTCGTATTTTTTAAAATATAAAGTATAAACATGCTTGACCGGATAGATAGTTGAATTCGTTAAACTATCACAGATAAAATAAACAAATAAATACCATTTATAAAAGCGATACAATCATTCAACTAGAGGGGTGACAGACCAGTGGGCTCTAGTCTCCAGGGTCACGATTTCAAATTTCGCTAGGTTCAGCTATGCTGATGAGCCCTAAGTAGACGAAATACGTGTCTGACTGCCACCACATAAAATAGTAGTAGAGGGTCAAGGAAGATGGAAGACCAAGGAGGGACAGCACTAACCAGACCTCCAAGGGGAGACGAATGGTCGTTGTCAGCGAGAATTAATGGTAGGTGGCTGTTGTGATATCGCAAGGTCATTTGCGGTGGTGATCGAAAAGAGATGTAAAGTACTCGAAAATTAGGGGAGGCTTGTTGTCACTCAGACTCCAGGGAAACCCACTGGTTATTATCAGTGAACAATCACTGACGATGACTTGTGTGAAAATTCCTCGTGAGTACATAATAATAATAATAATAATAATAATAATAATAATAATAATAATAATAATAATAATAATAATAATAATAATAATAATAATAATAATAATTAATTGCCACTCAGTTCGAAAAGAAATCCAACAGCCAGTATCAGCGATAAATAAATGGTAAACTTAAATAGATAGATAGATAGATACGAATTCGATGAGTTAATAAAAAAAACAAGATAGATAGATAGATAGATAGATAGATAAACAAGTATATACAAACGTAGATAGAGAGATTGATTGATATATTAAAACTATGATAGATAGATAGATAGATAGATAGATAGATAGATAGATAGATAGATAGATAAAAATAATTTATACATGAATAAAAGTATGAGAGATAGATAGATAGATAGATAGATAGATAGATAGATAGATAGATAGATAGATAGATATATAGACAGGGAGATAGACAGAGAGGGAAGATAGATAGATAGATAGATAGATAGATAGATAGATAGATAGATAGATAGATAGATAGATAGATAGATAGATAGATAGAAACTGAGATAGATAGATAGATAGATACAAACTGGGATAGATAGATAGATAGATAGATAGATAGATAGATAGATAGATAGATAGATAGATAGATAAACAAGTATATACAAACGTAGATAGAGAGATTGATTGCTATATTAAAACTATGATAGATAGATAGATAGATAGATAGATAGATAGATAGATAGATAGATAGATAGATAGATAAAAATAATTTATACATGAATAAAAGTATGAGAGATAGATAGATAGATAGATAGATAGATAGATAGATAGATAGATAGATAGATAGATACAAACTGAGATAGATAGATAGATAGATAGATAGATAGATAGATAGATAGATAGATAGATAGATAGATAGATAGATAGATAGATAGATAGATAGATAGATAGATAGATGAACTATTTTAATTAAAACCCTTATTGATGTAAATTATGTGTAAGAATTTACCAATATTCACAGAAGCGAACACACGGACACGCTAACTGATTCAGCAATTCCTGCCGTCACAAAAATCGAAAACGAGGCTCTTCCATTCTGTATTTGTCTCTTTCAAAAACAATGGCTGATACACACGCAAAATAAAAACGAATTGTCCTTCACACGATTAAGATATGCGTCCATGTTGAAAGGAAACTTTACAGACACGAATAATTGCACAACAAAAAGAGAAAGACTTGTATAGTGTTGCTACATGCGTCATCATTTAAACTGGTACACCTATCTCATCACCAAAAGGGTTTAATTCATAAATGGTGTTTATATCGGATTATGTGGATTATTCAGCTACTATTCTCATTTTACTTGTTATACTCACAACGTTTCGGCCGATGTAACGTCCGACCTTGTTCATGTGCATCTTGTCGAACTTTGAAACCTTATAGTCTAACTTGGGAATCTTTATGTCAATCAAACTCAGAAACCTGCGCGGAATTTCAAACTGAAACCTTTGGTTAGATTGTTCTCATTCCATCAGTCATAACTGCGGGAGGTGACGGTGGTTAAGGGGATATCGATACGGACTGAAGACCTGGGTGTTTCCAAGTTCGAATCCAGTCGGATGTTGGCAACCTTCTCGTTGTTCTTCCCGTAAGTACCCGATGTCTTTCCAGAAAGATTTCTAACTAGAAAAACATCGGGGAAACTAATGCCAACATCAGAATCATCTGATTCACACGAAAGAAGAAGAAACGATAACTGCGTAGAAGTGTTAATTTATGAAATATTTAGTTATCGCCCCTCTCGAATATTGTTAACTAACGCTTTTAACCATTAAGACAAGTCTAATATAATGCCGTCCAGGTTCTCGAGTTCAGGTTCTCGAGTCCAGGTTCTTGAGTTCAGGTTCTCGAGTCCAGCTTCTCGAGTCCAGCTTCTTGAATTCAGGTTCTCGAGTTCAGGTTCTCAAGTCCAGGTTCTCGAGTTCAGGTTCTCGAATCCATGTTGTCGAGTCCAGGTTCTCGAGTTCAGGTTCTCAAGTCCAGGTTCTCGAGTTCAGGTTCTCGAATCCATGTTGTCGAGTCCAGGTTCTCGAGTTCAGGTTCTAGAATCCAGGTTCTCGAGTCCAGGTTCTCGAGTCCAGGTTCTCGAGTTCAGGTTCTCGAGTCCAGGTTCTCGAGTTCAGGTTCTCGAATCCATGTTGTCGAGTCCAGGTTCTCGAGTTCAGGTTCTCGAGTCCAGGTTCTCGAGTTCAGGTTCTCGAATCCATGTTGTCGAGTCCAGATTCTCGAGTTCAGGTTCTCGAGTCCAGGTTCTCGAGTTCAGGTTCTCGAATCCATGTTGTCGAGTCCAGGTTCTCGAGTTCAGGTTCTAGAATCCAGGTTCTCGAGTCCAGGTTCTCGAGTCCAGGTTCTCGAGTTCAGGTTCTCGAGTCCAGGTTCTCGAGTCCAGGTTCTCGAGTCCAGGTTCTCGGGTTCGACATAAAGATAAAGTGTGTCTATCAGGTTCCCGCGGTCATAAAGTGGCACCTGAAGAGGGTCGGAGGTTACAGCGGCTGAAACGTTGTGAGAATAACATCTAAGATGAGAACAGTAGTCTGAATAATCCAAGCAATACAAATTATCAATAATCATCTCTAAATTTCAGAATAAGTTAAATGTTGTTTAACTCTACTTTCCTCAACATTTGTTGTTGACCTTCCTCAACAACAAATTATAATACGGGTTTCCCCCGATAATATTACTCTTAAACAACGCAATACTCTTACTTCAAAGAATTGCCTGATTTTAATAAAATGTTCAGTATGTATTCAATAAATTATATACTTATAAAGAACATAGATTATCTATATCTATCCATCGCTCTCTATTATATATATATATATATATAGTATTTTTTATTTATACAAACATTATTGGTTACATATGTGCATACATGTTTCGGTTGTACTCTTCACAGAGAGTCCATCTCTTCAGACCAATAATGTTTGTATAAATAAAAAATTTATACTAAAGAACAGCTCTACTAGTTATTAAGCACTTTTTGTAAACACTGGAGTTTCAACGGATTTACATCTACGGAAACTAATACAATGCATGTACCATATATATATATATATATATATATATATATATATATATATATATATATATATATATATATATATATATATAAGATTTCAAATTTCCCATTCGACATAATCTACACTGGCCTCTCGTACTATTTTCTATTCGATTATTGGTGAGCGTCCGCTTTCTTTGAGCTCCCAGTAATGGTTTGCTAGTGCTATTTTATTTGGCGTTTTTTTTTATGCGCTGTTGTGGTCGTAAAATCTGGTTTTAAAATCTAGACAAGTTACACCTACGTTGTACCTCATTGTTATTCGGTCTTTCTTTGGCAAATATTGTGGCTTGGTAAACAATACTTTTGGTTAGGCATTTATTTTGTAGTCGGCAAAGTGTACGAGTTATGCAGTGACATCATTTCTCTTCGTTACTATAGGGTGTGGGGTATTACTATTTCGAGTGCTTATATTTTTGTTCTTCTTAGTGTTATTTTTTGCCAAATTGGTCACTTTTTATGCAACTGATTCTTTTTTTCCTTTAGTGTTCTCCTTTAGTATTTTGTTATTGTGTGTCTTAATTATCATTTCTAAGATTTCGCAGCAACTGTAGGACAGTTTTAGGTTATTTTTATTCAATATTTTATGCAGGGGATTAGTTACGGGGAAGAGTTTTTCGATGAGATTTAGCAATTTCCTGTTCAGTTTAGTTTTTAGCATCTGATTATAGGGCGGTGTATACCAGATTATATTTCTTTTTCTTTTATTTGTAATGTCATTATAATTTTTTGTCCTGTTTTATATTTGATGTCGATATTATAATACACACTAACTTTAGAGTACTAAATGTTGCTTGAGTTCTTAAATATATTTCCGTTGCTAGAGTTAAGGCTAAGCCTACGTTTGATAGAATGAGGAATCTGGTTTATGATTGATGGGGGTGATTTTACTTTGGGTTCAGGAATATAGGATTAGCGTTATCCTTTAAATTATATATTACTGCAATACATAAATATATATATATATATATATATATATACACATATATATATATATATATATATATATATATATATATATATATATATATATAAAGTATATTAATCTTGCATTGATAAAGGCTTCTATTTTCAATTTTATAATACTTACCCAGCAATGCTTTAAATGAACGACCTATTTTATTTAACTCTAACATGTCAATGCTTTTTTCGTTCTACAACCAGAATTTGAATTCATAACCGCCATCGGCGTGGTTGCATCATACAAGGACATTTATCAAAGAAACAAAAGAAAAAGTTTGTTTATTTTTGTTTTTGTGTCTTTTGATGAAAAAAAAGGAAAAAAATGACATAATACTGGTCAATTCTGATGATGGAATTTTATTCCGAAATTAATAAGATTAAAGTAAAAACTAAAAATATATTAATCTTTCATTGATAAACGCTTTTAGTTTCAATTTTATGATATATATATATATATATATATATAGAGAGAGAGAGAGAGAGAGAGAGAGAGAGAGAGATATATATATATATATATATATAGAGAGAGAGAGAGAGAGAGAGTAAGAGAGAGAGAGGGAGAGAGAGAGTAAGAGAGAGAGAGATGTGTGATAAAAATGGAAATAATATTCCGACGTAATAGAAAATGCAAAAAGGAAAACAAAAAATATTATTTTACGATTCATGAACGCTTCGTCTTTATTTCAAGACTTCCTCAGGATGATTGGTTTGAAGAAATAACACACACGCACAAATATTTGAAAATATTTCTTGAAAACAATCATCCCGAGGAGGTCTTGAAATAAACACGAAACGTTGATGTATATATAAATAATATTTTTGGTTTTCCTTTTTTCATTTTTTCATATATATATATATATATATATATATATATATATATATATATATATATATATATATATATATATATATATATATTACCTACAGACATCGATGTTTCATGCTAACGCAATCTTCAGTGCAGGAAGTTAATTCACAACGGTCGGCGGGCTCGAACTCCGATCACAAATCTGATTCGCAGTCAAGAGCGTTAACCCCTCGGCCATAGGGAATTAGCTGATAATGAAGGAGGAATTTAACTCTGTAAATAGCGGTTAATTTACACGAGCAGTGAAAGTGATCAACAAACTGTGTTTGGATCTTGCATGAAGCTATTTGTACTGCTTGTTATTAAACTCACTCAGAGTGCTATATATATATATATAGAGAGAGAGAGAGAGAGAGAGGGGGAGAGAGAGGGAAAGAGATAGAGAGTGTCTGTGGGAGGAGGGGGGTGAGTTGAAGTAAAATTTGACACGAAATACCATGAGGTGTTGAGCAGCGTGTTAACGCTCTGGCTGAACGAGATCGCTACCGGGCGCCTTTATGTCTTCCGGCAGGACTTCGCTTTTGCACACAAGACCAGGACGACCCAGGCATGGCTGTTCAACAATGTTCCCTACAACTGGTCGCCAGACTTGTGGCCGACCTTCTCACCGGACTACAACCCTCTGGACTATTTATTCTAGGGCGTGATCGAGGTCAAGCCCAGCACCCACACCCACAATACGGTCAACTATCTACAGGCTGCCATCGTAAAAGCGTTCACATATATAAACAGATATGAACATATATAAATAAGAAGATGGTCGTCACAGCATGTAACTCGTTTCACCTCCGCTTTGAGATCGTCTTCTCCGACGGCGGTTACATTGGAAAATAATGTAGTATGCTACTCGAACTGTTGCTAAATAAACCGTGGGGTCTCTGCATATGCAACTTTTGTTCTTATTGCCTGATTCGTTTTCTTTTTGATAAATTTTCGATTTTGCTTGAACATCGTTCCTTTCATTAAAGAAAGTCGAACGCTCTAGACGTCAAGCCGCCGTATAAAGTGTTAAAATTATTACCGTTTATTCGCTGTTCAACATTGACCGAGAAATTTTAGTTGACACCGTAACATGAATACTGGTAACGACATGATATGAGTAAGTTAGGATAAAGCATCCTTTTCAACTCCTTTTTACATTTCTATAAAGATAAATTCCCGGATATGTTACTACTAGGGATATATTACTGGAGGAAAAACCATGAAAACGTAAAGATCTACATAAAGCGAAGTTGTCTGTGTGTGTGTGTCGCGGCATCATAGTAAAACGGTTGATCTAAGAGCCCAACTTTTTCCGTTGTGGGAGCAATAAGACGAGTTCTTGCTGTGAATGTTTTACAAGGAGGAATCAGAGATTGGAGCTCAGCCGAGCATGTTCATGAAAATTACGGTCGAGTAGAAAGAGACTAGCTACATCTATTCTGTGAGAAAGGGGAGTTAGGGAGGAGACGAGATCATCCATCCGCCACTAGATTTCTAGTCGATTTTGTACGCTGTCAAGACAGGAAAAAGTGTTCTGTGCGACAACTCCTCCTCTGATGTGACAGTACTCGATATTAGGATGCATCTGGTTCTTATAGAGGCAGGGGGTGTGCATCTGGAGTGGTAGAATGATCCAACCATTTTCACAGAAAAGTTCACAACAGACTAGATGCGCGTCTTCCATTTTAGATTTGTTGTTGGGATTTTTCCCGTTAAAATGAAGGACCAAGACTGTAGTCCGCTGGAAGAAAAGTAGGTGGCATATAAACGTGACTAGACAAGAACAGAGATAACAACCAACTTAGGTAGATAAAGAAAGGATATTCATAAGGATAAAAAAGAGAAGAAAGAAAGAGAATGTTGCTTGCAAAAGAAGTGCCTTTGCGGACTCACTGAAAATGCCAGTTGTCTTGTAACAGGATTCCTTCTGGGGACAAGGCTGTGAAGAATAGTTCAGAACATCAAGATGGCTTCGTGCGTATTATATACGCTAAAAAAGCATGTGCCCGCTCGCACCTGCCGCAGCAGAGGAGAACGATGTTGACGGCAGCGAGGCTGAAGAGAAGAGGCCGATATTTTAAAAATAGGCGCTCTCCTGGGTTTTCTGCAGATATTAAAGCAGTGGTTTGTGATTGGCTGTTTTTTATCCAATCACAGTGAACTTAGAATTCACTGCGCTTAATAATAATTCCAATAGTGTAGTGAAAGTCAGTCTTAAGAGCTTATCAAAACTAGGAGTTTCTTCAAGGAGAGAGGCATTGATTTCGACTGGAGCAAAACAAGGATCCAAGCGTTGGTGGTGAAAGTAACCCCTGGGAAAATATTCAAAATAACATAGTATTCGAAGTTTTCGTATGTTATAGTATTCGAAGCTGTGAGATACATATATATTCGAGTGTTCCATTAAAGTTCTCGTTTACCTCCAAAGCGTTGATTTTGTAAAAAAAAGTTAACAACATTAATTTTCCTCTCCCCAATTGATTATGTTAGAGTATAAATTTATTTTGGTCTCTTGGTCTTACCGGATTCCAGGAAAACAATTCATCTGGTCTGGTGGTAACATCACCAAGAGAAGGTGCACCATTTTTCATATAGCCAAACCGAGGAGATCTTATTTGGGCTTCGAATACTATGTTATTTTGAATATTTGGTCAGGGTTTACTTGTAGGATAAAATATCTACATGCCAGGTTTTCCTGACAAACCCTTTTACAGAGAGACCGAAGACATTCGAGGATGTGTCTAGTAGGTAATTCAAACTCCCCAGTAGGTAATTCAAACTCCCCAGTAGGTAATTCAAATTTATATGTATGTGTGTTTACGTGTGTGTTTGTGTACATGAATATAAATATAGATATGCACTAATGTTCCTATTAATATTTTCTTTGTATATATATATATATATATATATATAGAGAGAGAGAGAGAGAGAGAGAGAGAGAAAGAGAAAGAGAGACGGGGGGGGGAGAAAGACACTCGTTCGTGTATAGTGATTGATTTTCCCGTTAAATGTTCCATTTGCCTCCTTAAATGAAGGAGTGAAATAATCTAATGACGCTTGATGGGATTTAAAAAAAACGATTTGCATCAAATGGAGTTTTTCAAGAAAATATCATAAAAGACAAAGGGTAACTCTGGCAAAGAATATTTTTGCAAGCGTTCAAAGCATTGGGCGCCATCGCCATTCTTAGCACGGAGGGTGAAGCGTGTCAAGGAAGTTTGAGGTAAAAAGAAAGTCGCTAGCGCGGGAAAACATGAAGGGAAAGAAAAGCGAGACGATGCCGACAATTCAAAGGAAAATCTATGGAAAACGGGAACACGAACCGAAAGTGGAGATTTATGATAGCTTCGTAAGAAAACAAATAGAAAAAAAAAACACGTGACAGAAGTTAAAGAATGGTTATTTCGGGATTCGCGAAATATGCTTAAGTAGGATGAAAAAAAAAAAAAACGCTGAATCTATTAAAGAAAATGAATGACAAAATAAATATTTACAGTTGATTTAGCCAATGGGATACCAAGTTTATCAAACAAAGGATTTTATATCTGCATTCGTGGGAAGTGAAGGCGGCTTGCATAGCGTCTCAAAGCTAGTGATTAGAGTAGATTAGGCTGGTCAGTCTGTGAAGAAAGCTTGTCTAAGAGTAGGAAAAACTCTTATCTCAAACTTCCGCTGTTTTGCGTCCGTACCTACTCATAGAGAATCAACTCCGAGAAAAAAAATCCGGATCCGGATCCGCAAAGCAGTCCGAGGTTATAAACAGCAATGTTCTGGAAATTCCTGCTTACAGCATTGGAATCATGTGGTATCGGCGCTTGTCTTTCCAATGGACCATTCCAGCGACGTGGAAAGAGGAAGTTTTCTGTATGGGTAACGGTTTTCCCCACATACTTACTTGCCAGAAGTTTTGGCTCTGGATAGCGAAACTCTACAATCTTCCGAGACCGAAGCATTCCTACACTAGATTCGTAAGGCAATTGGTCGTCCACCTATAGAACTATTTCTTGACGAATACAGACGTTTTGAATTGCTTAATTGACATAATTCATTATAGATTTGAGCAATCATTGTATTAGTACCAAGTTAGTGGACTGATATCGACGCGTGAGGTTCTTACCATGAGAAGAAAAGTTTAAAAATTAACTTGAGAATTATTTTAGAGATAATGACAGAATTTTAACAAATCGACTTAGCAATTTTTGTGAGATAAGTAAAAAAAATAGTAAATCTTATATAAAAATGTACAATTGAATTAAATATCAATTTTTAATTCAGAAACTATAAACGAGTAAGGAAGAAGGTATAATCTATATAGTAAGGAGGTAGGTATAATCTATATAGTAAGGAGGTAGGTATAATCTATATAGTAAGGAGGTAGGTATAATCTATATAGTAAGGAAGAAGGTATAATCTATATAGTAAGGAGGTAGGTATAATCTATATAGTAAGGAGGTAGGTATAATCTATATAGTAAGGAGGTAGGTATAATCTATATAGTAAGGAAGAAGGTATAATCTATATAGTAAGGAGGTAGGTATAATCTATATAGTAAGGAGGTAGGTATAATCTATATAGTAAGGAGGTAGGTATAATCTATATAGTAAGGAGGTAGGTATAATCTATATAGTAAGGAGGTAGGTATAATCTATATAGTAAGGAGGTAGGTATAATCTATATAGTAAGGAAGAAGGTATAATCTATATAGTAAGGAGGTAGGTATAATCTATATAGTAAGGAGGTAGGTATAATCTATATAGTAAGGAGGTAGGTATAATCTATATAGTAAGGAGGTAGGTATAATCTATATAGTAAGGAGGTAGGTATAATCTATATAGTAAGGAGGTAGGTATAATCTATATAGTAAGGAGGTAGGTATAATCTATATAGTAAGGAGGTAGGTATAATCTATATAGTAAGGAAGAAGGTATAATCTATATAGTAAGGAGGTAGGTATAACCTTAAGTTTGTTTTCTTACCTTACACAAGAAAATAACTTTATAACTAAATTCACACGAGCATTTAACAAATCGTAAAACAACACATACGAACACACAAACATACAGATCACATACATATATATACATATGAAAATGTGTGCGTGTGTAGGTGTAGACACAAACATATATACGCACACATACATATAAACATGCACGCACATAAACCAGAAAATATATACTGACCTAAACACACATACGCATCATTATACACACACACACACACACATATATATATAAATACTGTTAGGGCAACTTAACAAAACAGAATAGAGTTATTTCCCTTGAATCAAAATAAAGATTTTTCGCCCTTGGATAAAAGAAGTCGTCTGCCATGACAGTTGAAAAGTAAACAGAACGGCTCTCACGATCAAACTAAGCATCTCGCGTTCAGCAGTTTTCTACAATCTAAAAGATTATGGAAACAAAAAGCTACATTCTAAACATTTTATTCAGAAATTTACATTTTCATAAAATTAGGCATTTTACACATGATCAAAATTATAAGACCAGGGGTATAAATCGTTAGGTATATGGTAATTCCAATGTTTTTTAGTTCAGTTAGAAATTAGCAATCACTGCGTAAAGGTGTCACCATGCCTAAAGCAAACAAACTTACTGAAGTTGAGCGTGCTCGAATTCTAGATTTCCATAAGCAAGGTTTGTCACAGCGGGCGATCGTAGCTAAGGTAAATCGGAGTAAAACTGTATTTTGCAACTTTCTAAAGAACAGTGAGAATTATGGAAAAGCAAAATCCACTGGTAGGCCAAAAACAATTCTCTCCTGCATTGAGTAGGATAATAAGACGGGTTGTTGTGAAAGACAATGGACTTTCTTCTAGTCAAATTAAGGCAGTCACAGATGCTGATTTCAGTCCATAACCATCAGACGACACTTACGACAAAAATAGGTAAATAAAAAGCATACACACATTCCTCGGCTGCTTCCACATCACAAGGTGGACTGCTTATGGTTTGGTCGTAAATACCAAACATGGGCCGTTGAGAAGTGGAAGAAAGTCATGTTTTCTGATTAGAAAAAAAACTAATCTAGAT
>OY744545.1:45639339-45659339 GCA_963556195.1 Sepiola atlantica
ACCGCGCGCCCAATATTTGAATAGTCGAGATATATATATATATATATATATATATATATATATATATATATGAAGAGAGAGAGATGGAGAGATAACCTTCTTAATCACATGATCTGTTATGCAACAAGAGGGATTCTTTTACAAAATTAGTTGCAAACACATACAAACATTAAATTTCGGGGATTTAAAGTTTGAAAGTGAAAATATATCAGCAAAAAAGAGAACATCGGCCAAAATAAACGGATTATTATTGAAGTCCAAAGATGAGAATTTCTTTGTTTTTGATCATGAAAATTCGAAGAAATTATAATTTTATTAAATTTCATTTTGAAAATCTGGATTTTGAGATAAATATGTAAAAACAAGAAAAAAAAAGGAAAGTCATTTATCGAACGAAAATTATCAGAGAGAGCGAGAGAGAGGGGGAGCAAAAGAGATAGGAAGGTAGGGATGGACATACGGACAGACAGATCAAATCGGAGAATCACGTGTTTTCTTCAAATGTGTCCATTTAATCTACGCGTTTAGCGATGAAAATGCTATTTAAAACTTAACCGTGACAGACTGACTTACCGATCGCTCGAGAGACAGAACCTCTTATAAAGATATGTTGACGCACCTAAAAAAAATTCAACTTTAAGCGTGACGTACCAAGCGACCGAGCAACCAACGGACAGAGTATCTTAAAGAAAAGAAACATCTAACATTTCTATTTCAAACCTTAAGCGTGACAGACCGACAAAAATACTATTTCGAATTTACGCGTGACAGATCGACAAAAATGCTATTTAAAACTTAAGCGTGACAGACCGACAGAGCCTCTTGTAGAGATGCTTGGACGTTCCAAATGTGACGTATCGACAGACATATCTTCTAAAGATGTGTTATGGACGTATCTCAAATCGAGAAGAAGAAGAAGAAGAAGAAGAAGAAGAAGATAATGATGATGAAAAAGAAGATGAAGAAGAAGAATATGATGAAGAAGAAGAAGAAAAGAAGAAGGTGAAAGAGATGATGAAGAAGAAGAAGAAGAAGAAGAAGAAGAAGAAGAAAAGAAGAAGATGAAGAAGAATATGATGAAGAAGAAAAGAAGAAGGTGAAGAAGAAGATGATGATGAAGAAAAAGTAGAAGAAGAAGAAGAAGAAGAAAAAGAAGAAGAAGATGAAGAAGATGAAGAAGAAGAAAAAAGAAGAAGAAGAAGAGGAAGAAGAAAAGATGAAGAAGAAGAAGAAGAAGAAGAAGAAGAAAAGATGAAGAAGATGAAGAAGAAGAAAAAATAAGAAGAAGAGGAGGAAGAAGAAGAAGAAGAAGATGAAGAAGAAGAAGAAGAAGAATGTCAAGAAAGGCAGTATAAGTAAAACAAAGGAAATAAGATAGACAAAAAAACAATCTTACTGTTAAACCCCGGATGTTCCTATTTTCTTTGGATTATCCTTTTCGAAGAAGAATAAGTTGAAAAATTGTCCTCGTTTTATTTTAATATTTGTTTTCCTCATGCGTGAAGCCCTACCCGGGTAAGCAAAATAGAAAGCTATTCCCAGCACCTTCCTCCGCATGCACGAACAAATCTGATAAATATTTGTTCATTTTAATTCAATTAAAAAACGTAATTCCATAATACTGACAAACAACGTTGTCTCTTAATACCGAATTATGATACTCTGGCTGTTTTACGGCATATCAACAGTTTTCAGGTTATTTAATGCCGAATCCCGTCATTTTGATGAAAGTTATCATGTTGAAAGTTTTTAATATCTTCGAATATTTTTCACTATTTTTGCTTGGTTGTTTTTTTTTACGACGTATAAATCCTCTTTGAATGATATAATGCCGAATCCAGTCATTTTGGCAATAGTTGTATGCTTTATGTACTTATAATATCTTCAGATATTTCTCCATGACCTGTCTTTTGGTTATTTTTCTTTCAGAGCCTATTTTTCGCTGATTTAACATAAATTAATTTCAAGTCGTTATTCTTTTTCTGTATATATATATATATATATATATATATATATATATATATATATATATATATATATATATATATATATATATATATAGGTAGAAGGATGAAAGGAATTAGAAAAGCGACGGAGGCAGATCATTTTTCAATTCAGTTGCTCAATGCAAGGTATTTTCCGCAAAAAGGCAATTTATTTAAATTAATTTTTTCCTTAAGCCAGGCTTTTCAAAGATCAAAATCTTATCATCAGAGGAAATTTATTCAATTAATCTATCCTGTGTATTGAGCTGTATACTTTTTCCCAATAGGTTTTACCTTTCCTAAAAGTTCCCATTTAGTTCTCCACTTTATGTATATATATATATATATATATATATATATATATATATATATATATATATATATATATATATATATATTCAGCCCAAACAAGGAACATTGTTATTAGGACGTAAATAGCCACTATATATATATATATATATATATATATATATATATATATAGTGGTACAGAAAAATTAGTACAACATAAGTACCGTCGGTTTCAAGCTCTGAAGGACTTCGCCATCCGGCTCTCTTCAGCTTATGTTGTCACCTGTGTCAGAAATGTGAAGAGTCACGTGTCACTGTCGTTTGGATGCGTGATTTGCTTAGAGTGTTATGTATATTTGTTTAATAGGTTTATTTATTTGAAAAAAGGGGGTTGAAATGTAACAGTTGAGATTTAAAAATGGAAAAGATTTAAAAATATGAAAAAATAAAAAATATTTCTATACAAATCCAGTGAGTCAATGTTTATAAGTAGCATATATTTGGCCGTTACTGTTTTTAGGGTTAATTATGTGTTTTCTAGAGAATGTTAAAGAGATAACATGGGTTTAAGGATTATACTTATGAAATCATAAAAAGGTTAAAAAAAACACATTAAATTCAAATTCAAATTCAATATATATATATATATATATAAATATATATATATATATATATATATATATATATATAAGGTTTTAAAGAAAATCAACAGAGTCAAAGTAATGTCACATAGTAAAGAGCGAAAGCGAACGTAAAAATACAACAAAACTAATATTTGATAATTAAACGACTATTCGACTAAAACCTAAAAACGTTAAAAATTGTCAAAAACAGAAACACCATTCGACTAAACCAAAAACGTTAAAACTAGTGTAAAAAAAAGAAGCACCATTCGACTAAAACCTAAAAACGTAAAAATAGTGAAAAAAACACCATTCGACTAAAACCTAAAAATCTTAAAACTATTGAAAAAAGAAACAGCATACGACTAAAACCTAAAAACCATAAAAATAGTGAAAAAAACACCATTCGACTAAAACCTAAAACGTTAAAATAGTGAAAAACAGAAACCCTATTAGACTAAAACCTAAAAACGTTAAAACTAGTGGAAAAAAGAAATCACTATTCGACTAAAACCTCAAAACGTTTAAAATAGTGAAAACAGAAACACCATTCGACTAAAACCAAAAACGTTAAAACTGATGTGAAAAAGACATACCATTCGACTAAAACCTAAAAACGTAAAAATAGTGAAAAAAAGCAACACCATTCGACTAAAACCTCAAAACCTTAAAACTATTGAAAAAAGAAACACCATTCGACTAAAACCTCAAAACCTTAATAATAGTGAAAAACAAAACACCATTCGACTAAAATCTAAAACGTTAAAAATAATGAAAAACAGAAACCCCATTCGACTAAAACCTAAAAACGTTAAAACTAGTAGAAAAATCAAAAACGCCATTCGACTAAAACCAAAAACGTTAAAACTAGTGTAAAAAAGTAATACCATTCGACTAAAACCTAAAAACGTAAAAATAGTAAAAAAAGCAACACCATTCGACTAAAATCTAAAAACGTTAAATCTAGTGAAAGAAAGAAACTCTATTCGACTAAAACCTAAAAACGTTAAAACTAGTGAAAAAAAGAAACACCATTCGACTAAAACCTTAAAACGTAAAAATAGTGAAATAAAGCAACACCATTCGACTAAAACCTAAAAACGTTAAATATAGTGAAAAAAAGAAACACAATTCGACTAAACCCTCAAAGCCTTAAAAATAGTTTTAAAAAAACACCATTCGACTAAAACCTAAAACGTTAAAAATAGTGAAAAACAGAAATCCCATTCGACTAAAACCTAAAAACGTTAAAAATAGTGAAAAAAGAAACATCATTCGACTAAAACCGCAAAACGTTAAAAAAAATCGTGAAAAAAAAGAAACCCCATTCGACTAAAACCTAAAAACGTTAAAAATTGTTAAAAAAAGAAACAATATTCGACTAAGACCGCAAAACCTTAAAACTAGTGTAAAAAAACACCATTGGACTAAAACCTAAAACGTTAAAAATAGTGAAAAACAGAAACACCATTCGACTGAAACCTAAAAACGTTAAAACTAGTTGAAAAAGAAACACCATTCGACTAAAACCTCAAAACGTTAAAAATAGTGGAAAAAAGAAACACCATTCGACTAAAACCTAAAAACGTTAAAACTAGTGGGAAATAGAAACATCATTCGACTAAAACCTCAAAACGTTCAAAATAGTTGAAAAAAGGAACACCATTCGACTAAAACCTAAAAACGTTAAAACTAGTGGAAAAAAGAAACACCATTCGACTAAAACCTAAAAACGTTAAAAATAGTGGAAAAAAGAAACACCATTCGACTAAAACCTAAAAACGTAAAAACTAGTGTAAAAAAGAAACACCATTCGACTAAAACCGAAAAACGTTAAAAATTGTGATATATATATATATATATATATATATATATATATATATACACATACATATACATATATATATATATATATATACATATATATACATACATATATATATACATATATATATATATATATATATATATATATATAGGCCGCGCGGTTAACAACGTTGGATTTGACTTGAAAAATACTTGTAATCCAGCGTTTCGAATCGTACGACCGGTAGTGAATAGTCATATCTCTATGCTGATGAGTCCTGATTGAAAAGGGACAAAACGTATACGTACAGAGATAATAAACAATGACAAATATTTTATATTTGTCGCTCCTCGTAAAATAAGTAGAGCACTCTAATGGTAGTACAAACACAGCATGACGTCACTTGCTTTATATGCATAATTCCTTCTTTAACAGAAGTAGAATGCCTGCATATCGTGCCGCTTCCAAATGTGTTAAAATTATCATTGTTTATCGGTTATTCAAATTATTGGTCGCGCAGTTAACGACGTTGGATTTGAGTTGAAAAATACTTGTAATCCAGGGTTTCGAATCGTACGACCGGTAGTGAATAGTAATATCTCTATGCTGATTAGTCTAGATTTAAAAAGGACGAAACGTATACGTACATAGATAATAAACAATAACAAATATTATATATATATACAGGGTGTCCCAAAATAATGTATACACCCTTTGAATTGTTATAAGTCGTTCAATTTACTGATTTTTATTTGCAAGATTGATAAACAAGATTGAGTAAGAATATTCATTTAAAAATACTGACAGTAAAATTAACAAAAACATAGAAAATTAACCTTTAACAAAGAAAAAGGCTACTTAGGGTAATTTCAGAATGTTCATAAAATGAACCCTCATCCTAACCCCAACCCGTTCTGCTCAATACACTTTCCATATAGTGAAGACGTGAAGAATTGTACCTACAAACGTCCTGCGACATTTACTCCGGTATTTGAGCACATTCTACTACAATTACTACTCCCATTTGTTTGCAATTACTTCAGGTTTCTTGCTTTAAACATTGTAGCCTTTACGTTTATTAAAAGTTAATTTTCTATGTTTTTGTTAATTTTACTTTCAGTATTTTTAAATGTGTATCTTACTGTTTTACTCTTTTATCAATTTTGTTTGCAAATCAAACTCAGTAAATTGAACGAGTTATAACGATTCAAAGGGTGTATACATTATTTTGGGACACCCTGTATATATATATATATATATATATATATATATATATATATATATATATATATATATATATATATATATATATATAGGGTGAGCAAAAATAAGGGTCCTATTTTTAAAAATTCATAACTTTTTTATTTATTGATTTTTTTTTTTTTTTTTTTTAGAATAAGTAAAGGACCCCTTCCGAAGCAAGCAAGAGCCGTATTAGCCCTAAGGAACGTACCCTCATTTAGAAAACATTATTTTTGCTTAAAAAACTCAAAACAGTGTAAAAAAACAATACTTTAGTTTTTGTAAGTTTTAAGAAGTGTTTTTCGGCTAAAATTTGTTTTGTTTATTTCAAAAAATCTCGGAAGGATCAGTCTACACACACATAAAGTTTGGTGAGTTTAACTTTTATTTTGTGGAAGTTATTCAAATTCAAGTTATTAAAATTTAAAGATAGGACCCTTATTTTGGCCCACCCTGTGTATATATATATATATATATATATATATATATATATATATATATATATATATATATATATATATATATATATTAGCATGCACAGCTCTTTAGCAGTTGAGGCACATTTTCCATGTGAATCTCCTGATTTTATCTAAGGAAAATATATCTAGTTAATATAGTTATTTTATCTCAATTGGTAAACTTAATTATTTCATAAATTTCTTGTAACTCTTTAATTCGTTAGTTGCAGACGACCAGAGCAATTCTTATTCCTGAAACAAGTTGTACAATTAATACGGAAACATCAAACAAATAAACTTAACTATAACTTGAACTTTTCTCATCCAATTGTTTCTTTCTATTGAAACAGTATTTACCACTAACAGTTTGATGTTTTTTTGACAAAAACATTTTGTTTTTACTGGCTATGACACTTACTTACGCCTGAACACGATTGTTTCTCAATATAATTTAATAACACAAAATGCATGCTAAAATATTTCTTAGTTCTTGGATTGAGTTAAATTTATAAAAAGATCTGTTAATTAAAACAGTTCTAATTAGCCGTAATTTATAATTAACTGAAAACTCCGGTCATCTTTCTCTCTTCGCTAGCAATGTTTTCCCTCGCACCCTCTTACTTTATGTGGATTCAAACATTTTTCAATAGTTCTTAATGTCTGTGAGAATTTAGAGAAAGAGAGAGTGACTCTCTCTATATATATCTTTCCATCTAATTTACATAGTGTGTTCGTATACGATGTATTATTTATTATGTATTATGATTAATGTTTACTGTGGGGGAATAGTATGGGCTGATACTACTAGATAAAAAATGTCGATATTTTGATCCCTTTAACTTGAGGAAATAGAAGTGTGTACAGTTCAAATTTCATGAAAAAAACATTTTAAAAAATGAATTCATTTTATTTCTAGTACACTAAAAATGAATGATATTTTTAAATTCAGAATATACAAATTATCCAAAATTACTTCTTAGCTTTCTGACAGCAAAATATGTGTTGAGCAGTGTAATTTATTCTCATCTCTCTTTGTTCAAGCTATTTTGACTCGTCGTTCATGTGTTCTACATCAATTCACTGTTCAGGCACTTCGTTGTTATTCCTAATCCAGTAGCTTTTTTCCAAGACCTCCACCTTGTGGACTCTCCCCATGCTAACTGTTTTCCTCCTACCTTTTCAAGACTAAAGTCAATAAGAATCTAATGTCTGTACGATAATAATGTTTCTTCCTTTTGGCTCTTTGCATCACTGGTGTTTCTTCCACTAACAGTTCACTCTGTCTTATCTAATAGTCTTTACATCTTTGGTGTTTCTTCCACTAACAGTTTAATCTGTTTTATCTGATCGTCTTTGCATCATTGGTGTTTCTTCCACTAACAGTTCACTCTATCTTATCTAATGGTCTTTACATCATTGGTGTTACTTCCACTAAGAGTTCACTCTGTCTTATGTGAGCGTCTTTGCATCATTGGTGTTTCTTCAGTCAACAGTTCACTCTGTCTTATCTAATCGTCTTTGCATCATTGGTGTTTCTTCCACTACCAGTCCGCTCTGTCTTATCTAATCGTCTTTGCATAATTGGTGTTACTTCCACCAACAGTTCGCTCCGTCTTATCTAATCGTCTTTGCATCATTGGTGTTTCTTCCACTAACAGTTCACTCTGTCTTATCTAATCGTCTTTGCATCATTGGTGTTTCTTCAATCAACAGTTCACTCTGTCTTTTCTAATCGTCTTTGCATCGTTGGTGTTTCTTCAATCAACAGTTCACTCTGTCTTATCTAATCGTCTTTGCATCATTGGTGTTTCTTCCACTAACAGTCCACTCTGTCTTATCTAATCGTCTTTACATCATTGGTGTTTCTTCCACTAACAGTTCGCTCTGTCTTATCTAATCGTCTTTGCATCATTGGTGTTTCTTCCACCAACAGTTCGCTCCGTCTTATCTAATCGTCTTTGCATCATTGGTGTTTCTTCAATCAACAGTTCACTCTGTCTTATCTAATCGTCTTTGCATCATTGGTGTTTCTTCAATCAACAGTTCACTCTGTCTTATCTAATCGTCTTTGCATCATTGGTGTTTCTTCCACTAACAGTTCACTCTGTCTTATCTAATCGTCTTTGCATCATTGGTGTTACTTCCACTAACAGTTCACTGTGTCTTATCTAATCGTCTTTGCATCATTGGTGTTTCTTCCACTACCAGTTCGCTCTGTCTAATCTAATCGTCTTTACCTCATTGGTGTTTCTTCCACTAACAGTTCGCTCTGTCTTATCTAATCGTCTTTGCATCATTGGTGTTTTTTCCACTACCAGTTCGCTCTGTCTTATCTAATCGTCTTTGCATCATTGGTGTTTCTTCCACTACCAGTTCGCTCTGTCTTATCTCATCGTCTTTGCATCATTGGTGTTTCTTCCACTAACAGTTCACTCTGTCTTATCTAATTGTCTTTGCATCATTGGTGTTTCTTACCATAACAGTTCACTCTGTCTTATCTAATCGTCTTTGCATCATTGGTGTTTCTTCCACTAACAGTTCACTCTGCCTTATCTAATCGTCTTTGCATCATTGGTGTTTCTTCCACTACCAGTTCGCTCTGTCTTATCTAATCGTCTTTACCTCATTGGTGTTTCTTCCACTAACAGTTCACTGTGTCTTATCTAATCGTCTTTACCTCATTGGTGTTTCTTCCACTAACAGTTCACTCTGTCTTATCTAATCGTCTTTGTATCATTGGTGTTTCTTCCACTAACAGTTCACTCTGTCTTATCTAATCGTCTTTGCATCATTGGTGTTTCTTACCATAACAGTTCACTGTGTCTTATCTAATCGTCTTTGCATCATTGGTGTTTCTTCCACTAACAGTTCACTCTGTCTTATCTAATCGTCTTTGCATCATTGGTGTTTCTTACCATAACAGTTCACTCTGTCTTATCTAATCGCCTTTGCATCATTGGTGTTTCTTCCACTAACAGTTCACTCTGTCTTATCTAATCGTCTTTGCATCATTGGTGTTTCGTCCACTAACAGTTCACTCTGTCTTATCTAATCGTCTTTGCATCATTGGTGTTTCTTACCATAACAGTTCACTCTGTCTTATCTAATCCCCTTTGCATTATTCGTGTTTCTTCCACTAACAGTTCACTCTGTCTTATCTAATCGTCTTTGCATCATTGGTGTTTCTTACCATAACAGTTCACTCTGTCTTATCTAATCCCCTGTGCATCATTGGTGTTTCTTCCACTAACAGTTCACTCTGTCTTATCTAATCGTCTTTGCATCATTGGTGTTTCTTACCATAACAGTTCACTCTGTCTTATCTAATCCCCTTTGCATTATTGGTGTTTCTTCAATCAACAGTTCACTCTGTCTTATCTAATCGCCTTTGCATCATTGGTGTTTCTTCCACTAACAGTTCACTCTGTCTTATCTAATCGTCTTTGCATCATTGGTGTTTCTTACCATAACAGTTCACTGTGTCTTATCTAATCGTCTTTGCATCATTGCTGTTTCTTCCACTTACAGTTCACTCTGTCTTATCTAATCGTCTTTGCATCATTGGTGTTTGTTCCACTAACAGTTCGCTCTGTCTCATCTAATCGTCTTTGCATCATTGGTGTTTCTTCCACTAACAGTCGCTCTGTCTCATCTAATCGTCTTTGCATCATTGCTGTTTCTTACCATAACAGTTCACTCTGTCTTATCTAAAAGTCTTTGCATCATTGGTGTTTTTTTCAACTAACAGTTCACTCTGTCTTATCTAATCGTCTTTGCATCATTGGTGTTTCTGCTACTAACAGTTCACTCTGTCTTATCTAATCGCCTTTGCATCATTGGTGTTTCTTCCACTACCAGTTCGCTCTGTCTTATCTCATCGTCTTTGCATCATTGGTGTTTCTTCCACTACCAGTTCGCTCTGTCTTATCTAATCGTCTTTACCTCATTGGTGTTTCTTCCACTAACAGTTCGCTCTGTCTTATCTAATCGTCTTTGCATCATTGGTGTTTCTTCCACTACCAGTTCGCCCTGTCTTATCTAATCGTCTTTGCATCATTGGTGTTTCTTCCACTACCAGTTCGCTCTGTCTTATCTAATCGTCTTTGCATCATGAGTGTTTCTTCCACTAACAGTTCACTCTGTCTTATCTAATTGTCTTTGCATCATTGGTGTATCTTACCATAACAGTTCACTCTGTCTTATCTAATCGTCTTTGCATCATTGGTGTTTCTTACAATAACAGTTCACTCTGTCTTATCTAATCGTCTTTGCATCATTGGTGTTTCTTCCACTAACAGTTTACTCTGTCTTATCTAATCGTCTTAGCATCATTGATGTTTCTTCCACTAACAGTTCACTCTGTCTTATCTAATCGTCTTTGCATCATTGGTGTTTCTTCCACTAACAGTTCACTCTGTCTTATCTAATCGTCTTTGCATCATTGGTGTTTCTTACCATAACAGTTCACTGTGTCTTATCTAATCGTCTTTGCATCATTGGTGTTTCTTCCACTAACAGTTCACTCTGTCTTATCTAATCGTCTTTGCATCATTGGTGTTTCTTACCATAACAGTTCACTCTGTCTTATCTAATCGCCTTTGCATCATTGGTGTTTCTTACTATAACAGTTCATTCTGTCTCATCTAATCGTCTTTGCATCATTGATGTTTCTTACTATAACAGTTCATTCTGTCTTATCTAATCGTCTTTGCATCATTGATGTTTCTTACTATAACAGTTCATTCTGTCTTATCTAATCGCCTTTGCATCATTGGTGTTTCTTCAACTAACAGTTCACTCTGTCTTATCTAATCGTCTTTGCATCATTGGTGTTTCTTCCACTAACAGTTCACTCTTTCTTATCTAATCGTCTTTGCATCATTGGTGTTTCTTCCACTAACAGTTCACTCTGTCTTATCTAATCGTCTTTGCATCATTGGTGTTTCTTACCATAACAGTTCACTCTGTCTTATCTAATTGTCTTTGCCTCATTGGTGTTTCTTCCACTAACAGTCCACTCTGTCTTATCTAATCGTCTTTGCATCATTGGTGTTTCTTCCACTAACAGTTCACTCTTTCTTATCTAATCGTCTTTGCATCATTGGTGTTTCTTCCACTAACAGTTCACTCTGTCTTATCTAATCGTCTTTGCATCATTGGTGTTTCTTCCACTAACAGTTCACTCTTTCTTATCTAATCGTCTTTGCATCATTGGTGTTTCTTCTACTAACAGTTCACTCTGTCTTATCTAATCGTCTTTGCATCATTGGTGTTTCTTACCATAACAGTTCACTCTGTCTTATCTAATCGTCTTTGCATCATTGGTGTTTCTTACCATAACAGTTCACTCTGTCTTATCTAATCGTCTTTGCATCATTGGTGTTTCTTCCACTAACAGTTCACTCTGTCTTATTTAATTGTCTTAGCATCATTGGTGTTTCTTACCATAACAGTTCACTCTGTCTTATCTAATCGTCTTTGCATCATTGGTGTGTCTTCCACTAACAGTTCACTCTGTCTTATCTAATCGTCTTTGCATCATTGGTGTTTCTTCCACTAACAGTTCACTCTGTCTTATCTAATCGTCTTTGCATCATTTGTGTTTCTTCCACTAACAGTTCACTCTGTCTTATCTAATCGTCTTTGCATCATTGGTGTTTCTTCCACTAACAGTTCACTCTGCCTTATCTAATCGTCTTTGCATCATTGGTGTTTCTTCCACGAACAGTTCACTCTGTCTTATCTAATCGTCTTTGCATCATTGGTGTTTCTTCCACGAACAGTTCACTCTGTCTTATCTAATCGTCTTTGCATCATTGGTGTTTCTTCCACTAACAGTTCACTCTGTCTTATCTAATCGTTTTTGCATCATTGGTGTTTCTTCCACTAACAGTTCACTCTGTCTTATCTAGTCGTCTTTGCATCATTGGTGTTTCTTCCACTAACAGTTCACTCTGTCTTATCTAATCGCCTTTGCATCATTGGTGTTTCTTCCACTAACAGTTCGCTCTGTCTAATCTAATCGTCTTTGCATCATTAGTGTTTCTTCAACTAACAGTTCACTCTGTCTTATCTAATCGTCTTTGCATCATTGGTGTTTCTTCCACTAACAGTTCGCTCTGTCTAATCTAATCGTCTTTGCATCATTGGTGTTTCTTCCACTAACAGTTCGCTCTGTCTTATCTAATCGTCTTTGCATCATTGGTGTTTCTTTCACGAACAGTTCACTCTGTCTTATCTAATCGTCTTTGCATCATTGGTGTTTCTTCCACTAACAGTTCACTCTGCCTTATCTAATCGTCTTTGCATCATTGGTGTTTCTTCCACGAACAGTTCACTCAGTCTTATCTAATCGTCTTTGCATCATTGGTGTTTCTTCCACGAACAGTTCACTCTGTCTTATCTAATTGTCTTTGCATCATTGGTGTTTCTTCCACTAACAGTTCACTCTGTCTTATCTAATCGTTTTTGCATCATTGGTGTTTCTTCCACTAACAGTTCACTCTGTCTTATCTAGTCGTCTTTGCATCATTGGTGTTTCTTCCACTAACAGTTCACTCTGTCTTATCTAATCGCCTTTGCATCATTGGTGTTTCTTCCACTAACAGTTCGCTCTGTCTAATCTAATCGTCTTTGCATCATTAGTGTTTCTTCAACTAACAGTTCACTCTGTCTTATCTAATCGTCTTTGCATCATTGGTGTTTCTTCCACTAACAGTTCGCTCTGTCTAATCTAATCGTCTTTGCATCATTGGTGTTTCTTCCACTAACAGTTCGTTCTGTCTTATCTAATCGTCTTTGCATCATTGGTGTTTCTTCCACTAACAGTTCACTCTGTCTTATCTAATCGTTTTTGCATCATTGGTGTTTCTTCCACTAACTGTTCACTCTGTCTTATCTACTGCTTACTGATCGTTTTTTTAGCATATTAGGGTTTTTGCAGGTATAAAATTTTACCCCAGATGTCTTTTGACAATTCTTTCGTCTTTACCATTGTGTGGAGATATTAGATTGGTATTCATTGAAGGTTTTTGCGAATTACTGTTTTTTATAATGAGTATTTTATTATGGGTAATAATTGAGTTATAGGAAATGCGTATATGCCACCTGGTCACATAACTGGTTTGTGGGGTCTTAATGATTGCTAGTGCATAGATGGGGTAAAATATTTAATTTTTTAATAAAAACAAATGTTCAAAAACTAATATAATGTGTGAGAAAGAAGGGGAGTAAACTTAAAAGAAAAGCGAGAAAAGGTTAAGGATAAGTAATCAGAGGAATGGGGTGAGTGAGAAAGAGTTAGATGAAGCAGATAGAGAGGGGACGGAGAGAAAAGCTAGAGAAGAAACAGGGGGGGTGTAAAAGAGTAAAGATAAAAGATAGAGATAGGGGGAGTTATGAGTTAGATAGGTTAGGAGAGAGAGAGAGAGAGAGAGAGAGAGAGAAAAGGGACGGAGTGTGAATATGGATAAAAAAGAAAGGAAAGAAGTGACAAATAAAAAAAAATCTCTCGAATCTTATTAATAATATTTAATAATCTTTTTTAAAGAAATTATTTAATTTCGTTTTCCATTTTCATCGTCCAAATTACTTTTCCGTTTTTGTCGTTTCGCAGGAAGGAATGAAAAAAAAAACGAATGAATGAAATAAGAAAAGATAAAAGAACAAATAAAAAGAAAAAAAACTATTGAGTGAAAAAGTTTATGAAATTGGGTTTTTTTCTTTATTGATTATATTTTCTTGTTGGTTTTCAAACTTTTTCATTAAAAATCCATGTTTTATGTTTCTTTATTATTGTTTAAAACATTTGTTTTTGGCGCGGTCGTTGATATTAGGATATTTAATTCTGTTTTGAACGTAATCATTAACATTGCCAGCATCACAATAACGTTGTTCTGTTTGCTATTCGTCTGCGGAGAACACACACAAACACTATATATATATATATATATATATATATATATATATATATATATATATATATATATATTGATGCATTTTTGATGAACCAACAGGGACAATTCCTGTTTTTTTTATCCATCTTTTCATGTTGACAGACTAATGATCTAATGTTCTGTTCGAGTATGACCAGGAACTCGCCAAAACTGATAACGTTTCTGACTCCCGTGAGTCTTCTTCAGGCACGTGAGGAGTTATGCAAACTAAAACTGGTGAATTTATTGAGAAACTCGATTAAAACTTTTTTATTAAATATATTAAAGGCATTTCAGTATGCCTTATCCCCCCCCCTCATATCGAGCTTGATTGATGGTGGGTTTGTTTGCTCGAATGAATAATGCTTCAATTATGGGGAGGCGCAGGTTGCAATGTGAGACAGCGAGGATGGCAGTGTTTTTGACTAATATGCTCCTGAATTATTTTTAGGGGGTGTCGTGTTCTACTATGTGTTTGTAAATAGAGCTATGGGAAAGGAGAGGTGACATATAAGGCGACAAGAGATACAAGTCCTAGTCATACCGATATATGTGTTGTTTTTGGAGACACATTCTCCCATTGGGAATTTAAACACATACAACATTACTAGTTTTTAGTAAACAGGGGTGGCAGGCATACTGAAATGCCTTTAATATATATTTTTAAAGTTTTAATCGCGTGTCTCAATACATACACCAGTTTTAGTTTGCATAACTCCTCACGTGCCTGATGAAGACTCATGGGAGTCGAAACCGTTAGCAGTGTTGGTGAGTTCCTGGTCACACTCGAACAGAACATCAGATCATTAGTCCGTCAACATGAGAAGATGGATCAAACAAGAAACAAACAGGAATTGTCCCTGTAGTTTAATCAAACATTCATCAATGAAGAAATACTGCCTCTGCATATATATATATATATATATATATATATATATATATATATATATATATATATATATATATATATATATATATATATTCATATAAATATATATTCTTATATGTTTATATATGTATATATATATATATTTATTTATAAATGAAATAGTTATCCACGGACACATGTTTCAAATATTCAGGAAGCAGAAAGTACCAGTATTTGTAGTACAGCCATTAACTGCTAACAACATTAACAAAAATAAGAAGAAAAGGGAAATGATCTGACGAAAGAGCAAATGACGGTCAGTGAAAATATATATATCTTAATTTAGGAGTATTTTAGGTCAATATTAAAGCTGATGATGAATGATTGAAATACAAACAGCGAAAAGCATAAAATGTGTATATGTGGCGACTAGGACATATTGAGATCATAGTTTCATTTAAAGAAAAAAAGATACGATACTGATAATGAGTGCTGATTCTAATTCAGGTTTTGCTTGCCTTGTTTTTTCATTGTTTATAATTTGTTTTTATATAATTAGAACTGATGATTACCACACCAAGAAATAAATGCACAGGAGCATTTTACATATTTCTTGGCGTAAGCCGAAACAATTGTATGCTGAATAAAAAAACAAGTTTTTTTTAACTATGTGAATCTGTCTTTCCTAACATTGGATATGGTATAAAATTACATAAAAAATATTGAATACAACATAGCTCTAGCCTCAAACTATTGAGCTATTGCAATTGCTTTATGTCATGAAATTTATATTTGAATATAAAAATTTGAAATAAAAATAGAAATACATATATATATATATATATATATATATATATATATATATATATATATATATATATATACAGGGTGGGCAAAAATAAGGGTCCTATTTTTAAAAATTAATAACTTTTTTATTTATTGATTTTTTTTTTTTTTTTTTTAGAATAAGTAATGAGCCGTATTAGCCCTAAGGAACGTACCCTCATTTAGAAAACATTATTTTTGCTTAAAAAACTCAAAACAGTGTAAAAAACAATACTTTAGTTTTTGTAAGTTTTCAGAAGTGTTTTTCGGCTAAAATTTGTTTTGTTTATTTCAAAAAATCTCGGAAGGGTCAGTCTACACACACATAAAGTTTGGTGAGTTTAACTTTTATTTTGTGGAAGTTATTCAAATTCAAGTTATTCAAATTTAAAGATAGGACCCTTATTTTGGCCCACCCTGTATATGCATAGAAAGATATATATATATATATATATATATATATATATATATATATATATATATATATATATATATATATATATATATCATTCTTTTCAATTTTGAACAAGCCAAAATTATTAAACATATTTCTAACAAAGCTCGGCGAAGACTACTTGAAACAGCAGTCATCACAGACTCTAACACCATCAAACAACGAAGTGGTTTCTACAACATATCCCCCCTAATAAGCAAACTTATCCTAGTCGAACAAAAATTAAACCTAGACCACGGCTAACTTTTCATTTATCGTTCTCACTTGCACATATATGCAACTCCCCGTGCTGACTTCTTCTTCACATATATATTTACTCACGTACTTATAAGTAACCTACTACAAATTAACATTTTAACAAATAAACAAAATTTACACATCCATACAAAATATAGATATTTCAACCCCTTTTCTTCTAATTTACCTCCAACCCATCAACACAGCTCTGAACTAAACCACATTTTACTTATCTCTCCCCTTAAATTAAAATTATTTTTCCTTTCTCTCAAGCCTACCCCACTCGTCTCTAGCACACTTCTACACATTCTTTCAAACACATATATGCGCACACATTCCTGATGTAGCCACCTGGTCAGTCTCCCTCCTCCTCCCTTCCTCGGCTCTCAAACATTTCACACCTCACCACAACAAGCATCTCACCACCCCCATTTCACCTCCCCCACCTTTAGGTCATTTCAATTATATCCTCACCCCCCCCTATTTTCAAAGTTGTCTTTACCTTTTCGAATCTTTTTCTCATCAACCATAATACTACATACACATTTTGAACACACAGTTTCATCCTCCCTCCTCTTTCCCTAGCCTTTCAAAATCCATGCCACACCTTACAACAACAAAAATCTCAGCCCCCTTTCACCTGTCCCATTCTAAGGGCATTTCAATTATATTCTCTTCCCCTCCCCATTTCATAGCTGTCTCAATCTTGTCCACTTAAAGTTTTTCATATTCATTCTATTTTTTTACCATTGACGCTCACATCCTGGACTATCTGGGTTTAATAGCAGCTACGGCTGCTACACCCCTTCAGCTTACCACCATGTCAACCCCAAACTTGTATGTACTTGCATGACATTTTTCTTCAAACCATCATCCTGAAGAAGTCTTACAATAAAGACGAAACTGGATGAATACATAAACAACTATCTTTTGTTTTTTCCTTTTTCATGTCCCATATATATATATACATATATATATATATATATATATATATATATATATATATATATATATATATATATATTACTAGTTCATGTATCCACATAAAATGTTATGAGGAGATATAATTTTTTATGTATCAATTTTCAGTATTTACTTCAACAGTGCTCGATAGTTAAGTAGAGCTAGGTAGCAAGCTATGAAAATATATGTATGTCAATTAAGTTACACAGAGGCTTCCGCGTTTCATCCCCGGGGGGAATCTTTAGGCATTTTAGCCTGAAGATCCCCCCCCCCGGGGATGAAACGCGAGAGCCTCTGTGTAGCTTAATAGCAATAAATATATTTTCAGAACTAACTACTATATATATATATATATATATATATATATATATATATATATATATATATATATATATATATATATATATATATATATATATATATATATATATATATATATATATATATATATATATATATATATATATATATATATATATATATATATATATATATATAGTCTTGTTTGTCAGCAGTTTCTGGTCTCCCAGTGTTTCAAGTTGCCGACATTATTTCTACGGTAGCCGTTGATTTTATTTGTGTAATAAATTTTGCTGTTTACATTCTTATATTTTAGCAATCAATTTTTCCCGCTTTTATTAATAATTCGACTTGTTTGTATTTTGTTTTTTTGAAAATTTTATTAATCATTGTCGAATTTTATTTCAGATTATAAGGGTTTTTTTTTTAATCATTATTTTTTCATTTCCTTATTTATTTGTTTTTCATTACCGCTTTTTAATATATTTTTCTCATAATCTATTTTTCAATTTATTATTTTTTGATTTCGGATTTTCGCGCTCGGATTTTTACGGCGCATCAGTCAGCATGCAATTGGTAGAATTGAAGCATCCACGGGCTTTTCGGCGTGCGGCGTTTGTGTGCATGCGCAGTAGACGCTCTACGTTGATGGCGTTGGTCAGAAAGATTTTGAATCTTCCGATTTTGCTCATGTTTTTCCTCTTCTTTTTTATCTTCTTTTTTTCTCCCCTTTTTTTAAATTTCATTTTCTCTTTCTGGTTAATTCGTTGTTTCACAGCCAAAATGGATGACGACGTATCGTCTGTATTTTTTCGACCTCACAAATGAGTAATTCAACTCAAATAAATTGTTTGGGACAAATTTCAAATTTACCTTAAGTTAATTGAAAAGAAAATACGGTTGGGAAACAATTTATTTGGGTTTACTTACTCATTTGTGAGGTTGGAAAAAAAAGCAGAAAACTGCAGCCGATTCATTGTCCGCCATTTTGGTTGTGAAATGACGAATTGATCCTCTTTTTCTGTTCTACTTCAATTCATCCTTTATTTGAAACAAATAGAACCTCTTCCTCTCTCTGTCTCTCTGTCTCTGTCTCTGTCTCTCTCTCTCTCTCTCTCTCTCTCTCTCTCTCTCTCTCTCTCTCTCTCTCTCTCTCTCTCTCTAACACTATACTATTTTTCCATGCTTACAGTATTTCATTTTAGTCCTCCTTATTCCCACGTTCATTTTCCTTGTTCCTTTCTTTCTTATTTTACTTTTCTTTTTTTCTTTCTTTTTATTCTTTCTTTCTTTCTTTCTGCTTCTGATTCTTTCTTTTTTTGTTCTGTCTCACATTCAAGTTTTTATATATATATTGGTCTATCTATCTATCTATCTATCTATCTATCTCGGTCAGTTCATGTATGTCTATCCTTTATCCTTTAACAGGTCAATATATTAACCACCTTCACATATAGACGGACGTGAGATCATACTACTTCCGTCTGTATGTGCTCCTTTCTTTATCCCGTTCTTTCGTCTTTTAATTCACGTATCGAGATAAGTGGCGTCATACCACTTCCGTCTGTACGTGCTCGCTTTTATCTTTATTTTTTCCTTTCTTTCTTCGTGATATATTTCTCTTTCCTTTTTTTCTTTCCCTCTGTTAGATTGTTACTCTTTCTTTTCTTTCTTTCGCGTGTCTTTCTTTGTTTACTTCCACTTTCATTTAGTATTGAAATCGCACATCCCTTTTTCTTTCTTTCTTTCTTTCTTTCTGATACATTGTTGCTCTCTCTTTTCTTTCTTTCTTTTTCTTTCTGTCTCTCTCTCTCTCTTTCTAACTTAACTTTTTCTTTCTGTTTTTTACATAGTTACTCACAATTCCTTCATCTCTATATTCCCTCTTTCTTTCCCTGTTCTTCCATTCTGTTGCAGTCACTCTTCCTTTCTATATTTTTTATCTCCAAAAGATATGTACATAACAGTCAAACCAAACGCATCGTTTATCATGCTTTATTTCACATACAGACGG
>OY744545.1:45671839-45709339 GCA_963556195.1 Sepiola atlantica
AAAGAACTGGAAAAGCTGATAAACACAACCAGGATATTCAGCCAGGATATCCAAATGGAGTTTGGAATAGAAAAATGTGCACTGCTAGAGATCAAAAAAGGAAAACTGGAGACGACAGAAGGTATAGAACTCCCCAACCAAGAGGAGATGAGGGCGCTAGGAGAACAAGATAGTTACAAATACCTGGGAGTTCTGGAAGCAGACACAATCAAATATACAGAAATGAAAGAGAAGATTGGAAAAGAATATCTACGAAGAACAAGGAAACTCTTAGAAACTAAACTATATAGCAGAAACCTAGTAAAAGGGATAAACACATGGGCTGTATCACTAATAAGATACTCTGGACCATTCATAGGCTGGACCAAAGAAGAACTCAGGCACCTTGACCAAAGAATTAGAAAACTAATGACTATGCACAATGCATTGCACCCAAAAGACGACACGGACAGACTCTACGTGAAAAGAAATGAAGGAGGTAGAGGACTGGTAAGTATAGAAGACTGTGTGGAAGACACCAAAAAAGAGCTGGAGAAATATGTAACCCAGAACACGGAAAGACTGATCACCACAGCAAGAGACACCAGCCCAACAAACAACCCCGGAAGTACTGAACCCAGAAACAAAAAGACAAGAAAGGAAAAGTGGGAAGAAAAACAACTACATGGACGCTTTATAAGACTCACAAGCGATGAAGCCAATGAAAACAGCTGGGCATGGCTAAGAAAAGGACACCTGAATAGAGAAACGGAAACTCTGCTGACGGCCGCACAGAACAATGCGATTAGGACAAACTTTATTAAAGCAAAGATAGATAAAACCCAGGAAAACAGCAAATGCCGACTGTGTGGACAAAGAGACGAAACGATAAATCATATAATAAGTGAATGCAGCAAGCTAGCACAAAGGGAATACAAGAACAGACATGACAGCATGGGGAAAGAAGTACACCGGGAAATTTGCAAACAACTGAATTTCGAATATGCAAAAAAACGGTACAAACACAAACCAGAAACTGTACTAGAAAACGAAAAACACAAAATCATATGGGATATGAATGTACAAACAGACAAACCCATAACAGCAAGGAGACCGGATATGATAATAATCAACAAGAAAGAAAAATCCTGCAAAATCGTGAACTTTGCAGTTCCAGCAGACCACAGAGTGAAGATCAAAGAGACGGAAAAGAGAAGCAAATATACTGAACTTGCCAGAGAATTGAAAGGAATATGGAACATGAAAAAAGTCAGTATATCACCAATAATCATAGGAGCACTAGGAACAGTCCCCAAAAACATGGAGAAAAGACTAGGAGAAATAGGAATCAAAGGGATAACTGAGACCATACAAAGGACAGTAATGATCAAAACAGCTACAATCCTGAGAAATGTCCTCGAATGCGGAAACCAACCCACATAAGCAACGAATGGAGAACAAACACATGGAAGCACAAAACAACAGAACCGGGGAAAATACAACCGCACGAATGAGGCGCAAGCATAGGCTGACGCCACAAAAATTATGGACAGAGGGTCGAGGAGGGAAAGCGCAAACCAGACCTCCACTGGAAGAGCGCGGACAGCACTGGGACCTTGGGAAGGCTTGTTGCCACTCGGGCCCCAGAGGAGACCAATGACCCTTATCAGCGGGAAATCGTTGGTAGGTGGCTGTTGCGATTACCGCAAGGTCATCAGCGGTGATGAACGAAAAGAGGTGGAGCATACTGGAGGCCTGAGGAGACTTGTTGTCACTCGGACTCCAGGGAATACCACAGGTTGTCGGCAGTGGGCGACCACTGACGATGACCAGTGTGATAACTCCTAGTGAGTAAATAATAATAATAATAATAATAAGGCTTATTGCTTCCCAAATCTCAGACAAGACCAATGGTTGTTAACAGCGAAAAATCAATGGTTAGCGACTGTTGCGATACCGCAGAGTCATTTTCAATGGTTATCGAAAAGAGGTGGAGAATACTGGAAATCTGAGGAGATTTGTTGTCACTCAGACTCCTGGGAACACCACCGGTTATTATCAGTGAGCAATCACTGATGATGACTTGTTTGACAACTACTAGTGAGTACTAATAATAACATGCGAACGACTGCATTTTGAACATTCAGATGGTACATACAAAAACCGGAGACAGTACTGGAGAACGAAATTCACAAAATCCTCTGGGACATGGAGGTACAAACAGATAAACTCATCCAAGCTAGGAGACCGGACGCCATAAAAGTTAACAGGAAAGAAACTGCCAAATCGTAAATTTTGTCCGCCCAGCAGACCACAAGCAGATAGAAAAATGAAGCAGATGCACGGAACTCGTCAGCGAACTGAAAGGAACATGGAAATTGACGAAAGTCAATATAATACCAATAATCGTATGAGCACAAGGAACAGCCCCCCCCCCCCACACACACACACACACACAAAAAACTAGAAAAAAAGACGAAGAGAGATTGGAGTCAAAGTATAGGCTGAGACTATACAACGGACGGCAATGATGAAAACAGCTGAAATCTTAAGGAAAATCCTCGAATGCAGAAACTAACCAACATGAACTATGAACACGAACCAACCACACGGAAGTTGCAACAGAAATATGGAAAAAACAACATGCGAAACCGAGAGAACTGAAACTGCAAGAAATCTTATAAATTGCCCCCTCCCAAAAAGGCATCAGCCGCGGCTGAGACCACACAAAATAGTTATGAAGAGTAAAAGGAGGATGGAAAGACCGAGGGGGGATAGCACTAACCAGACCTCCACTGGAGAGTACTGGGACCTTGGGGGGGGGGACTTATTGCTACACAACGTCTCAGAAAAGACTAATGGTTGTTGCCAGCGAGAAATGTCTGATTCTGGAATATATATCCCCTTTCAACTTTGTTTGTGAACGTTGCTCTCGGAAGAGAAAAGGAAAAAGAAGGAAAAAAGGAAAGGATAAAGCTGAACGAGAATAGAAGGAAAGGCAGAGGCTTTACATGCTAATAATCTATTTTACTTAATCTCGTCTTGTATAATTAAAATCACATTCAAATATAAGAGAAGCGCGCCGTTAAGTAAAGAAGAAACAAAATGATACCAACGAGAAAGAAAAAAGAATACGTTAAAAAATAGGGAATTAAAATTTCGGTGATGATGAAAAAGAAGGTAGAAAAAAAAGAAAGAAAGAAAGAAAGAAAAAAAGAAAAGAAAAAAAGAATCCAAGGAAGAAATAGAAAGAAAGGAGTAGATAAGTATTAAAAAAAGAAACTGAGATAATGAAGTGGAAAGAAATTATGGAAAATAAAGTTCAGAAAAGAAGAAAAAGGCGAAACGGAGAAAAAAAATTCAAAGAAAATGGAAAACGAAGAAAAGTAGTCTTGGTGGAGAATTTGAGAAGAAACGAAAGTAATGGGGGAAAAAATAAATGCGATAATGAAGTGAAAGAAAATAAAGACAATCAAATAGAAGAAAATATTGGAAGAAAACAAAATAAAATGAAACAAAATATTTTCAGGTCAGAAGGACATTTAGTAATTGTTAATTGGCTAACGGGCCCATCAGTCGATTAATTAATGAAGCGGAATCGTTATGCATTAAAAAATTTGGTTTTAAAAAAAACATTTTTAAAAATCAAAATTTAATCAGAAACTCAGAAAAAAATTGCATCGTGTCTTTTTTTTAAAATAAAATGACGAAATTAATGAATATATGAACAATTTAAATAATTGAAGCGAAAATCATTAATTTTTGTTTTTAACGTTTTTGAGAAACGAAACGTAACAAGTTCTAAATTCAAAGAATAACAGAATTTGCTTTTTACGAACAAGAATAACGGACGCAATCTGAGGTCAATAAAATGTGAACACGAACGCTGTTTTAGTAGGTTGACACATTTCTGTAATTTTTTTTATTCAAATCCATCAAATCAAATAAAATTTATTCAAATGAAATTTTGAAAAACCAACACATGGTGCAATTTAAATGATAAAATCATGTATTTAAATTTATTTGCAATCTTTCGATGTAAACCATTTTTGTCAGGCGAGACTGTCATATAGTTTTTATTTTCTTCTTCATGTTGATTGTATTAACCCCGAGGGGGTCGGATCACGATAGAGTCAGAAAACCACGTCAAGTTGTAAGGGACGTTAGTTTAAAGTGAAGCCCGGTCGATGTTTATCGTTGGTTGGCGCTTAAAAGGAAAATAAAGAAAAGAAAAAGCGCCAACCAGCGCTAAACATCGACCGAAATTCACTTTAAACTAACGTCCCTTACAACTTTACGTGCATTTCTGACTCTACCGTGATTCGACCCCCTCTAAATTAATACCATCGAAATGAAGAAGAAAAAAACCTATAGGACAGTCTCGCCTGAAAAAAAATGTTTTACATCAAAAGATTTCAAAACCAATATTAAATAGATTATTTTATCATTTAAATTTCACCATGCGTTGTTTTTTCAAAATTTCATTTAAATACATTTTCATTTGTGCTTCAAAGATGCTATCAATTTCCTTCTTCAAAAATAAAATTATTTGGCAAACGTAGAGCAAAGTGTGACAAGCCATGTAAAGAAGCAGGTGGAAACGATTTACATCCACCTAGTTTGTCCAAGGCTCCTTTAACCTGGATATGGTAGTCATCGTAACGACCTCCTCTGGCAGGTTGTTTCACGGAGCAGAAACAAAGACAGAGAATGCTGTCTTTGTTCTATTGCGATGAAACCGGCGGTGGTACATCTTTTACGTGTAACCGTGGAGACCACAACTTAGGGCTGGGATGAAAAACTCCTCAAAAAGTTGATTTACATTCCTGTTGATGATATTCTACGCAAGAATCAGGTCTCCTCGCATCCTTCGCTGCTCCAGTGAGATTAGATTTAGTCTTTGATGCCGCTTTTTGTAGGTACGCGTGGAGAGTCATGTCACCATTTTTGTCGCCAACCGTTTTTATTTATCCACCTCCCACAAGGTAAGATGTGACACAAGGTCGGGAAAGTGGGATTAGATAAGCCAGCGCTCGAGAGGTGAGCACTCTGGCCATTTAAAAATTGCCTGTGCAGCCCCGTCGGCATTCCCCGGTAGAGGCGTCTCAGACAGTAAGCAATAGACTTACTCCTCTCCAAAGAGGGGAGGCAAAGCCTGTGAGGGTGCACCTCCTAGAACTGCACAGGACGGACAACCCCCAATAGACCGGCGTAAATCCAGGCCCAAAGGCCCGGACAATACCGGTTTTATTAGGCGGGGTAAAAACCCAACCGTTAAACACGATCCATGCGTACAATATTGTTGTTGTTAATAACACGTGGTTGTCAATTCATTTTGATAAAAGCGTTTGTGTTCCAGCTCACCAGGCGCTTCACCACGACCGTCCACCGTAATGGAACACCTATTGATTTCGGACACACAACGAAGTCGATCATGGACCTCATCTGCTGTCACGACGACAACGCACACGACCACGTGTGGCGCTGTGACGTCCGCCCTGATAAAGCACTGGACCCCCCAACACACACACACACCAAGAAAAAAAATAGCAAAACTTGCACTTTTTAACAAATATCTTCAAAATATACTTATTAGTTTTTGCCTAAAATCAGATAAATGTCGTGATTATTTAACGTGTAGTGATAGCAAGGGGAGACAACTCATGATTTACTTGTTTCTTTTTGCGTTATTTATTTTCTTAGTTTGTTTTTGTTTCTTGTTATCTTTGTTTCTTTCTTTTCGGACTCTCCATTCTTTATCATTTCTTCTTTTATCTTTTTCCTGTTTTTTTATCCTTTCGTGTTAGATTGTTTTTGTTTTTATTTTCAGTCGCTTTGTCTTTTCTGTTTTTTTCTTTCGGTTTCTTAGTCTTTTCTGTTGTTTTTTTTTAATTATTTCAGTCGCTTAGTCTTTTCTGGGTTTCTTTTCGTTTCAGTCGCTCAGTCTTTTCTATTTTTTTTTATTTTCAGTCGCTCAGTCTTTTCTGTTTTTATTTTATTTTCAGTCGCTCAGTCTTTTCTGTTTTTATTAAGTACTTTGGATCGATTTTGTGGGACGAGCCTTGGTCGGCGCTTCTGAGGGATTTCCGATGGACTTTCGTATAATTTCGTATTATCATTTTGTAGGAAGCGTTGGCCACGAGGTGTCGTCGATTCGAACGTGTTATGGAACACTCCCTGGAGGCTGAGTGACAACAAGTATCACCAGATCTCAAGCACTCTTCACCTCTGTCGATAACTATTGCAAATGAACTTGTGTTATCGCAAAAGCCGCTTACCATTGATTTCTCGCTGACAACGACCATTGGTCTTCTCTGGGATTTAGATGACAATAAGCCTCCCTAAGGTCCCAATACTCTCCGAACTCTTCCAGCGGAGGTCTGGTTAGTGCTATCCCTCCTCGGTCTTTCCACCGTCTTTTACCCTTTATGAATATTTTGTGTGGTCTCAGCCCTGGTTGATGCCTTGCGGTGGGGGCAGTTTATAAGATTCATTTCAGCTTCAGTTTCCTCGGATTCACGTTGTATTCCTTCCATGTTTCTGTAGCAACTTCGATGTGACTATCAGTGTTTGTAGTTTATGTGGGTGGGTTTCCGCATTCGGGGATTTTTCTAAAGATTTCAGCTGTTTTCATCATTACCGTCCGTTGTTATAGTCTCAACCTTCTGTTTGACTCTAATCTCTCCTAGTCTTTTTTACAGTTTTTTTTTTTGCGTGTGCGGCTATTTCTTGTGCTCCTACGATTATTGGTATTATATTGACTTTTTCGATGTTCCATATATCTTTCAGTTCTCTGGCAAGTTCTGTGTATTATTATTATTATTATTATTATTATTATTATTATTATTATTATTATTATTCGTTAACTTCACACCTTAACAGACTTACACCACAGTCAGCGATCGTTGCTAAAAGGGTCAATTTTGGTAACAAGACGAAATTAGTTCGCTAGTTTCAATGGAGTGGTTGTATTATTTCGTTATCTGTGACCGGTTAGCGGGCAAAAACCCGCCAACGAAGTTTTTGCTCCGCAGTTCATTCAGTCAATCGAAGGGTATTACCTCCCTTGCCATTTTAAAAATCTAGCCACGGGCGGTAACAGCGAAAGACGCCTTTTCTGTTAGCTGGTAACCTAAACAGCGTGGCTCGGATTACATTGCAATCGAATCGTTCGACTTACAAACACCCTTGAGATCACATCAGGCTGATCCGCCGGCGTCGAACTCAATAGATCGCCACGGATCAATAATCGCCTGCCTAGAGGTCACCGATTCGAAATGGCCGTGTAATTTTAATTACTTTATCCACGACCCTGACCAAGGGGGTTTCGGCTTAACACATCGTCGTCCCCACGAACTCACGTAGCTAATTAAAAAGATGGCAGTCAGTAAGCGTCCATTCTCGATCTTCTTCCTTCTCTCGGCGACATGTTCCGTGCTCGTGTCTGACCGGAAACCTTTACCAAATGAAAAATGGCGGTTCAATCGGACATTGTCCTGGCTGTAAGGTAAGAGCACTATCCGACAATGTCGAATTTAATAAATTTAAACCAATGTTTCAGATACAGCCTTCCGATAAAAGAAGGTATTTTTCACGTTGTTCGCTTTGAATTTTACTTCAAGGCTAACGCATGGATTAATTTTGAAGACTTTTATTGGCGTTTGGTAAGAAAAATGTTAGAGGCTTTTCTCCTTCGAAATAATTCCACCATTTCCATACATTGATTTCAATCCACGTATCTATCACAGTTACACATTTGTCAAAATGTCAGATTGTTGTCTTAGAGTAGAGTACAGAATAGTTAACAATAGAGAACTCGTAAACAAAAAAATTACAACAGCAAATAATTTATAGAAAAGGCAGTAGAATTAAATTATATATATATATATATACATATATATATATATATATATATATATATATATATATATATATATATATATATATATATATATATATGAAGCAATCCAACAAAAGATATAAGCGTCAACTAATATCTTATAATTAGTGAAACATCCGGATAAAAACTGAAGCTCAATATACTGGATAGAGCATTAATATTATAATATAAAATGAAGTAATAAAACGGGTTTTCTAATTGAACAACGAACTTTGATTTGATTTGGGTTGCACATATCGGGATTTTGGAATTTTGATTGAACTTTCTATATTATTTGATTTATTTATCATTAACATTGAATATTGACACATTTCGCGACTGGATAACTTTGTCAGCTCCTTCAATTTCACGTATATGGACTGCTGTTTATAACTTGGAGTAATGTCTTTCCTGATTATGTTTCTCAATTTGTATGACCTGGATGGACTGTATGGATTCAACAAAAAGTATGTTTTTGGGTTGATATGTTTGATGTTATGTATTTTTATGTATTTGTGTATATAATTTTATATATTTTCAAAGCGTAATTTTATTACCTGTAGTAGTATAACTGCGGTAATGGTCCTCTGAAGAGAAGAATTATCTTTGAAAACTCATGAGCTAAGGACTTAAGGATACTTTGCTTGAACTTTGAATTCTAATAAAATTTGATTGACACCTTATTTTATTACTTCATTTTATATTATAATATATATATATATATATATATATATATATATATGTATATATATATATATATATATATATATATATATATATATATATATATATATATATATATATATATATACAGGGTGGGCAAAAATAAGGGTCCTATTTTTAAAAATTCATAACTTTTTTATTTATTGATTATTTTTATTTTTTTTTTTAGAATAAGTAAAGGACCCCTTCCGAAGCAAGCATGAGCCGTATTAGCCCTAAGGAACGTACCCTCATTTAGAAAACATTATTTTTGCTTAAAAAACTCAAAACAGTGTAAAAAACAATACTTTAGTTTTTGTAAGTTTTAAGAAGTGTTTTTCGGCTAAAATTTGTTTTGTTTATTTCAAAAAATCTCGGAAGGGTCAGTCTACACACACATAAAGTTTGGTGAGTTTAACTTTTATTTTGTGGAAGTTATTCAAATTCAAGTTATTCAAATTTAAAGATAGGACCCTTATTTTGGCCCACCCCGTATATATATATATATATATGAAATTTGTATACTTAGGCAGCATTTCTTCGCTGATGCATGTGTAATTAAACAACAGTGACAATTTCTGTTCGTTTTTTTTATCCATCTTTTCAAGTTAGCGGACCAACGATCTAATGTTCTGTTCAAGTGTGAACAGGAACTCCTCACGTACTGGTTGAAGACTCATGGGAGTCGAAAACGTTTGCAGTTTTTGCGCGTTCCTGCTCACTTGAAAAGATGGATAACAAAAAATAAACAAACAGGAATTGTCACTGTTGTTTAATCAATTAATTATATATATATATATATATATATATATATATATATATATATATGTGTGTGTGTGTGTGTGTGTGTGTGTGTGTGTGTGTGTGTGTGTGTGTGTGTGTGTGTTCTCGTGATATTTTCTTATTCGCTTATTTTTGTTTCACATTTCTCTTTGTCTCTTTGTATATCTCTTATTATCTTATTTCTCTGACTCTCCCTATCTTTTCTTCCCTTGCTCGCCCTTTCTCTCCTTTCCTCCCCTCCCTCTCTCTCTCTCTCTCTCTCTCTGTCTCTCTCTCTCTTCCCCCTTTTCTCCAACATCTCCCCAACATTATTTCTCTTTCTAATCTTTTTTTCCCTCTCTCTATCACAACCATTCTATTTCTTACTCTCTCTGCCCTCTGTCCTACCACTCTCTCTACCAGCTTCCACCCCCTACCCCCTCTCTTCCCTCCGCCCCATTTCTCTCTCTCTCTCTCTCTCCCTCTCCCTCTCTCTCTCTCTCTCTCTCTCTCTCTCAGAGTTTCTTTTCTGGTTTTATTTTTCTTCTCAATCATTTCTTTTTTCCTCCAATCAAAAATCACAGGAAATTAATGAAATAATTAAAACATTATCAAACCGACTTGAAAGTCCGAACTTAAAAAAAAATCCCTGACCTGATTTTCTTTCCAGACAGCGAAGAAGTAATGTCGCCGGAGTAGGAAAATTTGCCGACAAAATCATCACAACAAATTCTGGAATTCTTACAAATCCGTAAAAATCTCGCAAGTTCACGCGGACGTATATAACACTTGCCTTATCAAAGAATATGGCCCCACCACTCGTACTTTGTCTTTCGTTTTATTGCAGAAGCGTAATAATATGGTCCCGTTTCAGTCCTAGGGGTCATCCTCCCAGGCGTTACTTCTTCTTCGATAGGGGGGGGGGGGGGGTGATTGGTTTATAGCCGATCGCCTGAAGCGCTCCTACTAATGAATGTCGATGGTCCCGGTCACGGCAATTATTTTCCACTTATCCAGAGTGCTCCCTTTTAAGGGGATGGTGGGGGATCGATACCCCACCATAAACTGAACTCATGTCTGGCTTTGCTGCAATGGGGGGGGGGCATGTAAATATACTCACCACTCGGAGAAAACGTTTCTTCCGACAGTTTAATCCATTATGGATTAAACTTTCGGAAGAAACGAAGGAGAATGGAAGAAACTTTTGCCCTTTGGCCTTCGGATCAAAGTGTAGTATCTGATATATAACCATATTTATGAAAAATAAAACGTTAAATCAATTGGTGGCTTTTTAAGTAGGACTGCCCCTGTGGTATCGTTGTGACTGAGATGATTCTAGTTAAGAGTAGGATAGACATTTTGACCAAGGATGACCAACGACACCCATTTTTTCTCACACTTTTAATGGCCTTGTGCCTAATTTGTTTTGAATGTAATCTTTTTATATTTTTTGCAAAGAAATAATTCAAAGTGTAGTATCTGTTGTGACTGTGGTATTGCACACACTTAGCCCACCGATCCATCCACCGCCGGAAACACCTCTGGAAGTCTTCTTTCGGAATGGTGTTTATCTCCGCCGTCGCGTTAGATTCAGCAGTTGCTTGGAGAATATGCGATGTGTAACACTCATTAAAGAGTGGTTTAACCGATTCAAAAATGGCCGCACATCAGCGGAGAGTGACCAGCGCTCGGAGTGCAGCTGCTGTTAAGAGGGTGGAAAAAAAACAGATAATGCGCAACGCAATTTCAAAATAAGACTTCCAGAGGTGTTTCCGGCAGTGGATGAATCGGTGGGCTAAGTGTGTGCAAACACAATGGGCCTACTTTGAAGGGGATTAGGGTCCCAACCCCGTCACGTATTTGAAATATTTTTTCGGATACGTTTTAGACAGGCCTCGTACATTAATATATATATATATATATATATATATATATATATATATATATATATATATATATATACACACACACAACTATCTATAAGTAATATTTTCAAATTAACCCACATGTGTTTACTGCCACACTGAAATCATCAGTATTGGTGGAGCCAATCCCTGCCGGTCACACGGTTCGAACCCCAATACGAAAGTCATATTTGACTCAGTAGTCGGATGTGTCCACCACGCATTGCCTAGAAAAGAAGAGTAATGCGTGATAATCTCTATTTTATTGCGTACGTATTTTTAATTCAAATCTTAATATCTTTATTTATTTAATATTTACTCATTTTTTGCGCACTTTAACTTTAACCCTTATTTTCGCCTCCCCTATTTGCTAACCACTGGGCTACAACTGAGTAAGTCTTGCGCGTTTTCCGTTATCAGCCGACCAACATTGAAAGGTTACACGTTTTAGATCTGGGTTCTCTTTTTTCGCTTTTTTGCCACTTTTAGTAATAGAGGTTCGAGTTTTTAACAGACCCCCCCCCCGTTTCATATTTTAATGCCATTAAACGAACAAGTTTGCTCGCTTTTCAAACGTGAAACGAATGTAAACATGAATATCTTATTCTTCTTAAAAAGAAACCCTCGGAATCTTAGAAAACTCTGAGCGGTTCCGGACATGACGTCATTTTAATGGGAGTTTCATATCAGCATTAATTTACGATAACATTCGCAATGAAATACATTGAAGACATTGCCAAAGCCGCGGCAAATATATAGAGATATTCTGTGAGTTCAACATTCAAACTCCTCGGCCTAACCTTCACAGGTAACATTAATTGGAACAAATACATTGAAGACATTGCCAAGTCTGCAGCAAAGAAGGTGGGTTCCCTCTACCGGTCTAGTAAACTCCTCACACCTGACATTATCCTGCATTTCTACAAAACCACTATCTGCCCATGCATGGAGTATTGTTGCCACATCTGGGCTGGTGCATCATCTACTAGTCTCTCCCTTCTTGACAAGGTCCAAAAAAGAGTCGCCAACCTAATAGGTCCCTCACTGTCAAACAAGCTCCAGTCCCTGTCCCATCGCCGCAATGTAGCATCCTTGTGCTTGTTTTACAAATACTTCAATGGATTATGCTCCGATGAATTGGCTACTCTGGTGCTCCCTCGACGTAAATTCACTAGACCAACTCGACAATCAACTAAATCCCATCCATTCACTGTGGAGGTCCCCAGATGCCGGAGAGCTTTCTACTCCATTAGCTTCTTTCCTCGTGCTGTTGGCCTCTGGAACTCCCTCTCTGCCCCTTGTTTCCCCGACGGTACTGACATGCAGAAATGTAAAACTAATGTAAACAGACATCTCGCTGCGCAGATCCCAATTTAGGTTGCCCCCCCCCCCCCCAAAAAAAACATCTCCCTTTTTTTCTCAGTAGCCCCTTACGTCTACAGTGGCAGCCTGCCTTGTTTGGGGTGAACTATGTAAAACAAAACAAAAAATCTGCGCGCTTGGCGATGAAATAATATTTAAAACTTAAACGTGACAGACCAAGAAAAATGTAATTTCAAACTTAAGTGCGACGGACCAACGAAAATGTTATTTAAGGTATGAGCGTGACAAACCAATGACAATACTATTTCAAACGTAAGCGTGACAGAGCAACCGACATTCTATTAAAAACTGAACAGTAACAGACCGACAAAATGCTATTTCAAAGTAAAGAGTCACGGACAAACAGGGATTCTATTCTCAACATGAGCGTGACGGACCAACACAAATGCTAGTTCAAACTGAAGCCTAACAGACAGATCGAGTGAGAGAGATACTTGTGGAGGTGCTTGGCCGTGTCTATAATAAGATACGTCCGTTCAATCTGCGCGTTTAGCGATGAAAATGCCATTTCAAACTGAAGTGTAACAGACCGACAGAGCCTCTTATTGAAATGCGAAGACACATTTAAAAAAAAGAAAATGGCGCCGATGAAATAGGAAATATTTTAAAGTGCGCTTATACTTATTTTATTACTTTCTTTAACCCCCCTTTATAACTTCTTACTTACCCTCGATCTTATATTAGGACTTCCTGTTTTTTTCTTTAGGGTAAGTGAAATAAAGACCAATGATATTCCTTTATAAACATACATTAAAATTACGGATGCACTGATGGGTAATAATTCAATGTTAACATTCCGAGTTTTATTACATATTTCCTTTCAGAAAAAAAAAATTGATCAGAAATGATTTCATTTATTTGCTTACCATTTCATTGCGCGGGAAAATAACAGAAATGATTACGATATAAGACGACCATTTTTATGCAGACAAAATGATTTTCTTTTTTTCTTTGATAGACTTAACATTGATTCACTATGTACATAATTTAATATTTTTCTCTTTCTCTGAAGAATGTCCATGAAATATATTTTCCAAAACGAAAGAAAACAAGCCGCGCGTGCGTGGTCCCCCTTTGTATGTGACTCGATGTGGCGAGTGTAAAATGCAATAAATTTGGGCAATTTGGGGCATTTTTGACCCCCTGGGGGCGCGAACCAGAATTTTTTCTCAGGTCAAGGATGCTCATTTTATATCCAGAACAATTGCCTCTACATTTTGGCCAAGTTTCAGAAAAATTGAATGGATGGATCAAACGTTATGGGAGAAAAGGGTCATTTTTTGCCATTTTGGGGGCTTTTGACCCCCTGGGGGCGCGAACCAGATTTTTTCTACGGTCAGCGATACTTATTTTCTATTAGAAACAATTGCCTCCACATTTTGGCCAAGTTTCAGAGAAATTGAATAGATGGATGAAAAGTTATGGGGCAAAAAATGTCATTTTTTGCCATTTCGGGGCCTTTCGACCCCCTGAGATGCTAACCAGATTTTTTCTTCAAAAATCGGAGAATGTCACTTTCTAACCTGACCAAAGTTACAACTTCATGCAAAATTTCAGAGAAATTCAATGGATGGTTGCGGAGAAAACTCCGGACGGACGGACGGACGGACGGACGGACGGACATGCCTCAAAACATAAGTCCCCCGATTTTATAAATCGGGGGACCAATTGTTAACGAGACTCCGCGGAAATTCCACGATTGATTTCTTCATCGGTTTGTATATTTTACTTTTAGTGATAATATTTTTTTTAAATAATAATAAATGTAAGACTAGTGTTACCAATGTCGGCTTCCTGACCAAAAATGCACCAAACATTGATGTTTTATTGTTTTTTTTTTCTCTTTGCAAAACTCAATCATGTTCTGCAAAACCCTAAACAAAAAACAACAATTTCTTTCCCCCCTTCCGACCTTCCTCCTTCCACCCTTTCACTCAAGAAAAATAAATGTTAGGGTCATGGTAAGGGTTAATACCTTTTGAGATAAAAAAAATTACCCTTCTTCGTCACAGTCCGTTAAATATTCTGTAATTCTGAACTTTATTGATTTAACCAAGTTCGTTTCGGATAATTTAAGGTTTTGTATTACCTATTACTACGATGTTACTTTTTTTTTTACCTTAAAGCAAATAAGACCGTAAGGAGGAAGATATTTAGTTTTCGGTATATTTGTAGATTCACACTCTCCGCTGAACCCCACCCCCGCTAAAAAAATGAGAATCTTCTTAACCGATTACGTGCGAATACCTTTAAAAAATTCCGTCCAGATTCCCGAGTTCGACAGAAATATTCTCGAGTTCAAAAAGATACACCTGAAGAAGGCCGGAGGTTACAGCGGCCGAAACGTTGTGATGATAACACTCAAAATTAGAAATGTAGTCCGAATAACTAAAATGATACAAATTATCAATCCTCATCTCAAAAATTCAGAAATATAATACTTTTAAAAAAGTTGGCAGAAATAAAGAGAAAATGAAAAAAAAGCAACAATTAGTTTCGTATATAAATTTAGAAAAAAAATGATCCCCTATTTCAGGGTCATTTTTTGCGTTTTAAGGCAATTAACAATTTGTTACCACTAACCCTAAGTCCAAGTGGTTACCAGTGAAAGTAAGGTTAGGGTGAGATTAGAAGACCGTAACGAACAAATAGCTGACAATTATTTTATTGCATAAGAAAGAGACAAAGAAAAATGAAAGAAAAGTCTCAATTTGTAAAGTAAAATTAAAGAAACAGAAAAGAAATAAAGAAAACCTCTCAACTAAAGAAAGGGAACGTCCCAGTCTGTAAAGTAAATAAAACAAATACAAACTAAAGAAAGAAAACTTATCCATCTGTAAAGTAAAACAAAAGAAAAAAGAAAGAAAGAAAACGTCTCAATCTGTAAAGTAAAATGAATGAATAAAAAAGAAAGAAAGGACATGTCCCAATGTATAAATTTAAAAAGAAAAAGAAAGAAAGAAAACTTGTCCATCTTTAAAGTAAAACAAAAGAAAACAGAAATAAAGAAAACGTCTCAATCTGTAAAGTAAAATAAATTAATAAAAAAGAAAGAAAGGACACACTATAATGTATAAATTTAAAAAGAAAAAGAAAGAAAGAAAACTTGTCCATCTTTAAAGTAAAACAAAAGAAAAAAGAAAGAAAGAAAACGTCTCAATCTGTAAAGTAAAATGAATGAATAAAAAAGAAAGAAAGGACACGCCCCAATGTATAAATTTAAAAAGAAAAAGAAAGAAAACGTTTCAGTCCTAAGCGTAGCTGCAACATTATTGCGTGAAACTACTTTTTGGAAAGTAGACGGATAGGTTCGAGAGGGGCGCCATTCTAGTTTCGTTATTCCATCATTCCGAAACATGAGAATCTAACATTTTTCTATTTTCGTCGCTTTGTGATTATGAATCGCTTATGCGGTGGTTTTAACCCTGCGAAAAAACAGAATTAGCCATTAAATATGACTGTTGTTGTCCGGGAAACTAAAGTTTGTTATTGTGCTAAAGACTCGATGGGATTATCTTGTCGAAACGATCAGTAAGGCGCAATTTTGTAAAAGACACGTATATCATCATTATATTCCGAAATGCTTTTTTTCTATTCCGCTGATCTAGTAATCTAATATCCTAAGAATACTACAGTACGACATTGTTTGTGTAAAAAACATGGAAATCTATTCTGGAAGAGGGAAGATAGAAAGTTAAAAAAGTGAAATTATGTAGCGGGCATGATTCGGGAATCATTTCTCGTTATTAAGCACGTGTTAAAAAATTGTGAAAGGAAATGTAGTAAAAAGAAAAGAATAATGAAAAGTATGAATAATGTAAGTCACTGGTTAAGAAAGATTGACTCTGTGTCATTGTAATGTCAATCTGCTAGTTGTTTATTTTGGCAATCGTTTTATTTCTTTTAACGGAAATCCTATGGTTCGGAAAAGTAAATGAATATTAAAAAGCAAGAATAATGAAATCGACTGATAAAAAAAAATTAGGCCATTCTGTTACTCTGATGAAATGTTATTCCGTCCATCTGGAATATAAAGGAAAGCATTATCAGTAGCCAATGAAAACGCCTAGAAAAAAAGAAAGTGTAGTTGAAGGGGGCGCCTTTATTTAGGTTGAAAATGTAGATAATGTAACAGACAATAGCAAGAACGAATAACTGAAATACTAACGGTGCTACAACGGAATAGTTAACCTATTAAGAATTATTCACGATAAAGTGAGTGGCGGTGGAAGTAAATGTGAAAGTGGGAGTGAAAATACCTTCAACTTCCTGTGTGGGTGACTATCTTAGAAAAAGAGGCAGAGGAAAGGTTTAAATTATTTCAAACGAACGAAGTAAACACATATTTTCTGAATATGATGCAATCCTATACCTATATAAGAGTCAGATACGCCCTTAAATGGACTAAATCTGCCACATCTAGGGAGGTGTCTGCTAGGCGACCCTTTTTTTGCATTGATGGAATACAAACATCGACTTTATAATCTAGTGGGGGTTGATCACATCTGTTCTCTACAATCCCTTTTTCACAGAAGAGACGTTGCTAGTCTTTCTCTACTCTATTGTGATTTTCATGAAAGGTGCTTGACTTAGCTCTAATTTCCGGTTCCATTCCCAGCAAGAACTCGTCTTACAACCACCGGTGCAACGGACTTTCCTTTCTTCCTTCGTGAACCGAAAACGAAACGAAACTTCCATGAACAGAGATTCTTTCCGAGAACTTTCCTTCTGTGGAAGACATTATCACAGGATTGCTGCCCCACTTACTACAACATGGTCGTCTTCAAGTCAAATATCAACAAATACTTGTCGAGCTGTACTCTAAAGTAATCAAATTCTACCAATTCCACACATCGTTTTAAAATCCTCTCATAGTATTGTTCATCGTCCACCTGACAATACCATTAACCCTTATCCTCGAGTAGTGTTTTTCCTTGGTAAGTGGTGAGCCATTAAGATAAAAATGACCGAACGATGGTTAATATGCCGTAACCCCCCCCCCCAAAAAAAAAACAACACCCCCTAAAGTCTAACCTATCCTCACCGTGATAGGGACGATGGCAACGTGGTAGTGTCAGAGCTACTCGGCTAACAAGGCTCTATTGAAAATCCAGAATTCGTCAGCATCAGGATCCGTCGCGTTCTGGTCGTCTCTGCCTATACGTGTAGCAAGCAAATACGTGTCAGGTGCGCAATCGAAAATCAATGGCTACATTGCTTCTGTGCAATTCCTTTGTGTGTTCTGAACACAACCTTCCCCGACTTCGCATGCAACCACTGAATCTTACTGCTCTCGGTGTCGGTTAACGAATGGCCGCGACCTCGAGGGGGACTTCATGCCGACCAGACAATCTTGAGGCATGATCCTCGTGAGCTCTGTGCTGAAGTCTGATTCACTTAACAACAACAACAACAACAGTAACAACAACAACAACAGCAACAACAACAGCAACAGCAACAACAGCAACAACAACAACAACAACAGCAACAACAACAGCAACAACAACAGCAACAGCAGCAACAACAACAGCAACAACAACAGCAACAACAACAGCAACAGCCACAGCAACAACAGCAACAACAACGACAACAACAGCAACAGCAACAACAACAGCAACAACAACAACAACAACAGCAACAAAAACAACAGCAACAGCAACAACAACAACAGCAACAACAACAACAGCAACAACAACAACAGTAGCAAAAACAACAACAGCAACAACAAAAACAACAGCAACAACAACAGCAACAACAACAACAGCAACAACTAAAACAACAGCAACAGCAACAGCAACAGCAACAGCAACAGCAACAACAACAACAGCAACAACTACAACAACAACAACAACAACAACAGCAACAACAACAAAAACAACAGCAACAACAACAACAACAGCAACAACAACAAGAGCAACAACAACAAGAGCAACAACAACAACAACAGTAACAACAACAACAGCAACAACAACAACAGTAACAACAACAGCAACAACAACAACAACAACAGCAAAAACAACAGCAGCAACAAAAACAACAACAAAAACAACAGCAACAGCAACAACAACAGCAACAACAAAAACAACAGCAACAACAACAACAGCAACAACTAAAACAACAGCAACAGCAACAGCAACAGCAACAGCAACAACAACAACAGCAACAACAGCAACAACGACAACAGCAACAACGACAACAGCAACAACAGCAACAGCAACAGCAACAGCAACAGCAACAGAAACAACAGCAACAACTACAACAACAACAACAACAGCAACAACAACAAAAACAACAGCAACAACAACAACAACAGCAACAACAGCAACAACAACAAGAGCAACAACAACAACAACAGTAACAACAACAACAGCAACAACAACAACAGTAACAACAACAGCAACAACAACAACAACAACAGCAACAACAACAGCAGCAACAAAAACAACAACAAAAACAACAGCAACAGCAACAACAACAACAACAGTAGCAAAAACAACAACAGCAACAACAAAAACAACAGCAACAACAACAGCAACAACAACAACAGCAACAGCAACAGCAACAGCAACAGCAACAGCAACAGCAACAGCAACAGCAACAACAGCAACAACAGCAACAACGACAACAGCAACAACGACAACAGCAACAACAACAACAGCAACAACAATTACAACAGCAACAACAACAACAGCAACAACTAAAACATCAGCAACAGCAACAGCAACAACAGCAAAAACAGCAGCAACAACAAAAACAACAGCAACAACAAAAACAACAGCAACAACAACAAGAACAGCAACAACAACAACAGCCTGGGGGTTATAGACTACAACGGATGTATATAATAATTATGATGAATATAATAGTCCGAATCGTGTCAATAAAGGATATAAGTCAAAGATCTCATGTATGAAATAGCATCAACTTCGTGGAATTCATTGTTAAAACGGACAATAAATAACTAAAAGTAATAGTTCTCTTCTGCTGAAAAATAACAACGCCGAAATAATAACGCACCTTTTTTTTTTGTTTTACATTAAATGCATTAGAGAACAAAAACATAGGAAAGCAACGACATACAAAAAAAAATGGAGAGAGAAAAAGTGAAACGACGAAAAATAACTTTTTTTTTATCCCTTGTAGATTTATAATAATCTGTTGTTGTTCGCCTTCCGCTGCTTGTAATGTGCAGTTAATGTGATTTGAAGCGAAACGGGTCGTTAGCCTTATGCAAAGAGGCTGGACGAATAGAGTTAATAGATCAAAATCAGCAGGTAAGTAAATGATGGGGGCGAACAAAACGATTCTATTTACGTATGTGATGTCATTATCGTCGTAGTTATTTCGCGGGAATATTGAATTAAACGAGACAGAAACGACGGTTAGCAATTTGATTTTTTTTTGCCATTCATATTATTCGACGAACAAATGACAAAAGAATACATATATATATATATATATATATATATATATATATATATATATATATATATATTTCATTTATTATACATGTGTCATTGAAGACCACGGAGTTTTCTTTCTTTGCGATCTTTCTGGTTAACTTCTCGACTCAGCGAGCGATTCGTCGGGTTTCCGGTGTCAATTGGTGGATTATTAACATAACCAAAAATAAAACCATAAATACGGCTCTTTACTAACATAACGCATAGCCTCCTGAAGACGATTGCGAAGACCGAAAGCGCTAGAGAAATGGCGCAAGATACAACATTAAGCGCCATAATCCACCAATATATAATATATATATATATATATATATATATATATATATATATATATATATATATATAGTACATGTATTGTCTTAGTTTCTGTAGATGTAAACCCGTTGAAACTTTAGCGTTTATAAAAAGTGCTCAATAACAAGTAGAGCTGTTCTTAAGTATAAATTTTTATTAATACAAACATTATTGGTTACATATGTGCATACATGTTTCGGTTGTACTCTTCACAGAGAGTCAACCTCTTCAGATCAAAGAAGTCTTCTTTGGTCTGAAGAGGTTGACTCTCTGTGAAGAGTACAACCGAAACATGTATGCACATATGTAACCAATAATGTTTGTATTAATAAAAATGTATATTATATATATATATATAGAGAGAGAGAGAGAGAGAGAGAGAAAAGAGAGAGAGAGAGAGTGCTCGATTAATTGAGAAATCAAAATTAAGAGCGTAATATTTAACTTTTGCTACAGAAAATCAGTACAACATTAGTACCGTCGGTTTCAAGCTCAGAAGGTGTTAACCATCCGGCTCTCTTCAGCTTATGTTGCCACCTGGTAAAGAAATAGAAACTCAAAGCAAATGACATATCCAAACGAGAGTGATACGTGAGTTTCCATTTCTTTACCAGGTGACAACATAAGCTGAAGAGAGACGGATGGTTAACGCCCTCTGAGCTTGAAACCAATGGTACTAATGTTGTACTGATATTTTGTACACAAATATATATATATATATATAGTCATCCACATACAGACTGTTTCGCAGTAGTTAGTGTCTCTAGCCGGGATCGAAACGCAACCGTCGAACTGACAGTCGGCGATGCTAACCCCTACGCCATCATGCGACACTGACTGAATGTAAGTGATATCTCAATGTAAAGAAATGTAAACATTGCAAATGCCTGAGCTCGAAAATTAGTTTTACTTAATGAGCATATATGTATATATATATAGAGAGATAGATAGATAGATAGATAGATAGATAGATATTGTGTGTGTATTTAGGCAGCATTTTCTCATTCATGCAAAAATTGTTAAAAATAACAGAATTCGTCTGTTTAATTATACCTTTTTTTATTTTTTCGATTTTTCTGATGGTCTTTATGTATTTTTTTGTTTTGTTTGTAATTTTCTTTCGATTCCATCTGGGGTCACTAGGTGAAATTATCTGTTAGATTCATAAAATAATAGAAATATATTAGAATGTAATAAAAACAAAGTTAATTATTTCAAATCGATTTTGTTTTTTTATAAAACAAAATAAAATTAAACAAAGAATATCTCAGTGAAGAATGTATTTAAAAAAAAAAAAGGTTTAAACATTGAAATAATTATTTTATTTGTATTTTTAAGAGTTAAAATACTCGTTAAAGCCGTTTGTCATTTTAAAGCTGCTTGTATTTATTTACCTCCTCTCCAGGAGGTTAGGCACAAGGCCAGTTTTATCTTACTCCCACAAGGTAAGATGTGACACAAGGTCGGGAAAGTAGGGACTTGACAAGCCAGCGCCCGAGAAAGTGAGCACTCTGGCCATTTAAAAATTGCCTGGGCAGCCCCGTCGGCATTCCCCGGTAGGGGCGCCTCAGCCAGTAAGCAATAAACTTACTCCTCCCCAAAGAAAGGAGGCGAAGCCTGGGAGGGTGGACCTCCTAGAACTAGACAGGACAGACCCATTGATCGGCGTAAATGAAGCCCCGAAGGCCAAGACACACCAGTTTATGGGGTGTAGTATCCATCGGAACAGATACTACACTTTGACTTGTAAGAACGGGTAGTTTTTGTTTTTAAAAAAAAACACCACCGCGCTAGCAATTTTTTTTAATTACTTGACCTCATATTGAAACTGTTATTTTTACTTTTCTTTGAAAAAAAAACGTGTAAACATGAAATTATTTCTGACAGACAATACAGCTCCACGCGGGCAACGCCGGCTGAATATCGCTAGTAATAAATAAATGCGTGGAGTACATATTTATAAATTGATTCGAATAATATCAGATTCATAATAAATAATTAAAAAAAAAAGGGTTATCTGAGAAAATAAAAATGATGAACTTATCTAATGATAACATGATGATAGGCCGAGCGAAGGGTTGTGTATTTTTTAAATGTATTTGGGAACAATTACGGAAACGAATAACAAGGGGGCGAGGATCCAAGGTTATTTAGTGCATTCAAAATATTAATTGATTGGGAGAGGGAAAAACGAAACGGTCTGAAAGCGACTAATATGGAACGCTTTTTTGGAAGGGGTCATCGTTTTCAAACTTCCAAAATTGCAAAAATAACGAACACATGAAAAGATAGATAGATAGAAAGAAAGAAAGAAAGAAAGAAAGTTGAGCTTACTGGTAAGTGAAATAACAAACTGCACTAGCGTATAAACGCAATGATCTTTATATAAACAAATGCAGCTTCCGGCATTTGACAATGATTATCATTGTAATTTCACTTACCTCAGCAGCAGCAGCCAAGTAGCCTAAAGGTTATAAGCGTGTAGACGGTCAAGTTTCGATCCCGGCTTGAGGCAGTTGACGAATATACTAGCCCAACTCATTGTATATATATATATATATATATATATATATATATATATATATATATATATATATATATATATATATATATATATATATATATATAAAGCTCCAATTACGTTAAGCCCTTTCCAGAGTAAATAAATTGATGATTCAATGAAATTAGCCCCGTTGCATGATTTTCGCCCTTGGAAGATAAAATCCTACTTGTATTTACATAAATTTACAAAACATTAATCTCGAGTTAAAAGCGTGATCGGGTCGGAGGCCTGATGGTTAAAATACCGGGGCTCATAATGCGTGGATTTGGGGTTCGAGCCGTCTGACTGGCGACACGATTAGGTAATTCCATACCAATGAACGTAAAAAAAAACGCGATATATATATATATATATATATATACATGTCTATGGATATAAAAATATTTATTGATAATTTTATATATATATATATATATATATATATATTTCTACATTGCTTTCTTCATCCTGAGGAAGTATTTCAATAAGGACGAAACGTTGATGAATACATAAATCACATAGTTTTTGGCTTTCCTTTTTTCATTTTACACACACACACACACACACACACACATATATATATATATATATATATATATATATATATATTAAGATAGATGGACGAAGAGTGATAAACATGCACGAATGTCCAAATTTATTTCAACTTCGATTGTTCAATGCAAGGTATATTCTGTAATAAAATTATGTTTATTATTCTTTCCTTAAGCAAAGGCTTTTCAAAGATCGAGATCTTATCATCAGAGGAATTATACAGATAGATAAGTTGGCAATAGAAAAGCCAAAATTCAACATTTGAAAAAATATTAAGAAAAATGATGGGTGAAAAAAGTTCGTGTAAAAAGATATTGGGTTTGTCCAGGTTGTAATTGTCCGCCGATAAGGTGTCCAATGGAAGGAAGTTTCGATGGAGAAGAAAAAGTTTCGTGAAGGCATTACAGAAAGGCGTTCAAAATGAAGTAAATCCAATGGTGAAAATTGAGTTCAAGTCGTAGATGGAGCGCACTTAAACGGAATTAAAATGAAGAAATCTGGCCATTATATGTATATATATATATATATAAGTTGGGCTAGTCTATTCGTAAATATGTAGACCATAATAATAACCTTTTTCATACAAGTTAAATATTTAATTCTATTTAACGATTAATAACTGACGGACATTATGTCCTTAAAAACTGTTTGTTCCAATCAATTTCATCGAAAATATACTTAGACCACTTCGATGTTTGAGGTCTTTAGTAACAGTTCTGTTTGGCTATTCACCGTTATTTGACCTCGAAACAGCTATCTATGAATGATTACAATGGCTCCCCACTCTTAGCTTGAATCTTCAGGTACTGGAGATAACGGTTTCCACTTAGCGTAAAGCATTGCTCTTCCTAAATTGAATTGAGCTCTTTCGTTAATATCAACAAAAGACATCAAAATGTCCCTTACTTCATGGTACGCACGTTAATGTCCGGATAAAATTGCTGACTGTCGTACAAGCGATTGGGTTTCTAATCTCGGCTTGAAAAACTCACTGAGGATATGTGATACGGCAAAGCCGCCGTTTGAACTATCTGTCTTTTATGACAAACACACACATACACACACACACACACATATATATATATATATATATATATATATATATATATATATATATATATATATATATATATATATATACGTGCAATAATCCATATATGCTTAAATAAGAATTTCGTCTGACTTTAAAGAAAAAAGGTTGTTTATACCAGTAATAGGAAATGCTTCTAGAAAAAGGGCACGAAATGAGATTACGCAGATAATACGATTCAATTTTTTATATGCAATATAATTTCTAACTTTACTTACCACACACACACACACACACACACATATATATATATACATATATATATATATATACATAATATTTTATTTTTATAATATAAGTATATACATGAAATATTAATTATATACATGTGTACATATGTGTACATATATATATACATATGTACATATATATATATATATTCATTATATATATATATATGTGGGGGGGGTCTGTGTGTATGTGCGTGTGTGTGCGCAACGCACAGCCACAGTTTACAATGTGTATTCGAGATTTAACAGGGACGGATTCATTATTAAGATGCGCCTATTCAATCTGTGCGTTTAGCAATGAGCATTCTGTTTCGAGAAGAAGCGTTACAGACCGACCGACCGACAGACAGAACCTCGTTTTTATGGGTGGACGCATCAACAATTCTATATGCAAGTAAAGCGTGATAAACTGTCGAAAATGCTATTTTAAACATTAGCGTGACAGACCAACGCATATTCTATTTTGAACTTAAGCGTTAGAGAGCAACTGAAGTTTGATTTCAAACGTAAGCTTGACAGAGAGACGAAAGTGCTATTTCAGACTTAAGCGTGACAGACTCCCTTACGGTTAGAGTATTATAGTGATTCTTGGACGTATCTAAAATCAGATACGTCTATCCAGTCTGAACGTTCAGCAACAAAAGAAATACTATTTTAAACTTAAGTAAAAATCGCCCGAGTGACCGACGACCAAAGCCTCTTAAAGAGATACGAAGACGCGTATAAACAAGTAAATTACTTAATAAATCTGACAGAAAATTGAAGCTATAAAAAATCTTAGCAAAATTGAATGATGATAATATACGAAAAACGAAAATCATCGGGTAATAATAATTGTAAAAACGATTTTTTTTTCGTAAATAAATGAATAAAAAATAATACAAACGCAACTTTTTCATTTTTAAAAATAATATATTTTGAAGATGTGGCATAAATATAAGTTTTTTGAAAATGCGGTTTATAGAATTGTGTTTTGTGCAAAATTTGACATTGAAATGAGTTTAGTAAAAAAAAAAAACGGGAAAAAAACGAAACGAAAATCGAAGATGGCGTATGTAATAGGATAGACGATTTTTTGTTGTTGAAGAAATGTGTTCAGAGTGGATTATAATATCGTGTCAAGAAACATACAAACAATAAGTATATTATATATAAATATACATGTCAGGATATATTATATATATATATATATATATATATTAGACTCATTTTATGGATATGAAATTAATGGTTTCCGGAAAACAAAATGAATCATAGCTTTTGTGAGAAGCAGACGACAAATCAAACATGTAGACACGACTCAATTTTTTTTTCATTTTGTTTTCGCATTTTTTCTTTTGATATTTTTCTTCTTTTTTTTTTTACTTTTGATTTATTTATTTAGTGTCCTTAATATTTATTTATTTTCGCTGTCACGTTCATGCCTAACATTGCTTCATATCTATCCTACCTCTATTTACAAAAAGACTTCTGATATTTTGGGATCCTTTAGAAACGCAAATATATTTTGTTTTGACTATTAATAACTAGCGGAAATACCTGACTTTGGCCGGAGAATACTAAAGACAAAAGAATATTAGCGATATTTTAGGAAATAGTAAATTCCGAAGTAACTAACTTCGGATGCTTCAGCAATAAAAATCGATTTTTTTTTAAACGTTAAAAATTGGTTATTGCAAAAAATGAACGTTGGAAATGGGTTATTATGAAAGAAACAGGTTTAAAATGGGCTATTATGAAAGAAAATACTAAAAACTAAGTAATTATTAAAGAAAATGGTTAAAAATGGGTTATTACGAAATAAAATTTAGGGCGAGTAGAAAGTGGACGTTGGGTTTACTTTCAGCAGCCTCGCATCTCTCGCTTCCCTTATTTTGTTCTTTAGTCTTCACATTCCATGAGCGATGTTTCTAACAAAGGGGGATAATTGCTCTTTTCTGGATCTTTTCTGGGTCTTTTCTGGATCGGAATTTATCCACCTAAATTCTTGGAAGTCACCGTTGGCTAGTTTTTGACCTTGGAGTAGTATTTTTTAGCTCCTTACATCAAGTGGATTCATGCATTCTCTGGAGCGATTTCCATAAAAATAAATTTAAATAGAAAGGTTTAAAATGGGTTATTATAAAAGAAAAAGGTTAAAAATTGGGTTATTATGAAAGAAAGGGGTGGAGAAATCTCAATTTCGTTCCGTTTTATGATTTAAAAAAATTAAAAGACATGAACTTACAATGATTCTCAAACTGGCAACAAATTCTGATTATTAAATATTTAGAAACAATGGACAATAAGTGCTTCTCGTTGTTCATATCTACTGGATCATTATCTCTCTCTCTCTCTCTCTCTCTCTCTCTCTCTCTCTATATATATATATATATATATATATATATATATATATATATATATATATATATATATATAACACATATAGTAAAAAAATGAATGTATATATGTATATTCAATTTTCAAATATTTTTTAATGAAGCTAAATATATATATAAATAATTGTATAAATACATAAAACTATACATAACATAATAAGTAGTGAAATGGATTCGTCCGAACGCTATAAAATACAGCAAATGTTTGTAAATAACGAATCCATTTTCTTAGACTACACAAACAACACACGTAAGGAGGACATTTCTAATAACAAAATAAGTTAGCAAAAAATTAATATGGAACAAAAAACTAGATCTAATATCAAGAACGTTTATTTTTAAATTCCCAAAACAGTTTTTCATAATAAACAACTGATGATCCCTTAAATAATGTTAAAAATAGCGTAAATTCTTGGAAGCAAACTAATATAGTGACTGTAAAAAGTTAATTGACTTACAAGCAAAGTTATTTTCCAACGATGGACTTGGGACTAAAAATGTTGGGGTTATTTCATATAGTTTAAATGGTTGAAAAACTTAAAATAATATATATATATATATATATATATATATATATATATATATATATATATATATATATATATATATATATATATATATATACATATATATATATAACAGTTTTCATGGTAAACAACTGACAATCCCTTATATATAAAAACATATATAAAAATATATTTATATTAGAGTATATTCTTGGAAGTAAACTAAAATAGTGATTGCAGTAGATTGATTGACTTACTAGACTAAAATCTTTCAACAAAATTTTTTTTTTTTTTTTTTTTCCCCAGTTTTGAAGGTTAAAAGAACTTCCGAGACTATATATATATATACACTCACATAGATGAATGTGACCCGAAGTAATGGTAAACAACTGATGATCCATTAAATAATGTTAAGACTAGCATAAATTCTTGGAATCAAACTAATATAGTGACTATAAAAAGTTAATTAACTTACAAGCAAAGTAGTTTTCGACTTGGGACTAAAAGTGTTTTTTTTTTCATATGGTTTTAATGGTTGAAAAACTTCCCATACTATATATATATATATATATATATATATATATATATATATATATATATATATATATATATATATATATATATATATATATATATCAGCGTTCGTGGTTCATTCCCGCAGTTAGGCCTGATGGTTTTCTGCGGGAATGAAACATAGACGCCTTTGTGTAGCTTACTATTTTCATTCTACTACGACAAAGCTCTACTTGCTTGTTGAGCACTGTTGAAGTAAATACTGAAAATATATTCCAGCGTCGTAGCCCACACAGGAGTTGTCAGCAACTCGGTAAATCAGCTTGAGATCAATCCTATTTAAAGGCAGCTGCCGTAAAGTGTTCTACATTGAAAGGAACACACACACATATATATATATATATATATATATATATATATATATATATATATATATATATATATATGTGATTTTATGAAGGCTTACCAAAGCATTCCTTTCAAGACACCAATGATCACCATTAAAGATATTTTTTCTTACAAATACTATTTATTCAAATTAAATGTTTTTTCCTACACGTGTTTCACTACCAAGCAGTTACTTGCTTGGCAGATCATCAGGGAAATTAAATGTCTGGAATACTGGTTTCAACTGCCGACAAAACACAATGTGGCGTTGTAATAGTTGCAACTATTACAACGCCACATTGTGTTTTGTCGGCAGTTGAAACCAGTATTCCAGACATTTAATTTCCCTGATGATCTGCCAAGCAAGTAACTGCTTGGTAGTGAAACACGTGTAGGAAAAAACATTTAATTTGAATAAATAGTATTTGTAAGAAAAAATATCTTTAATGGTGATCATTGGTGTCTTGAAAGGAATGCTTTGGTAAGCCTTCATAAAATCACATATAAATGCTCTGTACTCTGTAATCGAGTATCATCGAGCTTGTTTTTTATTGAAACAACCCCGGTCTTCACTGAATGATCTATTTTATAAGTGAAAAATCTAAATCTATATATATATATATATATATATATATATATATATATATATATATATATATATATATATATATGAGAGAGAGAGAGATTATAACAATATATGTATTAGCATATATTATCAGTACCTTTTAATTAGCACTCTACAAAAAGATTCAGCTCGATGATTGTCAACCAGTAACAACAGAGCATATATAAATAAGTCAGGTAATATTGTTTGGCTCACATAAAGAGAAACGGGCCGTAAATATACATCTCACAGGAATGTTATCCGTTTTGAAAATGTGAGAAAAAAAATAATAAAAACATGGTTATTGGAATATAAAATGAACCTGACTATATATATGCAGATGATGACCTCCTTTTTATACGAGCAGTTAGCATAGCCTCCCCAAGAAATAAATGCTTTGAACACTTGGAACATTATTATATATTGACTTTTGTGGTAGGCCGAAACAATTGTACGCTGTTAATAAAAAAAATGATTTTCGCGTGAAATTGGTGAGAATTTGATCCCTGCATTTGATGTGGTTTTAATAAAAAATAAAATATTTTCTATTACAGCTCTAGTTCCACGCTATTGAGCTATTATAAAACTTTATGCCATAAAATTTATATTTGAAATATATATATATATATATATATATATATATATATATATATTCCATGAAAAATGCCAGTATACTGAAATCATATGCCCTTAATAGGGTTAAGATGAAAATTCATATACACTAAATGTACAAAAGCAAGGAAATTCGCAAATTTTTACACTTTTATTGTCATTAAGGGTATGCGAGCACAACAGGGCTATGTATTTTACTGGTAGGAATTTTTCTTCAGCGCACCTCACATACTTCATCCACTCATGCATAGAGATTTATACTGTAGTGATGTGATAAAGAAATGGTTTGGTTGATATGTAGTCATACCCTTAATGACAATAAAAGTGTAAAAATTTGGGAATTTCCTTGCTTTTGTACATTTAGTGTATATGAATTTTCATCTTAACCCTATTAAGGGCATATGATTTCAGTATACTGGCATTTTTCATGGAATGTCACTACTTTTGTAAAGGCTATGCCTCAATACCATGCCTTCTCATAAGGTTTTTTGGAATTTTCTTGAAAACTAAGGTATATGGTAAACTGAAATTAAAATGCCATCAACTAGACCCTAGAACCTCGATCTCTGCCAAAATTCAGCTGAATCCATCAAATAGTTGATGAGATACAGGGTGGCACATACGTACGTACGTACACACGGATAACATGATTTCATGACTGAACTTTCTGGATCTCTGGGTTGCCTTGACTAATGATGCTGAAATTCTACACACTTTCTAGAACCTATCAAATAAAAATTTTGTGCAAAGTTTTAACTAATTTGGTTTATTGGTTTTTGAGTTATGATTGATCAAATAAATGAGATTTCCAGCATATGCCATTCTTGAAGTCTATTAAGGGATAAAGCGCTCTCGCGCCTCCCTTGATATATATATATATATATATATATATATATATATATATATATATATATATATATATATATATATGTGTGTGTGTGTGTGTGTGTGTGCGTGTGTAAGAGGTTGGCAGGTGCAAGAATGGTGTGTGTTCGTGCTTATTGTCAACTTTAAATACTTTTCTATTTTCATCCGTGTTGTTTTTTTGAACATTTTCTTCACATCGAAAAGTCAAATTTAATTTTCATATTTCTCGTTTTTCATGAAAAAAAAATGATACGTATAAAGCTTATAAAATTTTATCAAATATATTCAGACAAAAAAAAAGATTCCAATACAAGAAACTTACGACGAAAGGAAATATAATCAAACAATTTCCATCGTGCAGAGACACTTGGAATCGATGTGCCCTCAGTCTGAAAGGGGAAAAAAACATAAGGTATTATTATCACATTGAGAACTTAAAGGAAACACTTGAATAAAAATGGCGACACGAAAACAACTCTTCGGTTTTTTAAGTCTGAAAAGTCATGGTTCAGTTGCAACGGTAGAAGAAGAGGATCACGATAGAGGCTGATACGGAAAGCGATAACAAAAACAGAGCCAGGCGCTTTAAAGTAAAATAAAAAAAGAAAAGAAGGAGAAATGAGTAAGAAATTATTAAAGATTTATGAAATAATAAAGAAACGGGAGAAAGAAAAAGTAAACGAAAAAGAAAAAGAAACAGAAAAAGAAACAGAAAAAATAAAGAATATTACGGATGAAGAAAAGTTGGAAAGTTTTTTTTGTAGAAACAAAAGTGACAAAGAAAATGAAAGAAGGGATGAAAGAAAAATGGAAAAGGAAGAAAAATAAAAGGAGAAAAAGGGAGAGAAAAAGGGGGGAGAAAAAGGGAGAGAAAAGTGGGGAAAGAAATATATGATGATAAAAATGTATAAATCGTAAGGGAGCAGGTAGTAAAAGTAAAAAGAAATTTAAAAAAAAGAAAAGAAAAGCTGAAAGATAAAAAGAAACGAAACCGAAAGAAAGAAACGGAAAAGAAAAAGAAAACCAAATAAAGAAACATAAAAAAAGACGAAAGAATTTTTTTTTTTTAAAGAAAAGAAAAAACGGGAATATATCGAATGACAAAACTAAGAAAGAAAGGATAATTTCACGTACAAATATTCTTTTATGTCGTAATAATTGTGATCTTGATTATTAAATTCGCATATATATATATATATATATATATATATATATATATATATATATATATATATATATATATATAATATTTATGAATAAATATTAATTATTTATTACCTACAGACATCGATGTTTCATGCTAACGAAATCTTCAGTGCAGGAAGCTAATTCCCAACGGTCGACTGATCCAAGACTGAAATCCTGGCAAGAGCAGCACAAACGGCAGCAGCACTTGCAAAACTGAAATCAATCTGGAAAGACGGAAACATTAGTCTCCGTTGCAAACTGAAGCTGCTGCATACACTAGTATTATCCATCTTTTTGTATGCATGCGAGTCATGGACCTTGACAGCCGAGCTCCAAAGAAAAATCCAAACGGTAGAAATGAGATGCTACATAAGAGTGCTTCGCATCTCTTACTCAGACCGTGTCACAAACGAAGAAGTTCGCGCGCTCATCAACGCAAATCTGAACAACTACGAAGATTTACTGACAACTGTAAGAAAAAGAAAGCTTAGATGGTATGGTCACGTGACAAGGGGCAGTGGTCTCTCCAAAACCATCCTTCAGGAAGCAGTGCAAGGCAAGAGAAGGAGAGGTAGACAACACAAAAGATGGACGGACAACATCAAAGAGTGGACGGGCTACAACTTCGCTACAACCCAGTCCTGTGCCCATGACCGTCAGAAGTGGAGACAGCTGGTGGGGAGTTCATTGGTGCAGCGCCCCTACGACCCAGAAGGGGGTTAAGGGACCAAGTCAAGTCAAGTCAAGTCAAGTCAAGTCATATATATATATATATATATATATATATATATATATATATATATATATATATTTTTTTTTATTGACGATAGAACACCGGTGTGTTTGTTTAGTATTTATCCGCTTCCTAAGCGGTTAAGAATATGAAGAGTACTGCATTTAGTTGCCCTTAATCATACATGTCATCAATTTTTATTTTTCATGTATATTTATTAATCAATTAATTAATATTTATTAATTGACTAATTAATATATATGAAAAATAATTAATTAATATTTATTTATTAATTAATTAATTAATATATATGAAAAATAATTCATTAATATTTATTAATTAATTAATATTATTAATTGATTAATTAATATATATGAAAAATAATTAATATTTATTGATTAATTAACATTTATAAATTGATTAATAAATATATATGAAAAATTATTAATTAATATTTATAAATTAATTAATTTTACGTACATAAAAGAAATCAATGGACACGTGTTTCTGGCTATGAGCCGTCATCAGTATGGCTACCTTGGGCAAGGATCGAACCCTCGATGTAAATTACTATAGTATGGTTATTTATCACCAGTCCAAGACGCGCCGCCCGATATATGTTCGATTTTTCTCTATCGCCTATCATGTTACAAAGCTTTGTTATTGCATCAATGAGCATCGATGGCTGGTTAGCTATGAAATATCTGGGGATGTCCTCTCAACCATTAAATCTGATTGGTCTATAAAGTAGTTCTTGATGAGTTGAATTCCGATGCGCACTGCATCAATGCCGGCGTTCCTCAAGGTCTTTCTGATCTTCATAAATGATCTTCAAAATCATATTCTGAGATCATTCGGTGACATTACAACAGCCATCCGAAGAGCATTGATGATCTCTCTCTCTCTCTCTCTCTCTCTCTCTCTCTCTCTCTCTCTCTTATTCTCTTTCTCTCCCCCTGTCTCTTTTTTATCTCCCTCTCTCTTTCTCCTCCTCTCTCTCTCTCTCTTTCTCCTTCTCCTCCCTCCTCTTCTCTCTCTCTCTCTTTCTCTTTCTCTCTCTTTTTCTCTCCCCTGTCTCTCTTTTTCTCTCCCCTGTCTCTCTTTCTCCTCCTCCTCTCTCTTTCTCTTTCTCCTCCCTCTCCCTCTCTCTTTTTCTTTCTTTCTCTCTCTTTTTCTCTTTCTTTCTCTCTCTCTCTTTCTCTTTCTTTTTCTTTCTCTTTCTCTCTCTCTTTTGTTCTCTCTTTCTTTCTCCTCTCTCTCTCTTTCTCTTTCTCCTCCCTCCCCTTCTCTCTCTCTCTCTCTTTCTCTCTCTTTCTCCTTCTCTCTCTTTTTCTCTCCCCCTGTCTCTTGTTTCTCTCCCCTCTCTTTCTCCTCATCCTCTCTCTTTCTTCTCTCCCTCTCTTTCTCTTTCTCTCTCTCTCTCTCTCTTTCTCTTTCTTTCTCTTTCTCTCTCTCTTTCTCTTTCTTTCTCTTTCTCTCTCTCTTTCTCTTTCTTTCTCTCTTTCTCTTTCTTTCTCTCTCTCTTTCTCTTTCTTTTTCTTTCTCTTTCTCTCTCTCTTTCTCTCTCTCTTTCTCTCTCTTTTTTTCTCTCTTTCTTTCTCCTTTCTCTCTTCTGGCTTAGAACATGTGGTACCGTGGAGAGAAAAGTCGCGGTTTCTTTTAACGCCTTTAAAACAAATCTTCTCTCCTTTTACCACCAACGCTCGGATCCTTATTTTTCCCAAATTGATATGAATGACTCTCTCCTTCGGGAAACCTTTTTGTTTATATAAGCTCGTAGGACTGACTTTCATTCCAGACACGGAGGACTTACATCAAAGCTGTTGCTAAAGTCGCTGTAAACATAGCTGGATAATTCTACCGCCCCCAGAAAGTACCCCACTCCCAATGCAACCCTCTACTCCCCATATATGACAGCAGTACTCCATCTTAGGACGTATCCCCTCTGAGCACTCTTTCTGGCCCTGACAGACTACAAACCCGACTTTGCAATCTAGTGGAGGGTGATCTCTTCTCTTCCCTCCAGCCTCTTTCACAGAGAAGAGATGTTGCTAGCATCATTACTGCATCGTTATGTTCATGGCAGATGTTTGACAGAGCCCCAACCCCTGGTCCCTTGGGAAAAAATATACACCGAAAGAACTCACCTTGCTACAATCACAAAAATGAACTTTCCATATTCCCCTATCTATATCTGTACTAAAAACCAAACGGAACTTCCATGAACAAAGTTTCTTTCCTAAAACATCCCATCTGTGGAACAAAATACCACGTAGCTGCTTCCCAACCGATAACAACATGGTCGTCTTCAAGTCTAATGTAAACAAATACTTGTTGAGCGTTTTTCTTGAATAATCAATTCCTCTTATGTAATATTCTGTTTATCTCACCCAGTCGAATCCAATAATTTCGTGGTGTCGTTCATCGTCCAATTGAAAATACCTTCGACCCTTATCCTCGAGTGGCTCCTGACCTTTGATAAGTTGTGATCTATTGGTAAAAAAAAAACATATGGTACCGATGGATGATCATAATAATGTATAGTCTCCATTAAAAAAGTATATATGTTTTGCACAAGTAATTGAGCACTGTTGTTATTTCGCCTATAACATAAAATCACTATATATATATATATATATATATATATATATATATATATATATATATATATGGGAAATGAAAAAGAAAAAAAACAAGATATATTTTTTTATACATATACATGTATATTCATCAACGTTTCGTCTCTATTGTAAGACTTCCTCAGGATGATAATTTAAAAAAAAATGTCATGCAAGTACATCGAAATATTGGGTTGTCATTATGGGTTGATAAAGGAAAAGTAGTAGCCCTGGCTACTAAGAGCGCTGGGCGAGGGTCCAGGCTGCGAGAAGTCAGTAGTGGCAAAGAGTGAAATGAATATTTCGATGTACTTACATGACATTTTTCTTAAAATTATCATCCTGAGGTAGTCTTGCAATAAAGACGAAACGTTGATGAATATATAAAAAATATCTCTTTTTCCTTTTCCATTTCCCATTACGTCGGATTACTCTCATCTTTTCTTTCTCATTATTCAAGTTCAAATATATTTACAAAATGAACGAAAAAATAATATTTTTCGAAAGTGCTCAATACAGAGTCGAGCTTTTATGAAAATTAAATAAACATTGGTGGGACAGTCGACACTAATTAATTCATGTTTCGATACATATACGTCTTCTCAAGACTGTGTCAAAAAAGCGAAAATCGGTTATGAAATATATGTGTGTGTGCGTGTGTATGTGTGTGTGCGGATAACAAAATGGCTGCCATCTCTAGGTTGTGATTTCTGAGATGCTCTCGATAGAAGTGTATCCGATGTGAGTTGCTTGTTTTTCATACTTCTATTTCGTCGCATCACTATGTATTTTTTCTGATTGAAAACTTAAGTTGAAGAATGTTGGCGTCGGCTGCTAACAATAGGTTTAAAACTCTCACCGTTTATGTTGTTGTTCATGATCGCCCTGGGGGTTAAGACGTCAGAATTTGAGTTATAAATATGACTTGTTCCGGGGTTTCAAATCCTACAAGCAACTTGAATAATTACCCATACACTGACGATTCCGTAAGATGACACGTATACACATGTACATAAACAATTATTTATATATATATATATATATATATATATATATATATATATATATATATCCGTACTCATTTTTCATTTTTTAATATATTTAGTTTCTCTCTCTCTCTCTCTCCTTCTCTTCTCTCTCTCTCTCTCTCTCTCTCTACATATATATATATCTATATATATTAGAAAGAGAGAGAGAGAGAGAGAGCGAGAGAGAGAGAAAGAGAGAGAGAGAAACTGAATAAGCATATTAAGAAATAAAATAAACCATGAGTACGGATTGCAATTCAGGGTTTTCCTGCCTGGTAGATTACCTCTTTTTTACAAAGCACTGAGGATAGCCTCTCCAATAGATAAAGACTTTGAACACTTAGAACATATATATATATATATATATATATATATATATATATATATATATATATATATATATATATATATATATATATATATATATAGTAAGCCATCAAAATATTTTTATGGCAATTAAGCTACATAGAGCCTCCCGCGTTTCATCCCCGGGGGAAATATTCAGGCTAAAATCGAGCCTCTGTGTAGCTTAATTGCCATAAATATATTTTCATAGCTTACTACCGAGCTCTACTCACGTATCGAGCACTGTTGAAGTAAATACTGAAAATTGATACATAAAAAATTATATATCCTTATAAAATTTGATGTGGATACATGAAATACTAATATATATATATATATATATATATATATATATATATATATATATATATATATATTGGTGGTAGGCCGACAAAATTGTATGCTGTAAATAAAATAAAATTATTTTTTTGATAAAATTAGTAAGAATTTGTTTCCTGCATTTGATGTGGTTTTAATAATATTAAAATATTTGGCACTTCTGTAGTATATATGAAGCAGCAGATTTTCTGTCCTTCTACTGAAAATAAAGGGAGGTAATTAAACCGGAAGTGATTTTTTACAACATAATAAAAAAATGCAAGACTGATTTGTTTTTGGGTAACAATTAACAATTTCTTTTTTTAATTATATGAAGTAAAAAAATTTTAAATAAAAAACCCTAACCCTAACCCTAACCCTAAACCCTAACCCTAACCCTAACCGTAAACCCTAACCCTAACCCTAACCCTAACCCTAAACCCTAACCCTAACCCTAACCCTAACCCTAAACCCTAACCCTAACCCTAAACCCTAACCCTAACCCTAAACCATAAGAAATCAGGCGGTGTGCCTGTAAAAGATCTATTGTTTTTTTGCGGCTGGTTCATTAAATTACCAATGTCTCGAAGATTAATCTCATTTAACTCCGTTTTCTAAATACT
>OY744545.1:45714339-45749339 GCA_963556195.1 Sepiola atlantica
GATCGGCATCAAAATTGTGTTAAAAATCTGTGTGCGTCGAAGCAAGAAGTGCGCTTTTAAACGGGGATAAAACTAAAAATGGCGAGGAAAAAAGGCCGTCGAGCACATAGAATTGTGGAAAAGCAAGTCGCCGGAGGATCAAAATGTGTAATATATATATATATATATATATATATATATATATATATATATATATATATATGTGTGTGTATGTATATGTATGTATGTATATGTATATATGTGTATGTATGTATGTGTACATATATATGTATGTATATGTATATATATATATATATGTATATATATATATGTGTGTGTGTGTGCGTGTGCGGTTATATGTATATATATATATATATATATATATTTATATATGTGTATATATATATGTATATATATGTGTGTATATGTATATATGTATCTTTATATATATATGTATATATATATAATATATTTATATATGTGTATATATATGTATATATATATGTATATATATATATATATTTATATATGTGCATATATATGTATATATATGTATATATATATATTTATGTATGTGTATATATATGTGTATATATATATTTATATATGTGTATATATATATGTGTATATATATATTTATATATATTTTATATATATTTATATATATATGTATATATATATATATATATATATATATATATATATATATATATATATATATATATATATATATATATATATATATATATATATATATATATATATATATATATATATATATGGTTAGGGTTAGGTTTTTTAGCCCCTGAAAAATAAAGTTGTAAAAGCAAAAACAAATGAAATCAATAAAGTTAATTCACCTAATGATTTGAAAAAAAAATATTAAACCCATTCTAACAAGGAATGGAAATGGTGTAATTGACACTAACCTAAAGTCAGGGGAACAAATATAAAATTATTTTTATTAATCCGGCCACAGCTCGGCCATAACTGCGACAGACCTACGAAAAATTCGATTTTATACTTAAGCGTGGCAGACCTACGAAATATACGATTTCAAACTAAAGCATGACAGACCTACGAAAATTGCTATTTCAGATATAACCGAGAGAGACCTACGACAATTTTTATTTGAAACTTAAGCGTGACAGACCTACAAAAATGTTTATTTCAACCTTAAGCGGAAGATTCTATTTTAACCTAAAGCATGACAGATCATCGTAAAATTCAAAATAAACCTAAAGCCAGACAGACCTACGATAAATTCTATTTCAACATAAACCATGACAGACCTACAAAAAAATAATATTTCAACTGAAAGCATGACAGACCCAAAAAATTTGATTTCAACCTATAGCATGACAGGGCTACGAAAAATTATATTTCAACCTAAAACATGACAGACGTACAAAAAGTTATATTTCAACCTAGAGCATGACAAACCAACAAAATTCTATTTAAACCTATAACGTTACCAAGGTACAAAAAATATATTATAAACTAAAGCATGACAGACGTACAAAAAGTTATATTTAAACCTAAATCATAACAGACCTACGAAAAATTTGATTTCAACTTAAAGCATGATGGACGTTCGTAAAATTCTATTTCAACCTAAAGCATGACAGACCTTCGTAAAATTCTATTTCAACCTTAATAGTGACAGACCTTCATAAAATTCCATTCACACCTATAGCATAACAGACCAACAAAGAATACTATTTCAACCCAAAGCCTGACAGGCCCACAAAAATTCGATTTCAATCTATAGTATGACAGACCTACGAAAAATTCTATTTCAACCTAAAGCATGACAGACCTTCGTAAAATTCTATTTCAACCTAAAGTGACAGACCTTCGTATATTTCAACCTAAAGCATGACAGACCATAGTAAAATTCCATTTAAACATAAAGCATGACAGACCTTCGTAAAATTCTATTTCAACCTAAAGCATGACAGACATTCGTAAAATTCTATTTCAACCTAAAGCATTACAGACCTTCGTAAAATTCCATTTCAACCTAAAGCATGACAGACCTTCGTATATTTCAACCTAAAGCATGACAGACCATAGTAAAATTCCATTTAAACATAAAGCATGACAGACCTTCGTAAAATTCTATTTCAACCTAAAGCATGACAGACCTTCGTAAAATTCCATTTCAACCTAAAGCATGACAGACCTTCGTAAAATTCTATTTCAACCTAAAGCATTACAGACCTTCGTAAAATTCCATTTCAACCTAAAGCATGACAGACCTTCGTAAAATTCTAGTTCAACCTAAAGCATGACAGACCTTCGTAAAATTCTAGTTCAACCTAAAGCATGACAGACATTCGTAAAATTCTATTTCAACCTAAAGCATGACAGACATTCGTAAAATTCTATTTCAACCTAAAGCATTACAGACCTTCGTAAAATTCTATTTCAACCTAAAGCATGACAGACATTCGTAAAATTCTATTTCAACCTAAAGCATGACAGACATTCGTAAAATTCTATTTCAACCTAAAGCATGACAGACCTTCGTAAAATTCTATTTCTACCTAAAGCATGACAGACCATCGTAAAATTCTATTTCAACCTAAAGCATTACAGACCTTCGTAAAATTCTATTTCAACCTAAAGGACGACAGACCTTCGTAACATTTAATTTTTACCTAAAGCAGGACAGACCTTCGTAAAATTCTAGATGAATCTAAAGCAGGACAGACCTTCGTAAAATTCTAGATGAACCTAAAGCATTACAGACCTTCGTAAAATTCTATTTCAACCTAAAGCATGACAGACCTTCGTAAAATTCTATTTCAACCTAAAGCATGACAGACCTTCGTAAAATTCTAGTTCAACCTAAAGCATGACAGACCTTCGTAAAATTCTAGTGTAACCTAAAGCGTGGTAGACGTACAAAAAATATATTTTAACCTATAGCATTACAAACCTAGGAAAAATTCTATATCAAACAAAAGCGTGACAGATCGACCGATCGGCCGACGGAACCTCTTATAGAAATACTTTGTCGCATCTTAAAAACTGGAATAAATAGATGAAACAAGAAAAACCAAGAAGAAAAACGAAAAAGTGTTTAAATAAAACTATGATCGAAATAAGTTCAAACTAACATGTTTTGTACCAAAAAAATATCGATTTAAAAAACAAAAACAGATCGAAGTTTGAGTTCGGGGTTAAAATGTGTGTTTTTGCTGGGTTTTTTTTTTGCTTGTTTAAAAAAAAAACGAATTTAAAAAAAAAATCTTTTTTTCCCAGCCGCAAAAAGAAAATAACAAACGAAACGCTCTAAAACTTAACCGAACAAACCTTAACAAGGTCAGGCGGGTTTTTTTTGTTTTTTTTTTTTGGGGGGGGGGGTCATGAGTAAATAAATGCATCTATACTAATATTAGTGTTATGTGGATGTCTGTCCGCCTGTCTGTTAACAACAATTACGTCAGTATTGCGTCATTGTCTTTTGTCTTGAATTTCTGATGCGATTGTTTTTTTTATTTAAATTACTTGACCAACATTCAGAATTATTTGAGTAATTCGTTTACTGCTTTGGAAGGAATGATCCCTTACCTATGCAGATTACTGTAAAGGTCATAAGTTTAACTGATCGAGGACTACAACTTCGCAATACAAAAAAAAAAGCCAAAGCATGAATCGGGGTTGTCTGTCTTTCATCATTTTGATTTTTTAATTAGGGGCAATTATAATTTCACTCCCACTACCACCCCGGATGAAATTATAATGGAAGAGGCTATTTTGCTGGTCCCAGCAACATAACGAGCCCTTCGTAATTTTGCCGGTACTGGCATAATTATTAGAATTAATAACTGAATGATAGGCGTTGCTTCGTAACCCTTTGACCAAAGTCAAACTTTTTTTTTAAGAATTTAAAAATATAAAAAAGGTAAAAGTAATTTTTTTTAAATCAAATTCTCCAATTTTGGTAAAAACACTAGTTTTCGGTTCAGCTTTCATCAAATAATGAAGTTATTTGTTTAGTTGATTTTGGGGGAGGGGTTTGTTTTTTTTTACGAAGAAAACTTTGATAATGTAAAATTCTGATTTTCTTTACGAAGAAAAACTTTGATAATATTAAAATATCAAGAAAAACACTGGATTAAAACAATTTCTCTTTTAAAATGTTTTTTCAATGAAGTCATAAAACTATGTCGTGTATTTACAAATGATGAAGATCAATATTTAATTCTGAATGCGTCTAAAACCTAAAATAGAAATACAAGGAACCACGTGTTAAAATAAATTCACCCATTATACTGACACAACAAAAAAACAGGATATACGCTAATCTATAGAAAACAGAACAATAGAACAGGATATCGGAAGTAACATTAACCAGACCTTTGTTTGTGGGAAGCCAAACGATTGGCTGAGAGAACAGCAAAGAATCTGATTGGTTAACTAGCTAGCCGTGTATATAAAAACACCCGGTAAAAATAACACCATGCATTTTAGCCTGAAGATTCCCTCCGGGGATGAAACGCGGGAGCCTCTGTGTAGCTTAATATATTTTTTTAGCTTACTACTTACTATATATACATATATATATATATATATATATATATATATATATATATATATATATATATATATATATATATATATATATATATATTATTATTATTATTATTATTATTATTATTATTATTATTATTACAGAAGTTCAGATTTAGTAACTTAGGTTTTAAGCTGGAGAGGAGGGGCGAATCCAGACAAAAGAAATGTTATTTTTCTTTTTAGTTTTAATTATCAAACCGCCCTAACCCTATCCTCAGCCATTGATTTTTAACAGTTCAGATTCACCCAGTGCGCGTTTTCGTCTTTTTAATTACCACTCGGGCTTATGTGTTAATGCTAGTATACAAAAACAACACAGCGCTTTTGTGTTATTTAGAATTCATCTCACTAGCTAAACTAACGGGACGCTATCCTCTCTGATATTACCACTTCTATTCGGAAGACGTTGAGTGTATTGCCTGTTGCCTTATGCTCTCTCATCCGTGAAAGAGTGTCGACCGGGATATTTGGGGGCGAAATTGCATTTTAACCGTCCTTATAACTATGCATTGACCTTTAATGACCAAGTTACGCCGATTGCACGCGCACTATTTCCGTCTTTCTTTTTTCGTTTTTTTTTTGTATTGCCCCCGTTCATAGGGTTAGTGTTAGAATACAAAGCAGCACAGCGCGTTTGTGTTATTTACAATTCCTCCCATCTGCTAATGAAACAATACGCCATCCTACTAGGTATTACCACCTCCTTTCGGAGGGCGATTGTTTTATTGTATGTCGCCTAATGCGCTCTCATCCGTCAGTGATATGTTGGGGGACGAAGTTGACTTTTAATGGCTTTTTAGCCTATAGGTTGATTGTTAATGGTTACTCTTGGACTTACAATGAGTGATAGGCGTAATGAAGGCTATGTTTTTAGTTTAGTTTAGTTTTGTTTTGTTTTGTCTTTTAATTTATATCAAGTAGTACCTTCCTTCCAGTGTTTTTGCATAGACACAATTAATTACTCAAGTTCATCAATTTCCCCGGGCAACGCTAGTGCACGTGTCCCGCTAGTAGATATATATATATATATATATTAGTTTGAGACTGTTGTTTATTTTTACTTTTTTAGGATCTCCGTATAAAAAAAAGTTTATAAATTGATTTGCGAAGAATTCACGTCAACAAATTTGGGATTTTTTTTTACCAAAAGATTTTTCTTTAAACTCATGAGAAAAAAATTCCAATCATTGTTACATTTGTTTGATTGTCTCCCCTTATCACCGCAACGATTCATTCAAGCTGCGGGTGAATAACATTGGTCTTTGTTTTTGTAATCAGTCAGTTGTATTTAACTTCCGGTCTCTCTCTCTCTCTCTCTCTCTCTCTCTCTCTCTCTCTCTCTCTCTTTCTCTCTCTCTCCCTCTCTTTCTCTCTCCCCCCCTCTCTCTCTCTCTCTCTCACAGACACGCACACACACTTTTCTCTCTCTCTCCCTCCCTCCCTTTCTCTCTTTGTTTATGTATATTTCTCTGTTTCTCTCCCCATCTCCCACTTTCTTTACCTTTCTCTTTCTCCCCCTCTCTCCCTCTCTCTCACACACACACACGCGCACACACACACACACACTTTTCTCTCTCTCTCTCCCCCTCTCCCTCTTTCTTTATATTTCTCTTTCTCTTTTTCTCTGTGTCTCTTTTTCCCTTCCTCTTTTTCTCTCTATGCCCTCCTGTGTGTATTTCCCTCTTTCTCCCTCTCCCTCCCCTCTCTCTTACTCTCTTTGACCCCCTCCCCCTCTCTCTCTCTCTCACACACACACACTCTCTCTCTATTTATGTATCTCTCTGTCTCTTAGTCTCTCTCTCTCACTCTCTCGCTTTCTCTTACTCTCTTTCTCTTCATCTCTGTATCTCTATCCTTCTTCCTCTTTCCCGTTGTCTCTCTCTGTCTCCCTCTTTCTCTCTCTCTGTCTCCCTGTGTATATCTCTCTCTTTCTCTCTCTCTCCCCTCTCTCTTTCTGTTCGTGTGTGTCTCTCTCTTTTCTCTCTCCCCCTTCTTCCTTTTTCTCTCTGTATCTCTATCCCCTCTCCACGTCTCGTTTTTACTTTCCTGTTGTCTACCTTTTTTTTTTGTATCTGATTATTCCAAGATGTTTTGCGTTTGTTTTTACCGTTTTGTGTCTTGGGCATAAATGCCGACATTTTTTGATCGTTCGTTCGTTTGTTTGTTGGTTGGTTTACTCTTTAAATCGAAATCTTTTAACCGATTCCCGAAGCCAATAAAACTCTCCTGCTGTTTAAAAACAAAACAAACAAACAAAAAACGTTTGCTTTTTTACTCTTTACTTTCTTTCGTTTTTTTTTTTGTTGTTTTTTTCAGGAGTCGCCCTTTAAAATTCAAATTTTCGCACCCATTCGATTCTCACGTGACCTTTTCAGAGCACTTGCTCGTTTATGAAGCAAACTCTGTAATAATATTTGCAATCAAGATTTAAAAAAAAAACAAAACGAAATAAAAAAGAAAATAAAGTCAGAAAAGCACATTTGTTTTTTGGGGAGAATTATGTTCTTTTATAAATAAAAGTAGCAACGATTGGCTGGGTTGCAAATCTATATCTCCCCCTCCCTCCCTCCCTCTCTCTCTTTCTCTCTCTCTCTCTCTCTCTCCTTCTCTCTCTCTCTCTCACACACACACACACACTTTTTCTCTCTCCCCTCCCCCTCTCTCTCTCTTTGTTTATGTATTTTTCTCTGTCTCTCTCCCCCTCTCTCTCTTTCTTTATCTCTCTCTTTCTCTTTCTCTCTCTGTCACTATCCTTCTTCCTCCTTCCCTCTGTCTCTTTCCCCCGTCCTTTTCTCTCTATACCCTCCTGTATATATTTCCTTCTTTCTCTCTCTCTCTCTCTCTCTCTCTCTCTCTCTCTCCTTCCCCTCTCTCTTACTCTCTTTGTCCCCCTCTCCCCTCTCTCTCTCACACTCTCTCTCTCTCTCTCTCTCTATGTATCTCTCTGTCTCTTATTCTCTCTCTCACTCTCTCGCTTTCTCTGTCTGTCTCTCTCTCCCTCTCTCTCTCTCTCTTACTCTCTCTCTTCATCTCTCTCCCCTTAACCCCTCTCTCTTCCTCCCTCTCTTCTCCATCCTCTTTCTCTCCCACTTGTTCTCTACATTCCTCTCCCTTCCACCTCTCTCTCTTCCCATGTGTCTCTTCCTTTTCTCCCTCACCCTCTCTCTTTCTCTGTTTCTGTCTCACTCTTTCTCTCTATCTCCCTCTATTCCTCTCTCACTCTCTCTCACTCTCTCTCCTGCTTCTCTCTCACACTCCTCCTTTTCTCTCTCATACTCTCTCACACACATACACTCTCACACACACACCACTTCTCACACACACAAACTCTGTCTGTTTGTCTGTCTGTCTCTTTCTTTCTCTCTTCCCCTCTCTCTCTCTCTCTCTCTCTCTCTCTTTCTCTCTCTTTCCGTGTTTCTACAAACGGGAAAAATATTCTGAGCAGATAAGAGCTAACTAAGGCGTTGATTTCATTTGACTCTTAATGTGAAAATTACCGAAAATGCCCCCAAATATTTTCCCTTTTTATGCTTGTTGATGTCTAACCAAAGGACGAACAGCGACAAATCAAAAGATAGTGAGTCACAAATTTATGTATTCTATCGTTTTGGTTTATATCGTAAGCCGATAATTATATATATATATATATATATATATATATATATATATAATCAGCTTACGATAAAAATCCCAAACAATAGAATGCATAAATTTGTGACTCCCTGTTTTTTCATTTGTTGCTGTTCATCCTTATATATATATATATATATATATATATATATATATATATATATATATATATATATATATATATATATACTAGCAGGGTTTTTCGGCGTTGCCCGGGACCATTAAAACAAAATAGAAGAAGTTAAATAGCGTGTGTAACATCTTTATATTAAAACTTCTATCACTCTCCCCCTCGCTCGCTCTCTCTTGTCATCTCTTTATCTTCCTGTCTTTCTCTTTCTCTCTCTCCCGCATTTTTCTCTATCTCTCCCCAATTATCTCTTTCTCCTCCGACCAGCTCATTCCTCTCTCCTGTTTTAATGTGTTAAAAAAATGTAATTCATTTATTTGAGCTATCTCTTTTGAATGTAATACTGTAATATTACATTTATTGCACCTGGACAACGCCGAGTAGAACAAAATACAATTATTTTTTTATGTCGGATAATTGCGTTCCCCCACCCGCTTTAACGATAATATTAAGAAAAATAATGTTAATAGTGAAAATAGTCCAAAAAGATTTAAATATAATACAGTAATTTACATTTATTGCTCCCGGACAACTCCAAGTACAACAAAATATTCTCCTATCTCCCCCACCACCTCTCGCTTACCAAATATAATACAGTAATGTAAATAATGACAATTGTATTGCTTCCGGACAAAGCCGAGTAGAACAAAAGTTTCTAGTACCCCCCCCCCCCCCCCGTCTCACTTACCAAATATAATACTGCAATGTTAGTAAGGAGGCCTTCACAGTACTGACAAAAGTACGGTTAAATTCAAAGTATGAAGAGAAATAATGTTGATAATGACAATTTATTTGCTTCCGAACAACGCCGAGTAGGACAAAAGTTTCTGTAACCCCTTCCCTCATTTAATAATTTTATAATACTAAGGAGGCCTTCACGGAACTGCAAAAAGTATCGTTCAAAGTAAAAGTAGTATGAAGAGAAATACTGTTGATAATGATAACTGATCGCAGACAACGCCGAGTAGAACAAATACTATCGGTCAATTCTTAATTTCTAGTCAAACTCCACATTTCATAATAATATGAAGGTAAATGATGTAGATAAAGACAATAGTCCGAAGAGATTTAATATATACCAGTTACCAAAAATAATACTGTAATCTTATAATTTTTTATCCCGGAAAACGCTAAATAAAAAAAATGGTCACGGTCAATTCCTAATCCATTTCAACATATTTAAAAAATACGTAATGTTGATGAAGTCAATCGTGCGAAGTGATTTACTATATATCCCTTACAAAAAGTAATACTGTAATCTTACAATTTTTGATCCAAGACAACATCGAGTAGAATGAAATGGTCTCGGTCAATTCCATAATTTACAGTGTTATTTTATAACTTTCTGGTTTTCTAGTGAGTCTATGGAAGAAAGATTCGGGATTAACAATCAAATATCGGTTTGTCTTCTGTTGAACAAAACAGATCCGTAACTTTACCAAGGTTTTTTGTTTGGAAAAATGTATTTGTAAGATTAATAAAATCTTTGCTTTTGGGATGTAGCAAATTGTTTTTTTATTTATATATAAACACACACACACACATATATATATATATATATACATATATATACATACATATATATACATATACATATATATATATATTATATATATATGTATATGTATATATATATGTATGTATATATATATATGTATGTATATATATATGTATGTATATATATATATGTATGTATATATATGTATATATATATGTATGTATATATATATATACTTTTTTATTTTACTAAATGTTTTATTGATTATACGAGTGATTTTCAACTGTTTCTACAATACTTTATTTACAGTAAATATTTATTTAAAGTAAACATTGCAATAACTTTATTTAAAGTAAACATTGTAATAACTTTATTTAAAGTAAACATTGCAATGATTTTATTTAAAGTAAACATTTATTCAAAGTAAACATTTATTTAAAGTAAACATTTATTTAAAGTAAACATTGCAATAATTTTATTTAAAGTAAACATTTATTTAAAGTAAACATTTCTCTTTCATCTGGAACTCGTTTTATAACCGTATCTGGCATATATAGTATAACGGTATCCACGGAAGAAACTGATGTCAGTATAAAAAAACAGTTGCCCATCAATATTGTTTAGAATCTACAACTTTTTTTTTTAATCGATGATAATGCGAAATACGTTCTGCGCACAATTTTGACCTACCACATTGTTTTGTCTCATAACTCAAGTTTTTAGAATATTCTATGATAGTTGTTATACAACAGAATTCAAGCCTCTTTTCAAGTAAGACGTCTTCTCTTTTTATGTATATTTGTTGTTACGGCGAGACCTTATTTTTATCGCCGGTATTTATTGGCAATAATCTTTTTTGTACGGATCTTTCGATCCACCCTGATATTTTTGGCGTCGTTTGGGACGATAATATTTATTGGAGTAACTTGTTTTTTTCTCCTATTATCTTCTGAAACAACAAGCCCATTTTTGGGAATAGTCTTTTGAAGAGATTCCATTTTTTTCCTTATTTCATTATATTTTTATTTTAATTTAATTGTTATCTTGGGTTAACTCGTTTTAACACTGCTTTGGGAAACAAAAGCAGGAACTAGTCCTTTTTTGTTACTAATTCGAGACAGTTCTACAACATGCTAATGCGTTTCCGGTGTGGCCAACTCAAAAGTCAAAGAAACCAAGCATCTCAAACTAGAAGCATCGATCTCGCGTCGAGCAACAAACAAACTTTAAAAAAAAAAACGTAAGAATTGTCAGCGACAGACTTCTGAATGATTGAGGAAAAGAAAAAAAACAAAAGCTATTGTTTGTTTGTTTTTTACTTTTATTCGCCTCAAATTGCTTCTTGGCCTTTTGGCTAAGATCAAAGTGTAGTATCTGTTCCGATGGATACTGCACCCCATAGACTCGTATTATCTTGGCCTTCGGGGCTTGATTTACGCTGGTCTATGCGTCTGTCCTGTGCAGTTCTAAGAAGTCCACCCTCCCAGGCTTCGCCTCCCCTCTTTGGGGAGGAGTAAGTTTATTGCTTACTGCCTGAGGCGCCCCTACCGGGGAATGCCGACGAGGCTGCCCAGGCAATTTTTAAACCCCACTTTCCCGACCCGACCTTGTGTCACATCTTACCTTGTGGGAGTAAGATAAAAACTGGCCTTGTGCCTAACTCCTGGAGAGGAGTAAATCAATACTGTAATAGGGGTCAGATTTATAGGAGCAACTTTGGTGGGGAGTTTAGCAGCAAGATGTTTGTTCACATCACATTTAAATTTATTCATGGTTGTACAGTTCGGAAAGCAGGGAGCAGGGAAGGAATTCCAAAGGCAAGCGGTCTGAGGAAAGAAGTTAAAAGAGTAGAAAACCTTCCAGCATCTAGGGACCTCAACAGTAATAGGATAGCATTTAGGGGGTATTTCCGGCTCGGTGGTACAAGTGCAGTAAGTTGATTGGTGTAGATTCCATGTAAGTATTAATAAAACAAGCGCATGGATGCAACTCTACAGCGATGCAACAAAGATCTATGTTTGTGAAGTTACCCGAAGAAAAATCTTACTTTATTGCTAATATTATTACACAAACCAACAGAGCCAACGTTGAACTCTTTTCTAACTTTTTACACTCAGTTACATTTCAGGCATAATTCACGAAAACTACAATATCATACGACATAACTAAATCTCGTTTCTCTAAATGATTTTTTTTGGGGGGGGGGGGGGGGGGGGGTTGAATTAGTCATTCCTCATTTTTCTTTCTCTTTGTTCATTTTTATTGACTATAAAGTCGCTATTGTTAGGATATTATTTTTGTGCGTTGAGTTCGTGAATCCACGTCCAATTAAGGTATCCAAGCAAATGAGCACTTTAACTAGTGATACAGGCTTCACCGCGTCAAATGGTTAACCTCGATGGCTGTTACGTTGGTGACAAACAGAAGACAAGAATTAAAAATTACTTATTTTCAATACCTGGGAATCAATTAATTGTTGGTGTTGTTTGCTGTTTTACGGTGTTCAACTTTTTTTCGTGTTATTTAATACCGAATTTATTTTGTTAGAAGTGTTTATACTTCAAGCTTTTAATATTTTCAAATATTTAATAGTTTCTATTTTGTATTCGAATCTTTTGTAGATTAATTCATTTTGTAGGCAGATATTTCTGTAACTAAATAGTATGCAATTAATACATTCTATTTGACCCGTAGATGGGACCCAGGCAGGTACTACCACCCAGGAGCAAGGTGAACGTAGGAGTAATGGCAACTAAGGAATACCTGACCACTCCCCAAAACTCCCAAATTTTGGCCCACCATCATGTTATATACCAAGGACAGTTGTTGGCAGAAAGTTGTTGCAACGTTGATAGGGATAGAACGGGGGTAGCTAGAATAAAAGATAAAATGGACTGTGAAAATTGAGTTTATGCACCTTGCAAAAGGGTGTCCGATAGAGTTTAATTTTGTGCTCGTGACAAATTCTATTTATCTCATAGATGGGATGCTGACAGTTACTACCACTTCGGGTCATAGTTGGTCTGGAAGTAATGTGGTAACCATTGAGTGACTCTACCATCCCCAAAGCTGCCAAATTGGAGCCTCGCTTGAAGGTCATTGCCAAGACCACCATGACTCAGGAAGAGGATTCTAAGATCAACATCTTAGCAATAACAGCATTAATAGCAACCACATGAACAAAACTAAAGCCAAGCTTAAAGTCCAAACTAAAAACTGCTCCACGCGTAGGTATTCTCTATCTTACTTCAGGAATGCAGGTCATGGACACTGACAGCTAAGCTACGGGGATAGAATATGGGCAGCAGTGGAAATGGGATGCCTCGGCAAAATCCTTGCGATCCCCTACAGAGAACGTGTAATTAATGAAGAAATCTGTAACACCGTTGAGCGAAATGAAGTCATTATGAACATCTTCTGATCACAGTGAAGGAGAGTAAGCTGAGATAGTACGAGTAGTTAACAAGATCGAACGAATAATTTAAGATCATCTCCCATGGAATAATGCGTGGCAAGAGGTGGTGGGTACATAAAATAAAAAGTGGCGGATATCATAGTTTGCATTTTGGTCAAAGCATAAAAACAGATACATATATTCTTTCTGAAAAATGCGTGCCTTTAAAATAGAAACATAAAAACCAATATTAATTTACTAATGAGCCCCTGTCGTATCAAAGAAACCATATGGTTCATTTGTGCACCAAAAGCATGTTCATTTATGTAGCGCCCCTATTATATAAAAAAAAAACTCATTATACTTAGTTTGTGCTCCTAACACAAACAAAAAATCATTTACTAATGCCCCTGGTTGCCCCCCACTCCCCGTTTCCCGGGGCAAAAGTGTACCAATCTCTCTCTTCCCCAGTCGCCCCTTATCCCTGTAACCGCCCCTACCCTGCTCTCATCCGCACCCCTCATCTCAGCCCCCAGACCCATCGCCTGGGGCAAAAGCGTAACATAGATATAGTACTTTTAATAATAGATATGTCTTGCCCGGTCGTCCCGCTTTCCCCCGCCCCCTTCGACGTATATCTAAGTCATCGTTTCAAAATAAAAATAAAAAGCAGTAACAACATTTTAAAATGCTTAACGTAATGCAATTTGATCCTGTGACGCTAATTTAAGTTGTCACGGTATTTCCTGGAATACCTTTTGGCTAAGATAAAAAGGTACGTATCTGTTCCGATGGATACTACACCCTATAGACCGGTATCGTCTTGGCCCTCGGGCCTTGATTCGTCCGGTCTGTGGGTTTGTCCTGTACAGTTCTAGGGGGTCCACCCTCCCAGGCTTTGCCTTCTCACCCTTTGAGAAGGGGTTCGTTTATTGTTAATCGCCTGAGGCGCCCCTACCGGGGAATGTCGACGGGGCTGCCCAGACATTTTTGTAGGCCAAGGTGCCCTCCCATCTTGGGGGCGCTGGCTTTTCAAATCCCACTTCTCCGACCTTGTGTCACATCTTACCGCTGTAGGAGGAAGATAAGTAAAACCGCGAAACCGTTTTTTTTTTTTCGTCTATCTTCACGGTTATTTTTTGAAATTCTATTCTTTTCTCAGCTTTTTTTTCATTTCTTTTTGCACCTGATGATGATTCGACGCAGAATCGAAAATGTTCGTGATACATATGGAACATACATTTATTATATATAAATATATATATATATATATATATATATATGTATATATATATATATATATATATATATATATATATATATATATATATATATATATATAGTAGGATCAAAATAAACCAAAGTGAAAACTTTTAGTAGATGGAACCTATGTGAAAAGGATAAGCTCAATATACGAGATAGAGCAATAGTAGAGATAGAAGAAAAAAGAGTGATAAATATGCGACGATTGTCCAAATTTATTTCAAATTTCAATTGTTCAATGCAAGGTTGTCAGTAATAAACTAGTGTTTATTTTCCTTTCCTTAAGCCAAGGCTTTTCAAAGATCGAGATCTTATCATCAGAGGAGAAATACAGATGGATAAGTTGGTTTTCGAAAAAACCAAAGTTCAAATATTTGAAAAATATGAGAATTATTTTTTAAAAATTATTAAAATAATTTTTGTCAAAAAACGTACTGAATGAAAAGAAAATTTCGTGAAAAAGAAATACAATTGTCCGGGTGGTGAGTTTCCGTTGAAAAGGTTCGGTGAAATTGTAGAAAGTGAATAAAAACACTTTGCATGGGAGCAGGTTGGAAAAGGTGCTCAAAAGTAGATAAGTCCAGATGTACTTAAAAGAGGCTTTGAAGAGGAAAACAGGCCATTTTTTGATTTTCTTCCGGGCCTAGAAAAACGGTAGGATCTCATACAAGGATTAACTCAGAATGAGAAAAAGCCAAAGTTGATGAAAGTTTCAGATTTGGGGGTCAGGATGGGGGGGGGGTTAGGAGGTGCGGGGTAGTTTAAAAAGTCGCTTTGTGAATTTGGGGGAAAAATAAAAGTAGGACGGGTTGGCATGGGGGATGTAGATAAAGTGACAGGTGGGTTAAGGGTGCGGGCTAGCGGTAGGGTGTAGGTTTTGGGGGGTGGGGTTAATCTTAAATGGTGAATAGGTATAGAAAAAGTTGATTCTAAAAATAGAAGTAAAATGTGAGCTTTGGACAATCGTCGCATATTTATCACTCTTTTTTCTTCTATCTCTCTCTCTCTATATATATATATATATATATATATATATATATATATATATATATATATACGATAAGGTACACCGATAAGTCATGAAAATGAAATGCCGTGGTAGACAAAATGCGTGGAAAAGGACAAACGGAAAACAGGTTAAAATGCAGGACAAAAACAAAAACAAGAGATTTGACCGGTTTCGTTCGTATTAACGAACGTCTTCAGAAAAAGTGAAGATTTGGAAACAATTTTATTTTGAAGGCACACACATGAAGAAGGAAAAGATGATCCGATTGGACCATATGAGAAGACTTTAAGCGACATTGAAATATGATTTTACAAGTAGGTGACATATTCTTCTTTCTTTCTTTTTTCTTAATTTTTTAAAAATATTTTTATGTATTTTCCTTTTCTTTTTTCCTTTTCGCACCTACCGAGCTAGTAATGGGGAGGCGGTAGGGGAGGGGGTAAAGGCGATACTACGGTTCTTTACCTTTTTATACCAATATTTTGATTCCTTTATAAATTCTACTTTACCTGTATTTATCTTTAGCTTTTTGTATTTGTATTTATTTTTCGTGTTTTCTCCGTGCACTGAACATGTGGGGATGTGGAATGGCAGGGGGTAGGGTTAGGGTTAGGGTTAGGGGTCTCCCTTTTATTTCATTATTTCTAGAAGAATATTTGTTTCCGATAGTTGTATATATTTATTGTTATATTTTTGTTTTTTAGTTTATTTATTTTTTATTCTCTTCCTGAAACAATGTCTATAGAATTTCTCCAATTGTGTCCCGATTCTTTTGATCACTACATAGACATGTAAGAATCAAACATTTTCTTCTTTCTTTTTTTTTATCATTTTAGTATTCAGAATTTTACTTCTTCTCTCGAACGCCTGATTTTGAAGAATACATCTGAACGTACAATGTACTATCGTAATAAGTGCGAAAGCTGCCGTTCTAATTTTTATACAAAACTCGCTAATTACGGGTAGATCTTAAGCTAATTTGACATGGCGGTCCCCATACATCTTGAAATGATGCACAAAGAAGCTTAAAATCTGAACTCCAACCTGAAGCCGAATAATTCAAAACGGGGTTTCGAAATACACACGCACACATCCACACATACACACATACAAACAGAGAAAGTTGACAAGTGTTAGGCGAAAGCTCGAGAGATAAAGAAAAAATAAATATAGTTCAAGACTTTTAGAAAATGTCTATTTATTTTACAGTTTATATGAATTAATCTTAGAATCTTTGAAAGAGTCACCAAGAGTTACATTTTATATACATACAGGATGTCCCAAAATAATGTATACACCCTTTGAATTGCTATAACTCGTTCAATTTACTGATTTTTTAATTGCAAGATTGATACACAAGCAAAAGAGTAAGAATATACATGTAAAAATACTGACAGTAAAATTAATAAAAACATAGAAAATAAACTTTTAACAAAGATAAAGGCTACTTAGGGTAATTTCAGAATGTTCATAAAATTAACTCTCACCATAACCCCAACCCGTTCTGCTCAATACACTTTCCATTTAGGGAAGACGTGAAGAATTGTATCTACAAACGTCCTGCAATATTTACTCTAGTATTTGAGCACATTCTACTACAATTGCTACTCCCATTTGTTTGCAATTGCTTCAGGTTTCTTGCTTTAAACATTGTAGCCTTTACCTTTATTAAAAGTTATTTTTATATGTTTTTGTTAATTTTACTTTCAGTATCTTTAAATCTTCTACTCTTTTATCAATTTTGTTTGCAAGTCAAACGCAGTAAATTGAACGAGTTATAACGATTCATAGGGTGTATACATTATTTTGGGACACCCTGTATATATGTATAATAAGGAGAATATTTTGAAAAAATATTTTGAAAACCTGGACAACACAATTTATTTATGTTTTTCAAAATAAATAATTTATTTACTTTAAAAACTTGAGTACTTTCGGTGATATACACCCTTGTCAAAAGTATAAGCATATTGTTTGTGTGTTTGTTTTTTCTCTTCTTTTTTCGTTTAATCCTCCCTGACTGAGACATTGAGTCGGCCATTGGTGTACATTTATTACAGTGCCAAGTTTGCACTGGAGGGTACTCGGATGAGGCATTCTCTATTTTGCACAGAGCTCGTTCGAAATCGCATTTAAAGATTCTCGAAGCGGTTGCTATCAATTTACGACAACCGTCTCTGTGCAAACAAAAAGAGTACACCCATAACTTAGAACTAATGGGTGTACGTTAAGAATGTCTCTTCCTATTTTTCTTTTTTATAATTTTCTTTTTAATACCCTAGATAATTATTTATGGTCTTTTGACCACGTTTTTAATCGTGATTCCCCCTCTTAGTCGACGATTACCTTGAAAAGTGTCGATTGAAAGACGTCTCGGTAATTTAATTTATTTTTTTACTTTCTTTTTTTTTTCTCAAATACTCGTTTATAAAAAAAAAACATCCTCATAGATAAAGAAAAAGTTACGAAGTGATTCATCTTTGTTCCCCTTCTCGTGGTTCTTTATTCTCTTATAATATAAATCATTAACAAAAATCCGCACTATATGTAATAATGGTAGTGCGTCTAACATTATTTCACTATATATATATATATATATATATATATATATATATATATATATATATATATATATATATATCATGGAGAGCCATGAATATTATAACTGTTCTGTTTTTAAATCTCCGAAACAGTTACATGGTAAACAGCTGATGATCCCCGTGTTAAAATTAAGGTCTCCTGTTTTTGTTTCACTCTTAGATAATTAACCCCCCTTTTTTATTTTTATTTTATTTTTATTTTTATATTTTACTTATATTTTTTCATTTATTAATTTTCAAACGAATGTTAAGTCTGCAATATCTTGGATTTAGTTAGTTTGTCTGGGAATTTAAACTGCATTTTACATTTTTTTTTATTTTTTATTTTTATTGATTTCTTTTTATGACTCAAAGCTTCTTTAGACTATATATATATATATATATATATATATATATATATATATATATATATATAACAATTTATAATATGACTTTTATCGATCGAAGATCAACACTTTAAACAAAAGAGAAAAAAACAGATATGGTGAACATGATATACCATGAATTTTATATACAAAAATAAACAGTTATGTTTCCCTTTGAATTTGAGTAAAAAAGTTATATTTATAAATTAAATGAGTGTCGGATTCATTTAAAAAAATTAGTTTGACTGTGAGATATTATACACTGATAAAGCCTCTTCATGGATATTTGTATATCATAAAATATATAAATAAAGTTTTTTGAAGACATATGGAGTGTTTCTCTGAATAATTAAAGTCTATATGATGTTAAATTAAGAGCTCTATTGAGCTACTAGATAAATCTTTGTGTTAAGTTAAAGAAATGTATTATATATATGTATGTATGTATGTATGTATATATATATATACATATATATATATATATATATATATATATATATATATATATATATATATATATATATATATGAGAACATATTGAGAGGAAGAATAAAAGAATGTCATAGGAGATAAACAGATAGATGCGAACATACTAAGGTAGATAGATAGATAGATAGATAGATACATACATACATACATACATACATACACACACACATAGATTAATAGATAAACAGACAGACAGAAAGAAAGACAGACAAACAGCCATATATATATATATTTATACATACATACATATATACATACACACATACACATAGATAGATAGAAAGATAGATAGATAGACAGATAGATATATACCTACATACAGACAGACAGACAGATAGATAGATAGATAGATAGATAGATAGATAGATAGATAGAGACAGACAAACAGATAGACAGACAGACAAGAATGCAGATATATATATATATATTTCTACATACATACATAGATATATAGAAAGGTAGATAGATAGACATATATATATATACCTACATACAGACGGACATATACATAGATACATACATACACACACAGATAGATAGATAGATAGATAGATAGATAGATAGATAGATAGAAATAGAACAGAGTCTAATTATACGATTTGTTCATAAATTTAAAACTTTCAGATAACTTCATCTTTTCCGGGAGAATCGAATTTGGAAGTTAACCCTTTTAGCAAAAAACTCGATTTTTTTCATTAATTTTCTTTTTTTTTTTTTTTTCATTTCAAATAATCATATTAAATAATTTCATGTTGCCAATTAATTTATCTGTAAAATCATCGATCATCTGAAATGAACAATTTCACTAAATATCCATTGATAATTAATTAAAATAAAATAAAAACACATTGATAAAATATCAATCAAAGAAATTGTTTCTTTTTTATCTGCAATTCTCGCTTTAAATGGAACTTAATGAAATCATTATTAGTTACGGGGTTTTTTGCGAAGAGTGTGGGGGTGGTCTAAGGAGTTAAGTGGAGGCTTCGGCCCGGGGTAAAATTGTTCATTTACAACTGAAAAGGGTGGAGGTTCGATCCTGACTTACGATAATTTGATTTCACAGTTGCTTTAAATGGCAAGTTTGCGAAAACTAATCAATTGGTAACGTCTTCGGGGGGGGGGGAGAAAAACAATGCAAATAGAGTTGAAGAAGAAGAAGAAGAAGAAGAAGAAGAAGAAGAAGAAGAAGAAGAAAAGTAATGATCAAATGAAAAGAAGAAAAAGAAGAAAAGTAATGATCTTATGAAAAGAAGAAAAAGTAATGAAAAGAAAAAGAAGAAGAAGAAGAAGAAAAGTAATGATCAAATGAAAAGAAGAAGAAGAAGAAGAAGAAGGAGAAGAAAAGTAATGATCAAATGAAAAGAAGAAGAAGAAGAAGGAGAAGAAAAGTAATGATCAAATGAAAAGAAGAAGAAGAAGAAGGAGAAGAAAAGTAATGATCAAATGAGAAGAAGAAGAAGAAGAAGAAGAAGAAGAAGAAGACGAAAAGTAATGATCAAATGAAAAGAAGAAGAAGAAGAAGAAGAAGAAGAAGAAGAAGAAGAAGAAGAAGAAGAAGAAGAATGGATCCATATGAGAAAAAGCAACAAAAATGAAGAAGTGGTAGTGGGATTTGGTAGGAATAGGGGTAAGAAGAGAAAACGAAGGGAAAGTATACGTGGAGGGGGGGGGGCACCAATCGTTGCAAAAGAAAGAAAAAAACACCGATTATCTTGAGGGGACGAAAACATATTTTCTTTGATCATGTGAAAAAGTAAACAGAGAGAAAGGTGGGAAATAAGGGTACAAAATGAACAATAGAAATGGAAAACTGAATAAGAGAAAGGGAGAGATGTAACATCACTGAGATAGATAGGTAGAAACATAGATAGATAGATCGATAGATCGATAGATAGATATTAATAGACGCAGATAGATAGATAAACAGATACATACGAACAAACACTAATAAGTTGATAAATATATATATATATATATATATATATATATATATATATACATATATATATATACATGTGTGTGTGTCTGTGTGTGTGTCTGTGTGTGTCCGTGGATAATTATATTTTTAATATATATATATATATATATGTTCGTTCCCCATTTCGGGGCATCACATTAGTGAAAGGAGAATTATTCCCAGCTATCATTGTTTTTTTTTTCTGTCCTACATGAGAGATAGTAGTATCTTCACTATATATATATATATATATATATATATATATATATATATATATATATATATATATATATATTAATATATATATATGCCTATATATATGCATATATATATGCATATATATATATATTAATATATATATGCATATATATATGTATATATATATATATATATATATATATATTAATATATATATATTCATATATATATATGCATATATATATATATATATGCATATATATATATGCATATATATATATATATATATATATATATATATAGGCATATATATATATGCATATATATATGCATATATATATATATATGCATATATATATGCATATATATATGCATATATATATATACATATATATATGCATATATATATGTATATATATGTATATATGCATATATATATATATATATGCATATATATATGTATATATATGTATATGCATATATATATATATATATGTATATATATGTATATATATATGCATATATATATGTATATATATATATATATATATATATATATATATATATATATATATATATATATATATATATATATATATATATTAAAGATGAATTACTTCTACATTTGATTATTGGGGGAGTGGTCGTTTGATCAGTACCACTGGAGAGCCATGAATATTATAAGTGTCCTGTTTTTAAATCTCCGAAACAGTTACACGGTAAACAGCTGATGATCCCTGTTTTAACATTTCACGTTTAAGTTAAGGCCCCCTATTTTTGTTTCACTGTTAGATACTTGAATCCCCTTTATTATTTGTGAATTTTCTAGCGTTAAGCCAGCTTATGCAAGTGCTAAGTCTGCGATATCTTGGATTTAGTTAGTTTCTCTAGGAATTTAAACTGCATTTTATTCCTTTGTTTAAAATAACTCAAAGCTTCTTTAGCATATATATATATATATATATATATATATATATATATATATATAATTATTTTTTTATAAATAAATATTAATTATCCGCAAGCATATATGTTTCATGTTAACTAACAATCATCAGCGTGGCTTATACATTTTAAACACTGACCCCGAATAACTTCAATCCAACATTCTTAAGTCACCGGCTACCATGACAGTCATATTTAAAATGAGAGAGGAATAAACCCTATATTTTATTTACGAACATGGTGTCTCAGAAAGTGTTATATCTGCCAAAAACACTCGCATAATACCCGTTCCAGTCTAGAATTCATATACAAATTTTGATTAAACTCAAGTAAATGACTTTAATATATTTAAAATTGCTAAGATGTGTGGCCTAAGCTGGAATTCATTGCCAATAATTGCTATGGTTAAATTTCATCAACAGCAGAGACATCTGAATTTTCACGAAGAGATTCAACACCCCATCCGTACCTCTTTTACATAACACTAAATAAAACTAAACATAGCATACATCTCGAAGTTGTGTTCCAACATCGATAATGATCGGTTCATTAGTTTAAACCACACGAACATATATATATATAAATATATCAACATATACATAGACACATACGTAACTTTATAAATATATATATATATATATATATATATATATATATATATATGTGTGTATTCTTGGGGATTTAAAAAAATTTAAAGCATATTCCAAATAAAGAGTGTACACAAATGTATTGTAGTTGGTTACAGCTGTTTCAAAGCGATGTTTATTTTAAGTGTATCACTTAATTAAACATAAAATGTTTTAAACATCTGATCATATTTAGAATAAATATTTCGTAAGTACCTCCCCCCCCCCCACAAAAAAAATAAAACAAATCAACAACAATGTTCAATTTTTACTAAAGTCACAAGAAAATTTTAATTTTCAAGAGATAACCTGTACTAATTAGTTTAATACGGATCCAACAAGATGAGCGGTTTCACATACAATAAAAATTAGGAGAAAAGATTCCTACATATCTTATTTAACTAACCATGTAATACAGTGCCCTGTATTTTACTGGTCTCCTAATCGAAAGGTCTTGCAGAAATCGAAAAAGCAAGAAAGGATGTTTATATAGCATACAAGTTATTGCAAGTTGAATGCCGACATTCCTTTTAGCACACCACGCTTGTGGATACAATCAACTCCCCAATCTCAAGCTGAGGGAGCAAAATGTGGAACGTCTTCTGGTTTCGATCGTTAAGTCTGCTCTCCTTTTTACTCAATCCTATTTCGATCGCTGACGGAATCCTGAAATTGTTTTTAATACATTTCTCATTTAGCATAACGGAAGGTGCCGGTGGCTAAGTTGTTAACGACACGGACTGAGAACCTGGGTGTGCCGAGTTCGAATCCAGTTCGTTCCACAGAAACACTTTCACTTATGATGTTGGCAACCTTCACATGTATTTCTAGAAAGGATTCTAACCAGAAAAAAGATATCGGGGAAACCAATGCCAACAATAGAATCATCTGATTTATACGAAATTAATGAGTTAGCATACTTCAAAAAAAAAATTTTTTTTAAATCAAACGTTTACACATTACATTTTAATCTCTAACTTTGCAATAATCAAAACAATCGCTACAGCTGTCGCATTCCAAACGCGGCGCCTACCCACACCCCTGACCTACATCACGTTACCCTATATGTTATCATATCTACTCACTATCCTGCTTGGCCTTTTGGCTAAGATCAAAGTGTAGTATCTGTTCCGATGGATACTACACCCCATAGACTGGTATTGTCTAGGCCTTCGGGGCTTGATTTACGCCGGTCTATGGGTCTGTCCTGTGCAGTTCTAGGAGGTCCACCCTCCCAGGCTTCGCCTCCCCTCTTTGAGGAGGAGTAAGTTTATTTCTTACTGCCTGAGGCGCCCCTACCGGGGAATGCCGACGGGGCTGCCCAGGCAATTTTTGATGGTCAGAGTGCTCACCTCTCGGGCGCTGGCTTTTCAACCCCGACTTTCCGACCCGACCTTGGGTCACATCTTACTTGTGGGAGTAGGATAAAACTGGCCTTGTGCCTAACTCCTGGAGAGGAGTAAATAATACTATCCTGCTTGGCCTTTTGGCTAAGATCAAAGTGTATTATCTGTTCCGATGGATACTGCACCCCATACTGGTGTCGTCTTGGCCTTCGGGTCTTGATTTACGCCTGTCAATGGGTCTGTCCTGTGCAGTTCTGGGAGGTTCACCTTCCCAGGCTTTGCCTCCCTCTTTGGGGAGGAGTAAGTTTATTGCTTACTGCCTGAGGCGCCTCTACCGGGGAATGCCGACGGGGCTGCCGAGGCAATTTTTAAACCCCACTTTCCCGACCCGACCTTGGGTCACATCTTACTTGTGGGAGTAAGATAAAAACTGGCCTTGTGCCTATCTCCTGGAGAGGAGTAAATCAATACTCACTATCCTGCTTTTTATTTTTTGATCACCCGGGGGTAATATCGTTGCAGCCAGATATTCCATACAGTTTCACACTCTTGTCACATAGTAAATAACGTGTAGGACCGGCCGGTCATAATTTAAGAGAGTACAGATCGTCAAAAACACCGGTCGTCATAGCGCTTCCGGTTTAGATACGTCACAACAATAGCGTCAGTGAAATAGATGAACTCGCTAATGTTGTCATTCGTTGTAAATGATACTCGTTTAACTCCAAGATTTTCTAGAAAAATACTTTATTATCAAACGTGTTGAACTAAATCATGTTTTTAATATCACACTGAGTAAATAAACAAAATGATGCAGCTAAAAGAAAAACGACCGCAGACCAACGGCAGAAAATGCTTTCACATACATTAAATAAGCTAAAGCAAATATTCCTACATGCAATTACTCATAAAACCGCTTAGCAAATACATAAATAAATGATAAAACAATAAACTAACTTTTTAATACACACATTCAACATATCTTTACGCTTCATCAAACAGTTAGCAGCTTGTAAAACCGTCTGAGAAATATGTTAAAAAGGGTATGTAAAAATCTCCACCGTTAACTAGTTAATTCCGATTTTAGACTATTCGCTCCAAACGGGTCTGATGAATCTTTCTAAAATAAGAACAAGCCGGATTTTCTCCTGAATGTATGATGATCAGATAGACGAAATCAGGGTATGTCCAATGTATGCAGTAATGTATCGTATTCAAATAAAATAATTAATATATTAGGTCTTCGAAAACTTACGCTCGAGAACATTCATGTTTGTTCTACTCTCTCTCTCTCTCTCTCTCTCTCTCTCTATATATATATATATATATATATATATATATATATATATATATATATATATATATAGTGAATGTTTTTATTCAAACATGTACAAAGTCTGCTACACTGGCATGTCGATGTTATCGATCTACAGCTATCAAGAGTTGAGGTCTCATCAGGCAGAAGGTTGTTTGTGATCCAACCCGGTCGATGAAATCCAGGAAGAATGGAGCTAAGCAAAAAGAAGAAGAAATCACAAGAAAATTCTTTCTCAACTTTCTCGGCAAATATCACCAAATGTTAAATCGAGTTCTACATCAAAAATACAAAAGCCAAAGTTAGCTGTGTATTGATATTATCCGGTTATATATATATATATATATATATATATATATATATATATATATATATTGTGTTGTGTGTATTGATATTATCCGGTTATATATATATATATATATATATATATATATATATATATATATATATATATATATATATATATATATATTGTGTTGTGTGTATTTAGGCAGCATTTTTTCATTGATGCAAACATTGTTAAAAATAACAGAATCTGTCTATTTTACTTTTTCAATTTTTCTAATGGTCTTTGTTGTACTACAATCAAAAAGATTGATAAATGTTCCATAGGTATTACGTAATATATACAGGGTGTCTCAAAAAAATATTCCTAATGACATGTTTCGCGACGTTTGCGAATCCCTTGGTGCGCGTTATCAGCTTTGTTTGAACAATAATGGTCATCAGTTTGAACATTTGCGAACATGATTCTTCAATTACATCTGTCTCATGTATTCGATGCTATTTCATTTCACTCTATGTTCATAAATAAAAGTGTTCTCGTCATTCTACGAGTGAGTACATTTTTTGAGACACCCTGTATATATATATATATATATATATATATATATATATATGTGTGTGTGTGTGTGTGTGTGTGTGTGTGTGTTTGTGTGTGTGTGTGTGTGTGTGTTGTGTGTGTGATTTTTTGAAAGCTTACTAAAGCATTCAGTTCAGGAGCCCAAACAACACCACAAAAGATTTTTTCATTCAAAAATTATTTATTTATCATTTTTCAAATTAAAGAGTTTTTTTCCTACACGTGTTTCACTACCAAGCAGGTACTTACTTGGCAGATCACCAGGGAAAATTAAGCACCTTGAATAAGAGTTACAACAACCGGCAATACACAATGTGGTGTTGCTTTAATTGAGGTAACTTAAGAAGGGAAGAAAAAATAAAGTAAGATAGAGAATAAAAGAATTTGAAAATATATATAAAAAATATATATATAAAAATATATATTAAAAAATATATATAAAATATATATATAAAAAATAATAAAAAGCAAAAATATATAATTTGTCCCAGTGAAACAGTAATAATGAGCTAGAATGCACCCTCTTGACGGGCGGCACAACTATGCCAAATATCCCCCCCAAAAAAAAAATATAAAGACCAAACAACAGTCAAAACTCCGTTCCCAAATTACCATTCCAAGCCACTGATTTTATTGACATTCCAGATCTATTCCATCCACATTATGTATTGCCGGTTGTTGTAACTCTTATTCAAGGTGCTTAATCTTCCCTGATGATCTACCAAGCAAGGACCTGCTAGGTAGTGAAACACGTGTAGGTAAAAAACTCTTTAATTTGAAAAATGATAAATAAATCATTTTTGAATGAAAAAATCTTTTGTGGTGTTGAGTGGACTCATAAACGGAATGCTTTGGTAAGCTTTCAAAAAATCACATATAAATGCTCTGTACCCTGTAATCGAGTATTATCGAGCTTGTTTTTATTGAAATAATCCCGGTCTTCACTAAATAATCGTTTTTCTAAATGAAAAATCCAAATATATATATATATATATATATTTTTTTTTTAATCAATGAAACAGACGAGTGGAACAAAAAAAGGAAAATTGTTAAAATTACTTTAAGGCCTTATCGTCTGACCCTCTGAGAGGAAACGTCAGAATGGTAAATTAAAAACTAAAAGTCGAATGAGATATGAGGGGAAAAACTTATTTCAGTTGGAGGAAACGATTGAGAGGGAAAAGAAGGTAAATCTCTCAACGTTATGGTGGCTTTTAATCATTAAAGATCTTCAACTGATGCTTCAAAATTTTTTGTCTACACAGGCTAGGTCGAGAGTTGTTAATAACTAACGCCTCAATAATATTGAGATGGTAGTTCGACATGAGCAAGAAAAATAAATCTTATTGGTACTCTCACTCATCGAGCACTTATGAGTTGTTCACCAACACGACTCGATGCGGAACTTGGTGAAATTACTAATATTTTTCTTGCTAATGGATATCCCATCAATACTATAAAAGGCACCATTGCACGTAAAGTTGCTTTATTTAATGGTGGTAAATTTATTGGCCCGTCACGTTGCCCTATTTATTTGAAACTCCCATGGTTGGGTTCTGACGGCCTTGACATTGTTAAAAGGATTTCTTCTTCTACTCAACGTTGTTTTCCGGCAACCATGTTGAGAGTAGTTTACACGACTCGAACCTTTTTCTCTTCTTTTCGTAAGGATGTTTTGCCAACCATTCAAAAGAATTCTGTAGTTTATAAATTCATGTGTCAGTGTGGAGCTGACTACGTTGGCAAGACATCCCAAAATTAGAATTTAGAATATCCCAACACATACCACGTGATATTCGCCTACACAAGGTTTCGAGATCATCCGGGAATTTTCAGGCACAGGAATCAGCCATCGGTAATCACCACGTTAGTACAAATAGTTGTTCTGACAACTATTCCTATGGGTGGTTTTCTGTTTTACACAGTGCCAGGTCGAACTACCATCTCAATATTATTGAGGCGTTAGTTATTAACAACTCTCAACCTAGCCTGTGTAGACAAAAGATTTTGAAGCATCAGTTGGAGATCTTTAATGATTAAAAGCCACCATAACGTTGAGAGATTTACCTTCTTTTTCCTCTCAATCGTTTCCTCCAACTGAAATAAGTTTTCCCCTCATATCTCATTCGACTTTTAGTTTTTAATTTACCATTCTGACGTTTCCTCTCAGAGGGTCAGACGATAAGGCCTTAAGGTAATTTTAACAATTTTCCTTTTTTTTCACTCGTCTGTTTCATTGATTAAAATAATGCTTCCTCTAAAATTGATCCACGAAATTTACTTACATATATATATATATATATACATATATATATATATATATATATATATATATATATTTATAGTCATGTCTAAACTGATCGCAAGAATTTTTAACAAAAATTCAATGCCAAAATAGAACTAATTAAAACCAGACTTAATCAGATCCACCAACGTTGCATCCCCTCCCCATTCAACCTTCTGTAAACCTTCCTTTGATAGATTGCTTTTAAGGTTTACTTTTTAATTTTTTTTTTTCGTGATGTTTTCTTCTTAGGCTGTTGTTTGTTTTTGTTTTGTTTTTTTTCTTTTGTTTGTTTTTCTTCTTTTGTGGTTGGCTTCGACGGCCAGAAAAGAGTGGGGATTCATCAGCAGTGTTTGGATAATCACTTTTAGATGTAATTTTAAACTTATTTTATTTTCGATATAATTGTAATGTTATTTTTAAACCGTTTCTACCGTTTAATTGTGGGTCATTTTTCCTGTTTCTGTCTTTCTAGTTCCTGACTTTTTGCCATTCTCCGCGTTCTACGGTCGTCTCAACTTTCCGTCAGTAATTTTCAATCGATTGGAATCAAAAGAAGAAAAAAAACTTACATCTTGCGCCATTTTGGCAAAATTCCTCGAAACTTTAGACGCACTTTTTCCGGTTTTAATTAGCATTTCTAATTAATCGTGTGATGAGGGAGTAGCTCCCTTTTATTTGAGACTAGCACTTCCTGAATGTTTGCACATATTTGGGCAATATGCCCCAAAATCTAAACAAGATATTTGAACATTTTTACGCTAAATTTTTGCGTAATTACACCATAGGAAGAAGGCTAATGTCTTGTAAAAACAACGACTGGAATGTTTTCTTCACGCGGAAAAAAAAAACATTCATAATTCACACTCTCTTCTTCTCTCACCAACATGCTGGTGCAAGCGGACAAACGCTTATATAAATATATACTAGTATACCCGTCCCACAGTTTTGTGATACGTTCCTGTCCCTTTACGATGGTTGAAATCAAGATATAATAATACTAAACTTCATGTCTAGAATCCTTATTCAAATTTTGATCAAAATACATTACATGATTTTGATTCTAGAATGTTTTTTTAAATGTAATGCCTAAGTTTAAGAGGTCTTAGGTAGAAAGTGAAATTCAAGGAATTGGTGTCTACTGACTACAGATCAAATTTAATGCAAATCTGAAATTTTCAAATCGGAGTTTGTTTTCATATTATGCTCCTTACCCCCCCCTTTAAAATACTACAAAGGGACTGAAATTTAGAGAAAATATTAATTGATGTCTAATACCTATTCTTAAAATTTCACAAAAATCGTAGGTATCATTTTCACGAAATCTTTTCACTCCCTATTAGCCCCTTTGCATAAAACTAAATTAAACTAAAAATAGCCCACATGTGTTCTACAATCATGAGTATTGGTTAATAAGTTTAGGAAAAAAATCCTATACATAGAAAAATATAAACATATATTAATTAATAGCGATATTTGATATGATATTTGATATGAAAACTTTTAAATATCCATGCTTTTTGGAAATTGATTCCAATCCAAGTCGACTCGATCGTAACTATAAAAACTTATTATTATTATTAATAATACTCACTAGGAGTTCTCACACAGACCATCGTCAGTGATTGCTCACCGACAACAACCAGTGGTATTTCCTGGAGTCTGAGTGACAACAAGCCTCCCCAGATTTCCAGTATTCTTCACCTCTTTTCGATAACGATGCGGTATCGCAACAGCCGCTTACCATTGATTGGTCTTCTCTGCGATACGGGTGGCAATAAGCCTCCCCAAGTTCCCAGCATTCTCTGCACTTTTCCAGTGGAGGTCTGGTTTGTGCTGTCCCTCCTCGGTCTTCTCATCCTCCTCGATCATCCACAAATATTTTGTCTAGTGTACCTGTATACACACATACACACACACACACACATATATATATATATATATATATATATATATATATATATATATATATATATATATATATATATATATATATATATATATATATATATATATATATGGGAAATAAAAAAGGAAAAACCAAAAGATGGTTGTTTATGTATTCATCAACGTTTCGTCTTTATTGTAAGACTTCCTCAGGATGATAGTTTGAAGAAATATCTCATGCAAGTAAATGGAAGTTTAGGGTTGACATGGTGGTGAGATGAAGGCATATAGCAGCCGTAGCTACAATGAAACCCAGAGAGTCCAGGATGTGAGAGTCAATGGTCGAGAAAGATTCAAATGAATATGAAAAACTTTAAGTGGATCAGATTGAGACAGCTATGAAATGGGGAGGGGTGAGAATATAATTGAACTGGCCTTAGACTAGAGTTACGACGGCGTCGCAAGATATTACATTATGGGAGGAAGTACGTGGCAAAGAAGTAACGTCGATTCTGCATTTTGGGTGCACGACGTTAAAGTGAGCAGACGTCTTTTTCAAGATCCGCAACCCCTACTACGGAGCCGGGTTGGGAAATTGCAGTTCATCTCAATATACATTGCTGTAAATTTCTGAAAAACATACACTAAACCCCAGAAGCAAATAATGCCATTATTTCTTGCTGTTGTTGTTTTTTTTGTTGTTTTTTTTTAAATCTCTTCTATTGTTTCAGCTACAGAAAAAAGGAAAAGAAGCAGGGATCAATTTGCGACGTGTCGACAGAACAGAACTTCAGGCAGAAGTGTTTGTGATCTTCGAACCCAGAGAAAATCAGATTTGAGGGGTGGGTTGGTGTCAAAAATAATTTAAGAAGCGGTATTTTTCCTCGTAAGGTTAAAATAGTGGAAAATTGTATTAGAAGTAAACAGACTATAATTATGACTACGTTTCAGCATATGACGTCATGGGTGCAATTACGTGGCAGAGGAGTAAGATCAATTCTTCCTTTTAGATGTATGACGACAAAGTTACCGGATGTCATTTTAATGGTCCACCACCTCTACGAAGGGGGTTGGGAACATTTCAGCCGATCAAGATGTGCATTGCTGTAAACTGAAGGTAAAAGTAAATTACACCTCAAAAGAAAATAATGGCGTTATTTGTTGTTGTTTTTTTTGTCAAGGTCTTTTTATTATTATTAAAGCTACCAAAAAGAAAAAAGCGAGGGAAGTTTAAAGACGTAAATATCCACAGAGTATTGATTTACTCCTCTCCAGAAGTTAGGCACAAGGCCAGTTTTTATCTTACTCCCACAAGTAAGATGTGACCCAAGGTCGGGTCGGGAAAGTGGGGTTTAAAAATTGCCTGGGCAGCCCCCTCGGCATTCCCCGGTAGGGGCGCCTCAGACAGTAAGCAATCAACTTACTCCTCCCCAAAGAGGGGAGGCGAAGCCTGGGAGGGTGGTCCTCCTAGAACTGCACAGGACAGACCCATAGACCGGCGTAAATCAATCCCCGAAGGCCAAGACAATACCAGTCTATGGGGTGCAGTATCCATCGGAACAGATACTACACTTTGATCTTAGCCAAAGGGCCACAGAGTAGCGTGCGACGTGTCGACAGAACAGGACTTCAGGCAAGACGCCAGCCAAATACGTTTTCTTTCGGTCTGTGATCGAAGAACACTTCATACTATGCATAATTTTTGTTATTCGAACAACATTTCTCATCTTGGGTGTTATTATCGCAACGTTTCGGCCGCTGTAACCTCAGGCCTTCTTCAGGTGTATCTCTTCGAATACGGGAATATTTCAGTCGAACTCGGGAATCTGGATGGAATTTCGAACGCAAGGACCCGTGGCCCAGTGGATATAGTACTAGGTATAAATCAAGTTCCAAGTGATAGTCATCTGAAGGCTGAAGGTTCAATCCTTGATGCAGGCGATACGAAGAATTGCGAATTACTGAAGACTTCTCCCTGACGGAACAAGAGCATGCTACGCCTGTGGATTAAATAAAGGGTTCCGTTCGAAATTCCGTCCAGATTCCCGAGTTTGATAGAAATATTCCCGAGTTCGAAGATATACACCTGAAGAAGGTCAGAGATTACAGCGGGCGAAACGTTGTGATTATAATAATAACGCTCAAGATGAGAAATGTAGTCCAAATAACCAAAATTATACAAATTATCAATCTTCATCCCCAAAATTCAGAAATATAACGTCATACCATGTGAGGTCTCGCGTTATCAGTATGGCAGATGCGAGAGATAAGGCACAACACATTTTCCAACCTTTAACAATTTACCAAGCTTTTTTCAATTCAGTATTTTAACGGTGGTTTTGTTTAAATGCTTGGTATACTCTGGTTGTCATCAACTGCAGTTTTCATTAAGCCAGAATCAAAACTTATTGAGTATTGATTTACTCCTCTCCAGGAGTTAGGCACAAGGCCCGTTTTATTTTACTCCCACAAGTAAGATGTGACCCAAGGCCGGGTCGGGAAAGTGGGGTTTGAAAAGCCAGCACTCTGGCCATTAAAAATTGCCTGGGCAGCCCCGTCGGCATTCTACTGTAGGGGCGCCTCAGGCAGTAAGCAATAAACTTACTCCTCCCCAAAGAGGGGAGGCAAAGCCTGGGAGGGTGGACCTCCTAGAACTGCACAGGACAAACCCATAGACCGGCGTAAATCAAGCCCTGAAGGCCAAGACAACACCGGTCTATAGGGTGTAGTATCCATCGGAACAGATACGACACTTTGATCATAGCCAAAAGGCCAAGAACAGCCTTCTTTCAATTCATCCTACAAGCTGTTGTCCCTGTTTCTAAATCGTGAAAATTATTTCAAGGTCCTTTAGTCATTGCACCATCACCATAAGTATTTGGGGGGGGGGGAATCTTGCTACTTTACGTGAAGTATTCGGTTTTTGAAATACAAAAAGAATAACAGGACAAACGTGTTCTTTGTTTGGCTTCAACATCTGGCCAATGTGATAGTTTAGAACCAAACGAGCATTCACCCGTGCATGCAGTGCTGTTGCCACATCTGGGTTGGTGCACCAACCACTAGGCTTCTCCCTCTTGAACAGGGTGCAAAAAGATGATTGCTAACTTAATAGGCCCCGCACTGTCTGCCAAGCCCCGGACCCAGTCGCATCGCCGCAGTATTGTATCCCTATGCTTGCTTTACAAGTACTTCCACGGAATATGCTCCGATGAACTAGCTGCATTTGTATCCCCTTACCGTAAATATACCCGACTCAACCGACTAGCAGTATAATCCCACCTCTTTACTGTAGGGTTATGGTTAGGGTAAGACTAAGGGTTAGGGTTAAGGTTAGGGTTAGGGTAATGGTTAGGGTTAGGGTTATGGTTAGGGTTAGGGTTATATTTATGGTTATGGTTAGGGTTAGGGTTAGGGTTAAGGTAAGGGTTAGGGTAAGGGTTAGGGTTAGGGTTAGGGTTAGAGTTAAGGTTATGGTTAGGGTTATGGTTAGGGTAAAGGTTAGGGTTAGGGTTAAGGTTAGGGTTAGAGTTAAGGTTAAGGTTATGGTTAGGGTTATGGTTAGGGTAAAGGTTAGGGTTAGGGTTAGGGTTAGGGTTATGGTTAGGGTTAGGGTTAGGGTTATGGTTATGGTTAGGGTAAGGGTAAGGGTTATAGTTAAGGTAAGGGTAAGGGTTAGAGTTAGGGTTAGGGTTAGGGTAAGGGTTAGGGTTAGGGTAAGGGTTAGAGTTAGGGTTAGGGTTAGATGCGTATAGATTCTTTCTTGCCTTTTGAATTTCCTTTCTGCTCCCTGTTACTCGACCGTACCAACATGTAGAAATTTAAGCGTAATGCGAATAAGCATCATGCTGCCCAACTCCCCACCCAGGTTATCTCCTTATAAATATGGCCCCTATCACAGTAGCTTCTTACGCTTTAGTGACAATATGCCTTGTTTGAGGTGAACAAAGTAAATGATAAAAATTATTAAAAAAAAAAAAGAAATGAAATATATTAAATTTAGCGTTAAGGACGTTAAAGTTCTAGCCGACCAATATGTGACCCATTTGGCTGTTTGACTTTTTGCTTAATATCTCTTCGTTGGCCTTTTGGCTAAGATCAAAGTGTAGTATCTGTTCCGATGGATACTGCACCTTATAAACCAGTATCGTCTTGGACTTCGGGACTTGATTTCGCCGGTCTGTGGGTTTGTCCTGTGCAGTTCTAGGAGGTCCACCCTCTTCTCACACTTTGAGAAGGGGTTAGTTTATTGCTTATCGCCTGAGTCGCCCCTACCGGGGAATGCCGACGACGCTGCTCAGGCATTTTTTGTAGGACAGAGTGCTCTCCCTTCTTGAGGGCGCTGGCCTTTCAAATCCCACTTACCCGACCTTGTGTCACGTCTTACCGCTATGGGAGGAATATAAATCAAACGTTTCAGAGGTTCTTTCGTTTTTGTAGGCAGGGTGGGGGACGTTCGGGGGGCAGGGGATTTACTGAACCTCCTTGGTACATGCTCTGGACAAAACCGGACGAAACACAGAATCAGGAAATAATATGAAAAATAAATATATAAATTTAAATGCAAATGAAGACATTATATTGTTTGTTTGTGTTTTGTCTTTTCTGAAAGCAAATTGTTCTGATTGGGCTAACA
>OY744545.1:45751839-45759339 GCA_963556195.1 Sepiola atlantica
AAACATAATAGAATAAATAATAGAAGCAACGAACAGAGTAGACCCTTCCAACAGCGTAATGTAAGAATAGATAATAACACACAAAGAAAATACGGAAAATAAGTCTAGAAAAAAGGCGCAAATGCATTTGGTTCAAACCACCGTTTAGTAAAAAATGTCCCAACTGACATCTTCAAATACTTCTTTAAAATTTTAGAGGACAACTTCAAGGCCCCACACAAATACAGTAAACCCTTAATACACATACAATTAGGCTTTCCTTCTCTACAGTACCAAACTTAGAACAGCGTATAATAGGAGTTTATATAAAAAAAAATGGTGCTTGTATAATAAAAAGCCGAAAACAGTTTTGTTTGTCTTTTAGTGTTGGAGATGTAAATAAGGAGCAGGTAACTCTTACCACGAATTTTAAGCAAGATTTTCCAGTAATCAAAACTGATGGCTTTAATTGGCGTTGCACATGTGGCTACTGTGCAAGGAAAACGTCGATTAGACATAAAATGGTTAGGATTTAGGGTTAGGGTTAGGGTTAGGGTTTAGGGTTAAGGGTTATGGTTTATGGTTAGGGTTTAAGGTTAGGGTTAGGGGTTAGGGTTAGAAAAATATTGTTTGAAAGCTAGAGCTGTTGTGAAGAGTTACCTGCCCCTTATTTACCTCTCCAACACTAAAAGACAAAAAAACAACTTTTGTTCGGCTTTTTATTATAGAAGCACCAAAAAATTAACAAAGCCTAGAAAATTAATAACACTAATACACTTAACACTAGATGCAATTTTTCAGACAGATACACCTGCCTGTTAGAAAATTCTTACAAACAAATGTATAAGTGAGCAAAGTAACAACTCAACAATAATAATGGGACGAATAATAGTAACAAGCTTTACAAACTCACTTGGTACTAAAACCACATACATAGGCGCTATATCTGGTTTTATTAAGCAATGGATCTCTAAACAGAGATATACATTCAATAATCAAGATTTTTGTAAATCTACTTCATTGTCAAGCTATATATGGGATCTGAAAATTAAAACTATTCCATATAACATTAAATGTCTAATAGGTTAAACAGTTAGCGCGTATAGGACTCCAGATAGATTTTGAAAATTATGGTTGGAGAAATTGATATGCCGTAAAACAAAACAACCCAACCAAACACCATGAATAAATGCTTGAACATATAAAGAAATTGAAGCATAACACTTTTGCCAAAATGACTGGATTCGGTATTACATAACTCTACAAGGGTTGATATGCCGTAAAAAAACAGCCAAACCAGACACCATGAATGAATACTGTAACATATAAAGAAATTGAAGCATGAAACTTTTGCCAAAATGACCGGATTCAGCATTAAATAACTCTACAAGGATTGATATGCCGTAAAAAAACAGCCAAACCAGACACCATGAATGAATACTGTAACATATAAAGAAATTGAAGCATGAAACTTTTGCCAAAATGACTGGATTCGGCATTAAATAACTCTACAAGGATTGATATGCCGTAAAAAAACAGCCAAACCAAACACCATGAATAAATACTTGAACATATAAAGAAATTGAAGCATGAAACTTTTGCCAAAATGACTGGATTCGGCATTAAATAACTCTACAAGGATTGATATGCCGTAAAAAAACAGCCAAACCAAACACCATGAATAAATACTTGAACATATAAAGAAATTGAAGCATGAAACTTTTGCCAAAATGACTGGATTCGGCATTAAATAACTCTACAAGGATTGATATGCCGTAAAAAAACAGCCAAACCAAACACCATGAATAAATACTTGAACATATAAAGAAATTGAAGCATGAAACTTTTGCCAAAATGACTGGATTCGGCATTAAATAACTCTACAAGGATTGATATGCCGTAAAAAAACAGCCAAACCAAACACCATGAATAAATACTTGAACATATAAAGAAATTGAAGCATGAAACTTTTGCCAAAATGACTGGATTCGGCATTAAATAACTCTACAAGGATTGATATGCCGTAAAAAAAAACAGCCAAACCAAACACCATGAATAAATACTTGAACATATAAAGAACTTGAAGCATAAATCTTTTGTTTAAATGCCTGGATCGACATTAAATTACCAGAAAGGGGTTGATATGCCGTAAAACAAAACAACCAAATCAAAATAGCAAATTTAAAAAGCCTATATTCGAAACATCAGGAAGTTTTATCGAATTTCCTGCTGATTTTGGCAGGCCGAGGGCAGGCTCAAAGCTTTTGCTCAAATAATGGCAATAGAAAGCCACTCGTTAAGCCAAGTCAATTCACGATGGTTTATAGGGACTAAGCTTCACATCAATTATAAGACTATTTCCTATTAAAAAAAATCTTTAAAAGTAGGTTCGCTAAAGAAAGGAAAACAAGCCTCTTATCTGAAGAACAATTTATATAAATGTATTTATAAGACATACACAGTTGGGTGTAGGTTGCCAGAAGTTGCGATAGTTAATTGAATGAAATTAAAGTTAATAAATGTCGGCTATCGGACATCTTTTTTTGGAGCAGTATACCTTCAAGTTATCAGTGTCTAGTCGACAAGTATTGATTTACTCCTCTCCAGGAGTTAGGCACAAGGCCAGTTTTTATCTTACACCCACAAGTAAGATGTGACCCAAGGTCAGGTCGGGAAAGTGAGGTTTGAAAAGCCAGCGCCCGAGAGGTGAGCACTCTGACGATTAAAAATTGCCTCGGCAGCCCCGTCGGCATTCCTCGGTAGGGGCGCCTCAGGCAGTAAGCAATAAACTTACTCCTCCCCAAAGATAAATTGAGCGTAAGCGATCACTAAAAATGCTATTTACCAACTACGTGTAACAGACCATTAAAATGCTATTTACAAATTAAGCGGAACAGACCAATATAACATCCTATTTACTAATTAAGCGTAAGCGACCACTAAAAATGCTATTTACATGTAAAGCGTAACAGACAACTAAAAATATTATTTATATACAAAGCGCAACATACCAATACAACATGCTATTTATACATTGAGCGTAACAGTTCAATAAAGATGCTATTTAGAAAGAAAGCGTAACAGACCATTAAATGCTATTTACAAGTTAAGCATAACAGACTACTAAAAATACTATTTAAAAACTAACCGTAACAGACACATAAAAATGCTATTTGCAAATTAAGCGTCGCTGATCAATATAAAATGCTATTTACAAATTGAACGTAACATGCCACTAAAAATGCTATTTATAAATTAAGCGTAACAGAACACAAAAATTATATTTACTAAATAGGCGTAACAGAACACATGATATGCTATTTACAAACGAGGTGTAACAGACCACTAAAAATGCTATTTATAAAATAAGTGTAACAGACCACTAAAGATGCTATTTATAAAATAAGCGTAACAGACCACTAAAAATGTTATTTATAAAATAAGTGTAACAGACAACTAAAAATGCTATTTATAAAATAAGTGTAACAGACCACTAAAATGTTATTTATAAAATAAGTGTAACAGACAACTAAAAATGCTATTTATAAAATAAGTGTAACAGACCACTAAAAATGCTATTTATAAAATAAGTGTAACAGACCACTAAAGATGCTATTTATAAAATAAGCGAAACAGACCACTAAAAATGCTATTTATAAAATAAGTGTAACAGACAACTAAAAATGCTATTTATAAAATAAGTGTAACAGACCACTAAAAATGTTATTTATAAAATAAGTGTAACAGACAACTAAAAATGCTATTTATAAAATAAGTGTAACAGACCACTAAAATGCTATTCATAAAATAAGCGTAACAGACAACTAAAAATGCTATTTATAAAATAAGTGTAACAGACCACTAAAAATGTTATTTATAAAATAAGTGTAACAGACAACTAAAAATGCTATTTATAAAATAAGTGTAACAGACAACTAAAAATGTTATTTATTAAATAAGCGTAACAGACCACTAAAAATGTTATTTATAAAATAAGTGTAACAGACAACTAAAATGCTATTTATAAAATAAGTGTAACAGACCACTAAAAATGTTATTTATAAAATAAGTGTAACAGACAACTAAAATGATATTTATAAAATAAGGGTAACAGACCACTAAAATGCTATTCATAAAATAAGCGTAACAGACAACTAAAAATGCTATTTATAAAATAAGTGTAACAGACCACTAAAAATGTTATTTATAAAATAAGTGTAACAGACAACTAAAAATGTTATTTATAAAATAAGTGTAACAGACCACTAAAAATGCTATTTATAAAAATAAGTGTAACAGACCACTAAAAATGCTATTTATAAAATAAGTGTAACAGACAACTAAAAATGCTATTTATAAAAATAAGTGTAACAGACCACTAAAAATGCTATTTATAAAATAAGTGTAACAGACCACTAAAAATGCTATTTATAAAATAAGTGTAACTAACCACTAAAAATGCTATTTATAAAATAAGTGTAACAGACAACTAAAAATGCTATTTATAAAAATAAGTGTGACAGACCACTAAAAATGCTATTTATAAAATAAGTGTAACAGACCACTAAAAATGTTATTTATAAAATAAGTGTAACAGACAACTTAAAATGTTATTTATAAAATAAGTGTAACGGACACATAAAAATGTTATTTATAAAATAAGTGTAATAGACAACTTAAAATGTTATTTATAAAATAAGTGTAACAGACAACTTAAAATGTTATTTATGAAATAAGTGTAACAGGCCATTAAAAATGTTATATACAAAATAAGCGTTTCATAGAACTAAAAATGCGATTTACAAATTAAGCATAACAGACTAATGAAAATCGTTTTCATTTTTACAAATTAAGCGTGACAGACCACTAAAATGCTATTTATAACTAACGCGTGCCAGACCACTGAAAATGCTATTTACAACTTAAGCGTTGCAGACTAACGGGAATACTATTTCAGACGTAAACGTGACAGACCACTGAAAATGCTATTCCTGACTGACTCACAATCTCTCTAATGGAGATGCTTGAAAGAATTTAAAATTAGATGCGCCCATTCAATCTGCGCGCTTAGTGATTAAACTGAAGAGTGACCGGCCGACGAACGAAGCGACGGACCGACAGAGTCTCTGATTAGCGATTCGTGGACGTACCTAGAAAACCACTGATCAGTGAAAGAGAATAATAGGGAAAATTATGAATCGATAAGTAAACATTAAAAAACATTGAAATGGATTGGCTTGTCTGTTTCTCTCCAATTATTGCTATTTCATTCACGACCTTTCTTTCATTCGACGGTTTTTTTAGCCTACATTTTTTCTCGTTTCAAACTGTTTTTATTCAGCAAATGCGAATTATTCTCAAACATTTTTTCAAAATGTTTTTTATTATTATTATTTTTTTTTTATTATTATTATTATTATTATTATTATTATTATTATTATTATTATTATTATTATTATTATTATTATTATTATTTGTATTATTATTATTTTTATTATTATTATTATTATTATTCAATTATTATGATTATTCAATTATTATTATTTTTATTATTATTATCATTTTTATTATTATTATTATTATTATTATTATTATTATTATTTTTATTATTATTATTATTATTATTATTATTTTTATTATTATTATTATTTTTATTATTATTATTTTTATTATTATTATTATTATTATTTTTATTATTATTATTATTATTATTTTTATTATTATCATTATTTTTATTATTATTATAATTGTTATTATTATTATTATTATTATTATTATTTTTATTATTATTATTATTATTTTTATTATTATTATCATTATTTTTATTATTATTAGCATTTTTTTTATTTTTATCATCATCATAATTATTATTATTATTATTCAATTATTATTATTATTAGTAGTAGTAGTAGTAGTAGTAGTAGTAGTAGTAGTAGTAGTAGTAGTAGTAGTATTTTATTATTATTATTATTATTATTATTATATCATCATCTTCTTCTTCTTCTCTGGAATTTGAGCGGCAATAAGCCTCCCCAATGTTCCAGTACTCTTCCCACTCTTCCAGTGGAAGTGTGATTGGTGATCTTCCTCCTCGGTCTTTCCATCCTCCTTCATCTTGCATTAGCATTTTACGTGGTACCAACCGAGTGTTGCTACCACATGTGTGCGTGTGTTCCGAGGGGATGTCAGTTTCAGTTCCGTTCGGGCTCGTATGATGTTCTTTCTAGATTTTGTTCTATTTCTATTTCAACTCCTCTGTGATTGGTCAACGTTCGTTGGCTATGTATTTGGTTGGTTTCTGACTTCTACTCCAATAGTTTATTTCCTCGTGCTGCCGGCCTTTGGAACTCCCTCCCTGCTCCCTGTTTCCTTCGACTGTGCCGACATGCAGAAATTTAAAACTAATATGAACAAACATCTAGCTGCACAGCTTCCAATTTAGGATGATCTCCTAAACTTTTGACCCTAATTCTCATTAACCCCTTCCGTCTATAGTGGCAACTTGCCTTGTTTGGGGTGAACTCAGTTAAAAAAACAAAAAGATTTACAAAATGATTCCAAGGTAACATTATTGACAAAGAAATAGATTCCAAAATTTGAGAATACCATATATTCCCAAATGAACAAAATGGCGGTGACTTAGTGGCAGACTCAATATATAACATTGTCTAAGCTTGAAAACGATTTAGAACAACAGAGTCAAAACGATTTAGAATAACAGAGTCAAAACGATTTAGAATAACAGAGTCAAAACGATTTAGAATAACAGGGTCAAAACGATTTAGAAAAACAGAGTCAAAACGATTTAGAATAACAGGGTTAAAAGTTTAGGGTTAGGGTTAAGGATTGATGGTTAGGGTTTGATTGAAAGTAAGCGTTGACTAGTTAACAATATCTAAGTATGGAAACGAGTCAGAATGACAAATGAAAGGACAACAGAGAAGAAAGTTTAAGGTTAGGAAAGTTTGGAAATGATTGAAAACAACAAAATTTTTGTCAATGTAATTTGAATGAGTAATTTTATGATTTAAAAAGTAATCCTTCATTTGAACGTATTATAAAACTTCATTTGAACGTATCATAAAACTTCATTTGAACGTATCATAAGACTTCATTTGAACGTATTATAAAACTTCATTTGAACGTATCATAAAACTTCATTTGAACGTATTATAAAACTTCATTTGAACGTATCATAAAACTTCATTTGGACGTATCATAAAACTTCATTTGAACGTATCATAAAACTTCATTTGGACGTATCATAAAACTTCATTTGAACGTATCATAAAACTTCATTTGGACGTATTATAAAACTTCTATTTGAACGTATTATAAAACTTCATTTGAACGTATAAAACCTTCATTTAAACGTATCATAAAACTTCATTTTAACGTATTATGAAACTTCATTTGAACGTATTATAAACCTTCATTTAAACGTATCATAAAACTTCATTTGAACGTATTATAAAACCTTCATTTGAACGTATTATAAAACTTCATTTGAACGTATTATAA
>OY744545.1:45764339-45766839 GCA_963556195.1 Sepiola atlantica
GTCTAGGCTAAGAGAGCTTTCGGATTTAGATGGAAAATGTAGAGCAAATAACAGAAAATAAAAAGAGTGAAAAACTGAAATACTAACGGTGCTACGATGGAAAAGTTACCCTCTGAAGAAAGCCTTCCTGGTAAGTCGCTGGCAGTGTTAATAGATCTGAGTGTGAGAGGGAAAATATCTTCGACTTTCTGTGTGGATGATAGTGTTAGGTTCTCTTAACACTGTCATCTACACAAGAAGTCAGAGGTATATATAAGTACGAGCTGCGTGGTCAGCACACCAGCTGTATAAGACAAAAACATGCATGTCAGTGGATATAAAAAACATTTATTGAAAATAATTTTATATATATATAAATATATATATATATATATATATATATATATATATATATATATATATATATATATATATATATGATTTGCCATTTTAAGGGTCCATAACCCTACATTGACTTTTCCCCATCTCTATGTTTAAATCAGTAACACTTATAAACTAATAATAATTTTATTATCCTGGACATAATCACCCATTTACATACTATTAACTCCTCTTAATAATCAATAATAATTGCCACCGTTCTTAATAATATTTGATAATAATCAGAATATTAAAATAGTGGCACCAAATTATGAACAGGCTCGTTTCTGAATAAAATGCATTTAATTAACTGTATTACTAATTTTGATTAATATTACTGTTGAGAAAAATGTTCTAAATACGTATGTAAATTTGAGAATAGCTGTTCTAAGTGTATATTTGTAAATATCAATTTATTAGAAGTTCAAAACAAATGAATTATGTAAATTGCAAAAAACGCCTATTGTTTGAGCGAGTTTTCGTAGCACCATATATACTACTTGACAGAGTAATATTTTGAGTAACATACTGAAGACATTGTGTGTTCGAATCGCAGTCTCATCGTCAATTTTTTTTATCCTTTTATTATATGTTATTTAATCTAAATTAAGTAATTAGTTGTTTCCCAATGTAATTCTTAGGTTTACAAAAATTCTCGCCGATGGACAGACAGACAGACAGACAGAAAGAAAGAAAGAAAGACAGACAGAGAAAGTGCTCGTTATATTAGTTTCATTTTATTCCGTGGGACTAATACCCATACATAGTGTATCTATATCTCCACTTACATTATTGATCCATAATTATTATATCAATGCTTAAGCATAAACTTAACCTGTAATTTTAGTATTAATTTAGCTTCTCTGGTGATTTTACTAATAATCATTTTTCTGTACAAACAATTAGTAATCTATATTTAAAACCCTTAGATATCATCCTACCAAATTTACTGAATAATTTTATAAGTCAGCCTTTGTGTTTAGGTTGATATAGTCTCTCTTTGGTTTAACTCTTTCCTTTTCTATCTAAGATTTTTCTTCTGTTTTTAGTTTGGTCACGGTGATCTCCCTTTGACTGTGAAAATTCGTCTCTGTAAAAATCGAGAAATTTGTGGATTTATTTTACTAACTATAAGGGAATTCACAGGAGAGAGTTAAAGTTTGGTTTCTTAATGTTTCTATGAATGTGACAGAAGATTTCTTGGAACTAGCCAGTGCAATTGTTGTAATCTTGAGAGATGTGAGAAGGATTTACTGATGAGATCCACGGTCTGCTGCAATTTGAATCTGCCGGATTCCTTTTGTTCCGATTGCTAATATTTTTAAAGGGCGAATTGTACAGTTTTGTCTCAGCACGATATCTAATTAAACCTGCTAGCCCAATGAACTGGTGATTGTGACGATATTTCAAGGCCTTTTAGTGCTTTATATATATATATATATATATATATATATATATATATATATATATATATATATATATATATATTAATGTTCATATTACAGAAGATCAGAATCACATCGACACCGTCGGTTTCAAATCCTAACAAAGGAGACTTATAATCGGACTCTCTTCGGCCTCTGTTTGTTAGGATTTAAAACCGACGGTACCGATGTTGTTTTGATCTTCTGTATTACAAACATTAATAAATATTACCCTCTTATTTTTGATTTTCCTTAATAATCCATTCTTTCCCACTAACCTTACATACATATATATATATATATATATATATATATATATATATATATATATATATATATATATATATAATACTAAAAGTCTATTGTTCTTGTATGTTTGCAATCAGCTTTCAGCTTTCCGGTTTTCAACATCCGGTTGCGCATGCGTAAATAGCATCGTCTTCAATCTGTTATTCCAATTCCGTTATTCTCTATTATGATTAACGAACGCATGAAATTTTTCATTCTGGAAATTTTTAAACAATTTCATTTAATTTCATCAAATAGTTTATTTGTTTTCTTCACGGCTAAAAACATTCAACGGGAGGACTTCGTAAAGTCTGTCGCAGTTTCAAAAAAACTCATCCCTTTTAAAAAACAAAAACAAACAAACAAAAAAACAACACTCATTATTAATATCAGCCATACTAGCGGCTGGTGAACGAAACCACCTCCCA
>OY744545.1:45781839-45789339 GCA_963556195.1 Sepiola atlantica
CCTGTGGAGTGTTAATAATCGCTCAAAATCGAAAATTAAACTAAACAAAATACTAGTAGAGACACATCTAATAATATAATGTTCAACCGAACTATATATTTTTTTCTACCAGTATTTTGTTTAATGTTCGATTTTTAAGCGATTATCGACACTCCACGGGTGACTGTCTACAGTCAGCCATTTTGTTTCTCGTTTTAACTAAAGAGTGGACACTACTTTTATATCAAACTAAAAAAAATACTTTAAAATAAGTTTAAACACAAAAAACTTATTCAGGTAAGTAGAAGAATAACTTATCTTGCCTTTGGTAACATTTATTCGTTGCCTATTTGTTTTTTCATCCCTTTTTTGTTTTGTTTGCTTTTGTTAAATATGCCCGATCGAGGTCAAGAATGGATGGTCGCATTGGACATTACCAAGACAAAGCTCCTTTTCTTTAAAAACTATAATAAAATAAACCTTTTTCGACCACCGATTGTGATGGCCGGTAGCATCCTTCCCAGGAGTCCAATGTATAAACTCCTCCTTCTGACATTCTCAGATAATATGAAGTGGAATAAATACATAGAATATGTTGCTAAGAAGGTAGGCTCCCTATACTGGGCTAGAAAACGTCCAACACCTGCTAGTATACTATATCTCTATAAAGCCACCATTTGCAAATGAAGGGTAAGGTGTAGATTTAAAATTGACAGGTGCAAATTTTTTTTGCAACCAGCTATAACAATTATCACAGGGTTGTTAAACTTACCTTTGATCTTCGCATTATAATAGATTACGTTTATCAAGGAGAGTAACAGGTACTATTTTTTTAGTCTTCGGTATTACGAGACTAAAAATTGAACCCCAGTTTCGCCGTCCATTAGTGGACACCGTAACCATTATGCTAAATGGACGATGATTAGAAAATGACCAACGGATGTTTAGCTATTCTGTAAGAATGCCGAAGGGACAATTATTCTCTGAAGGAGAAGTAACCTTTGAGAGACAAACTTATTCCAGTCTGTTGTAGAATTAGGTCAAGAGTGGATGGTCGTATTTGACATTACTAAGACAAAACTCCTTTTCTTTAAAAATTATTTTAAAAAAAAACTTATGTCGACCACTGATTATTATGGCCGGTAGCACTCTTCCCGAAACTCCAATGTTCAAACTCGCCTTTCTAACATTCTGGGATAACATGAAGTGGTATAAGTACATAGAATATGTTGCTAAAAAGGTAGGCTCCCTATACTAGGCTAGAAAACGTCAAACACCTGCCAGTATCCTATATCTCTATAAAGCCACCATTTGCACGTAATTCCCGCATGTGGAAAATGCTTCTATGCCTGTTTTTTACCAATTCAGTAAACTCTTCTGCACAATGTTCAGCAGTGAGGGAAAAATACTTACTCTAATGTGCATCTCTGATACGATATTTGATGCATTCCTAATCAACACGTTAGTAATATCTGATTGTTTCAAGTAACGATGCTTCTACTTGAGGTCATGGTTTATGGTGATATTAATCATTATTATGAAGTGATTTGCGTTATCAAGGGAACTATGGGTCTCGGGCAGTGTTGTCAGGAAACGGTCGAGCCTCACAATCTGGAAGACGGGTCGGGAAAATGACGGTTTGTGTAAAGGAAAAGCCGATTCAAAAGCTATAGGTGCTATTACCAGCTGAGTCTGTGAAGCTTGAGAAACTGAACAAATCGCTATGGTGGATATTAAAGTCCACAAATACATGGAGTTGAGCGCTCGGATCCGAGAAAAGTGCTGTGTCAATACAATCAGAGATGTAATCAGTTAGGGTACAATCTTGCGTCGAGAGAAAACGGTAGAAAAATATAGGCAACTAACGCTGCGTTGTTTGGCTAATCGAGAGCATATGTAGGCTTGATCTTCGGATTCTAGACTAAATTCTCTAGTTAAGGGAATAGTGTTACGAATACATATATATATATATATATATATATATATAGTTATTTATATATAGTTATATATATATATATATATATAGTTATATATATATAGTTATATATATATATAGTTATATATATATATATATATATATATATATAGTTATATATATATATATATATATAGTTATATATATATATATAGTTATATATATATATATAGTTATATATATATATAGTTATATATATATATATAGTTATAGTTATATATATATATAGTTATATATATATATATATATATATATATATATAGTTATATATATATAGTTATATATATATATAGTTATATATATATATATAGTTATATATATATATATATATAGTTATATATATATATATATATATATATATATATATATATATATATATATATATATATATATATATATATATATATGGGCAGCATTTTCTCATTTAGACACATTCGTTTGTAGATAATAGACAAATGTTGTCTACTAATTTCTTCTCGGTCATTCCCAAATTCCTGATAAGTGTCTTAATTTCGGACGTGAACATTTTAATGAAACAGCCATATTGTTCTCAGACCCATGTACTTTCGGACTGTTCACGGTCAATCTTCAGGGGTTTTAATAATAAGCATGGATAGAAATAGCATTCTACTTTTGCATATATATAGTTTATTTCTAATTAATATTCGTTAAATGCATTTGAGAGTATTACCTGAATATTCGTACTTTGTTATTATTAATAGTGGGCTTTTTTATCCTAATGTGGACAGATTCGAGTCTGTGGATGACTACTGAAGAGCTGTGATACAGCGAAACAGTTTGTATGTGGATGACTATGAAAAGCTCCCTTTCTTGGGTAAAGCTTATTTGTAAGGATATCGCCAACTGCCATTAGCTTTAAGGCATAGCTCATTAGGTAAAACTAATTCGAGCTCCCGGTACTTGCAATGTTTGCATTGAGATATTACTTACATTCAGTCAGTGTCGTATGATAGCGCAGGAGTAGAGGCGCTGACTGTCAGCTCGACGGTTGAGTTTCAATCCCGGTTTGAGGCACTAACTGTTCTAGCCGCACTGAAGAGCTGTGATACAGCGAAACAGTCTGTATGTGGATGACTATATATATATATATATATATATATATATATATATATATATATATATTCTCTATTTCTTTTATTTGCTGGGGACGGGGCATTCTTCCGAATGCCATACGATCACCAACTATTTACAGACTCCAACCGAGAACTCTTTCCAGGATTCTGGCTGTTCCCTTGAGTGCAGTTGTTTCGATTTCTCTTGCACTTGGTTCACCAAGTATACTTGCCAAATGTGTGTGTGTGTGTGTTATAACTCTGTAGAACACAACATTTATGACATAGTAAATATTATGTAATTATTCTTCAAAAATTCAACATCAATAAATATTTGTGTCGATGTTTCAGAAATTTTTAATAATAATTTCTTCAGCACAAAAAAACACGGTTCAGGGTCAGGTTAAGGTTCAGATTCAGGGTCAGGTTCAGGGTCAGGTTCAGGGTCCGGTTCAGGTTCAGGTTCAGGTTCAAGGTCCGGTTCAGGGTCAGGGTCAGGTTCTGGGACAGGTTCAGGTTCAGGGTCAGGTTCAGGTTCAGGTTCAGGTTCAGGTTCAGGGTCAGGTTACGGTTCAGGGTCAGGTTCAGGGTCAGGTTCAGGGTCAGGTTCAGGGTCAGGTTCCGGGTCAGGTTCAGGTTCAGGTTCAGGTTCAGGTTCAGGGTCAGGGTCAGGGTCAGGGTCAGGGTCAGGTTCAGGTTCAGGTTCAGGATCAGATAACAATGAAATTGTGGGACCTAAAATCCTAATCATTGAGCTAAATTACACTATCAGTATTTACTAGTATCTTAGAGATTTGGATTGCTTCATTTTCTATATTTAAAGAATTGATGTGAGGTAATTTGGTCTCATTAAGATACAACTAAAGTTAAAACATTTGATTTTCTTTAACATGATGTGGATATATATATATATATATATATATATATATATATATATATATATATATATATGAATAAATGCGAAAGTTTTTTTTCTGGCTAACCATACTACATTAGCATCAAAATAAGTTATGCCTATTTAATTCTATGATACAACATAGCAATTTTATAATACTGTATATATATATATATAGTAATCTGCAAACACGCACAAACAGCTTTAGGTATTTTTAATTTGCATATTTATTTTTTTAACAGTTTCTAATAAAGTAATTTTTTCATATATATTTGTAATTTGCATTGTCATATTTTCTTATATATACGCAAAAGTTTCGTCAATAGTAAAACGTCTGATATTGCTGAGATGCAAAGAAGGAACAATACAAATAATGTGTTTATGGCATTTTTAAATGAATTAGAAAAATACTGATTTCATCTATCATTGTGTTATTTCTAATAGAGTTAGGTAGTGTGTAGTATCGGTTCTTTTGTCGTAAGACCATACTCCCAGGAATTACCTCCTCTTGTTTAAGGAGATAGCGGTAATCCACCCAGGTATTACATCCTCCATTGAGGGAGGTGCTAATGTAGTATCTGTTCTGTTGTCATGAGACAATCTTCCGAGGGACTACCCTCTCCTTTTGAGGGGAGGGGGGGAGGATGAGGGGAGGGGGAGGGGAGTAGTGTAGTATTGTTTCTGTTTCCATGATACTATACTTGCAGCCATTACCTTCTCCTTTTATGGGAGGAATCCTCCCAGGTATTACCTCCTCGATGGGGTAATGTAGTATCTGTTTTGTTGTCATGATACCATCCTACCAGACATTATATTCTCCTTTATGGGGTGAACGGAAGAATCATCCCAGGCTTTATTTCATTCGTCATGATATATTCCTTCTAAGCATAACCGTCTCTTAAGGGTGTAGTATAGTATATGTTCGTTCCTCACGATGCCATCCTCCCAGGATTACCTTCTCTTTTGGGGGGAGGGAGGGGGGTATGTAGTGTACTATCTATTCTGTTGCCATGATATGATCCTCCCAGGCATTAACTTCTCGTTTGCGGGTCAGTGTAGTATATGGTCGTTCACCATATCATGCTCCCATCCTAGCAAAAATATGCGACCGGGAAGATATATATATATATATATATATATATATATATATATATATATATATATATATATATAGTGTGTAGATTTTAATTTTGTGTAGAGAATCTGAATAACAGAGCTCAATGTAATTTAAACAGAGCAAAACAGAATTATAAAGAGAAAAACTATACACACATTAAAGTTGTACACATAATAACTTATTTCGACCCCTTTAATTAGGTCTCCTCAGATGTATAGACAACCACGTCAAAAAAACATAAGTTATGTGTACAACCTTAATGTGTGTATAGTTTTTCTCTTTATAATTATATATATATATATATATATATATATATATATATATATATATATATATATATATCAGAATTACTATATTACTGTGTGTGTGTGTGTGTGTGTTCTACGACCTTAAAACAAACTTATCTAAATCTGTTAAACAATAAAGAAACTTAACATAAAAAACAGATTGCTAACATTGCGCAGTCGCAAAGAAGAAAGTGTTGAACTTCCGGTCAATAAGATTTACGGAATTCTTTTATGCTGATATTTATATCACGGAATGTTCTACACACATTTTAATTCTGTCAAATTTATCATCTTCCAACATTAAAACTAAAAGTAATGTTATTTCCTGGGTGCTTCAAAAATAAAAGCAACAAATAGAAAACCGACGTGGACAAACATGTCGCCATGTTTCTTTTAACGGAAATATTGTCTTATGTTGAACGAGACGAGGGATGAGGTGTAAATGTTTGATCGGCAGGTGAATTTATGGCGAAAGATATATGAAAATTGTAGCACATTTTCAAAATGACTGAAAAAAACATGTGTTAAACTTAATAAAATAATTTCAAAAAAACAAGATTTAAGAATGATTATGTGTTCTTTTGTTTTTGGTTTAATTTTATTTTTTATTTTTGTTTATTTATTTTGTTTGGGTAAATTGCAGGAATTGCTACCATTTTTACGAGAAATGGCAGCTGTGCTGGCAAAAGTTACCCAATGTAACGTTATTGATTCGTTTTTCTTTTTATCATTTTTATTATTATTATTATTATTATTATTATTATTATTATTATTATTATTATTATTATTATTATTATTATTATTATTATTAATAATAATCTGATCTCAAAGAATATATAAATCTTTTTTATTCGGTCTAGTAAAATATACAAAAATATTTCGATGGTAAATTTGGATACCAATGACGCTCATTGGTAGGCAGACGACACGCACATACATAAGCATACAGAGACCCATATACATTGAAACACAGACGCGGATAATGTATAGTTAAATGTAAAATAAACACACACTCAGATGATAAGAAACGATGTTATAATGGAATAGTAATATATCAAAATGAGAGCTAGATAGATAGATAGATAGATAGATAGATAGATAGATAGATAGATAGATAGATAGATAGATAGATGGATGGATGGATGGATGGATGGATGGATGGATGGATAGATAGATAGTGAAAGAGAAAAAGATAAATATAGAAAGAGAGAGGGGGGAAGTGACAGATAGATAGATAGATAGATAGATAGATAGATAGATAGATAGATAGATGGATGGATGGATGGATGGATAGATAGATAGATAGATAGATAGATAGATAGATAGATAGATAGTGAAAGAGAAAAAGATAAATAGATAGAAAGAGAGAGGGGGTAAAGTGATAGATAGATAGATAGATAGATAGATAGATAGATAGATAGATAGATAGATAGATAGATAGATAGATAAATAGATAGATAGTGAAAGAGAAAAAGACAGATAGATAGGTAGTGAAAGAGAAAACGATAAATAGGTAGAAAGAGAGAGAGGGTTAAAGTGATAGATAGATAGATAGATAGATAGATAGATAGATAGATAGGAATAAATTCGATAGGTCGATCATATACATACTAAGATACACCAACCTTTACATAATATAATAATAATTTAGTAAATGTTGCGAATTTGTAAAAAAAAGAAAAGATTTTTTAATTTAAACAATTTTTTCTGCCTATTTTAAAATATACATTCTCTTGATAACAAAACTCAAAATGCTTTTAAAAGGTTTCATCACTGAATTTTTTACCATTAAAGTTACGCAATAAAAATTCAAAAAACCGTTAAAAGACTAAACAACAACAACAACAAAACATCTTGAATTTTATTATTCCAGGGAGTGCATGTTTTAAAATGGGCAGAAACAATTATTTGAATTCAAATATTTCTTATACAAATTCGGAACATTTACTCAATTATGCTTTTGAGCTCTAGTATTGTATATACGACTAGCTGGACCAGTTCCCCGGCGTTGCCCGGGAAAAATATGACTTGACTTGACTTGGTCCCTTAACCCCCTCCTGGGTCGTAGGGGCGCTGCACCAATGAACTCCACACCAGCTGTCTCCACTTCTGACGGTCATGGGCAATGGACTGGGTTGTAGCGAAGTTGTAGCCCGTCCACTCTTTGATGTTGT
>OY744545.1:45794339-45826839 GCA_963556195.1 Sepiola atlantica
GCACATAAATATACTTCAAATAAAAAAAAGAAATTTAGACACATAATATTAACACAAATTATAATATTGGAACGTCGACCTGGCATAGTCCACATTCCGGCTACAACTACCAACAACTAATGAACCCCAATCAGTAATAAAATCTAGAAACCACCTCAATAAATGAATAAATATATAAATAATTGTTGTGGACCCGTTTAGGAGTACCAACAATGAAATAAAAAAACAACAGGTTTAGAGATAATAATAATGAATTGTATTGAACAGAGAAATTATACACAAGTCAGTGTTGGCAGTGCTAGTGCCTAAATGAGCCTCCCAATGTTCTCCCGGCAACCGCCGGTATTTATGGTAGCCGGTTGCTACCATTTAGTTATTATTAAAGCGTAGGTAGGTTCACCCACAATAATAATTTAATAGAATACTTTTAAAAACAGAACATCAATTATACCACCAAACAAATAAATAAGATGAATAAAAAATAAATCAATAACCCTTCTATTAATACTTAAAACCCAATAAGCTGAGGCCGAGAATACTCACTTTGTAATAATAATAATAATAATAATAATAATAATAATTAAAAAACAGATCTTACTAACATGGGCGATTACTCTCAATAAAGTTAGTCCCCTTGTCTAGAAAAATTTAAACTAATTAAAACCGAACGCAGGAATGAGCAGGGAATATATAAAATTAAATTTAAAATAAAAATAATTTTTTTTTTAAGTTTCTAAAAATACATAATAAACAAAATTAAATTAAAAATATTAATATTGACATTGATTCTAATAAAATTTGAAGCAAAATTTTTTTTTTAATTGATTCCAAATCCATTTCATTTTCTGCCGAATAACCATGAAGGCAGGAACGGGCATAGAATAAATAAAATTATTTTTTTTTTATCAAGTTTATAAAATATACGTAATAAAGAACAAAACAAAAAATATTAATATTGACACTGACGCTAATCAAAATAAAAGACGAACAATGGATTTGAAGCAAGATTTAAAAAATAATAATTTGATTTCAAATACATTTCATCTTCTTCCGTATAATCCTTACTGGTAACAGCCTGCCTATGCACGTTTGAATTAAGGTTGAACACACATCTGAAGAAGGGAAATGTTCTTCCCGAAATATCATATTATACGGAACTTCCATCAAACCACACTGACGCAAGTAAGATTGTAATATATATATATATATATATATATTATTTTTACCATGAAAAGAAAAAAAAAGAAAAAATACAATGTCTGTTTATGGTTTGTTAAAACCGAAAATTTGCAATTATAAAAAAAATTTTTTTAAATGATTAAATAAATTTTCTTTTATTGATATGAATTCACGCGTCTGTTAACTGATTTCTCAAAGAAATTTTCAAATATATCTACTAACGACGCTTTTAAAACTGTAGTAACATTTATATATATATATATATATATATATATAAAAATGGGTCGTTCATTTCAAAGCATTGGTGGGTCAGTATTATAAATTTGAAAATAGAAGCCTTTATCAATGCAAGATTAATTAATTTATTTTTATTTTTTACTTTAATCTTATTATTTCGGAATAATATTCCATCATCAGAGTTGACCAGTATTGTGTCATTTTTTTTATTCCGAAATAAATAAGATTAAAACAAAAAGAAAAATTAACTAATCTAGCATTGATAAAGGCTTCTATTTTCAATTTCATAATACTGACCCGCCAATGCTTTGAAATGAACGACCCATTTTCTTAAACTTCGAGCATGCCAATGCTTTCTTCGTTCTTCAACCAGAATTTGAATTCATAACCGCCAACGACATCGATGCACCATAACAAGGACATTTTATCGAAAAAACAAAAGGAAAAAAGTTTGTTTATTTTTGTTTTTGTGTTTTTTGATGACAAAAAAAAATGAAACAATACTGGTCAACTCTGATGATGAAATATTATTCCGAAATTAATAAGATTAAAGCAAAAAAAAATGAATCTTGCATTGATAAAGGCTTCTATTTTCAATGTTATAATATATATATATATATATATATATATATATATTTGTATTAATAAAAAAGGTGGAAACTGAAAAACTCGTCACACCGTTATGTCTTTATTTACTTCTGTTCGTGTTTATCCGTTACACCTCTTCATTGTATTGCCTTCTATTAATTTATATACAAACTAAACAAGGCTTCAAGCAAACTACATTGACTTCTTATGTAACATATATATATATATATATATATATATATATATATATAATGATAATAATCCAGGTGAAAAATATTCAGAGTGGTAATCCAGAGAATTTTAACCGGGTTTATAAAAAGTGCTCAATATCAAAATAGAGCTTTATATATGATAATTTTATTTACACAGACATGTACAAAATCTGCGACACTGGCATGTCGATGTTATCGATCAACAGTTACTATAAACTGAGATATCATCAGGCAGAGTTAGAATCCGATCTTAACCTCAGATCATATTTGGAGAGAATGAAGTGGAGGGATAGAGAAAGAGAAGAAAAGAAATTTAACATTTCAAAAATTAAGGCCGTTAAAAAATTAAAATTAAAAAATCTAAAAACAAAAAACAAAAAATCAAAATAGTAACTGTTGATCGATAACATCGACATGCCAGTGTCGCAGATTTTGTACATGTCTGTGTAAATAAAATTATCATATATATATATATATATATATATATGATAATTTATATACAAACTAAACAAGGCTTCAAGCAAACTACATTGACTTCTTATGTAACATATATATATATATATATATATATATATATATATCGATTCTATCCATACTCCCTCTCATACCCTAATGCGTGTTAGAGTGATGGCAAGGCAATACACTAACACACACACTTTCTCTCTTTTATGTTTTTATTCTATCCCCTCTTCCCTCCTGCCACCACCGCGTTCCGTCTCAACAAAAACGCTATTCACAAACCTCTGTGTTGTTTATTTCCCCTCCTTTCCTTATTGCGTCCAATACACAGATCAATTCAGTCTAACTTCACATAGCCCACCCCTCCACAAACACCATCCCACCCCACTCATACCTTCCTTTCTTGTTCCTCTTTTTCAATTAAAAATGATTTCCTTTTGTTTTGTTTCTTTTTTTTTTTTTTCAATCATTAAAAAAATGTTCAAAGCAGCAAAAGAAAAAAAAAAAATTCTTGTTCAGTTTTCAATGTTCATCATCTGGTGTTTTTCACGTGGATTTTTTTTTTTTTTTTTTAAACATTCATTTTTAGTTTTAATCGCTTTTTGTTTGTGCGAAAAAAGTGACCGAGTACACACATCACTCAAACCTAAATCAGGACACCCTCCCCTTACGCACACACGCGCGCACACACACATACATTATCAGTCAATTATTAAAAAAAAGTAATATATATATATATTATTGAAAAGCAATTTCACATATTCTCTTTTGCAGATACACACATACACATGTGTGCGCGTGTCTGCGAGGGAGATTATGTGAAATTGCTCTTCAATAATATATATATATATATATATATATATATTTTAAATAATTGACTGATCAAAGAGGTGTGTGTGTGTGCGTGTGTTTCGTAAGACTGTATATAATACGTAAGAAAAGGAATGGTAAAAGAAGAGATATATAAAAAAACAAATAATTGGAGACAATATATGTGATATTTTTTCCTAAAAACTTATCTATTTATTTTTCACTAAATTTTTTACACATTGTTAATAGAATCCGGGACAGTGGCAAATATGTTGATGTTTCGGGAGAAACCTCCTCTTCTCAAAACACAAATGTCTTTTCCATTTACAAAGAAACATCCCAAGACTATTTGTAGTTCTTTTTTTTAGGGGGGGGGGGCTATAATGACAGTTGAATGTAAGCCATCTTATGGTGATGCACTTCCTAAGTGCTTGAGAGAAGAAGAAGAAGAGAGAGAGGGAGAGAGAGAGAGGGAGAGGGAGAGCGAGAAAAAGAGGGAGGGAGAGAGAGAGAGTGAAAGAGAGAGAGTGAAAAAGAGAGAGAGAGTGAAAAAGAGGGAGAGAGAGAGAGTGAAAAAGAGGGAGAGAGAGAAAGTGAAAAAGAGGGATACGGCGAGAAAAAGAGGTAGAGAGAGCGAGGAAAAGAGAGAGCGAGGAAAAGAGAGAGCGAGGAAAAGAGAGAGTGAGGAAAAGAGAGAGCGAGGAAAAGAGAGAGCGAGGAAGAGAGAGACAAAGAGAGAGAGAGACAGACAGAGAGAAACAGAGAGAGAGAGGGAGAGACAGAGAGAGAGAGAGAGAGAGACTGGCAGAGACTGGGAGACTGAGAGAGACAGAGACAAAGAGAGACAGAAGGAAAGAGAGAGAATGAAAGAGAGAGAGAGGGAGAGAGAAGGAAAGAGAGAGAGAGGGAGAGAGAAGGAAAGAGAGAGAGAGGGAGAGAGAGAGGGGGGGGGTGGGAGAGAGAGATGGGAAAGCGACTCATAGTAAGAATAAGAAAGACTTTCATTTATTCATTTCGTGTGAATCAGAAGATTCTATGGTTGGCATCGGTTTCCCTGATATCTTTCTAGGTAGAATTCTTTCTATAAAGACATCAGGTACTTACGGGAAGGACCACGTTTAGGTTGCCAACATCCCTAAGTGAAAGTAGTACTCTGGAACCGACTGGATTCGAACTTGGAACATCCAGGTCGTCAGTCCGTGTGTTTGTGTCATTATCCAAGATGTATTCTGGTATGTTAAAGGAAATAAAACATCTTTGAAGGAATTATAGTGTGTATTTATTTACTCCACTCCAGGAGTTAGGTACAATACCAGTTTTTATCTTACTCCCACAAGTAAGATGTGACCCAAGGTCGGGTCGGAAAAGTGGGGTTTGAAAAGCCAGCGCCCGAGAGGTGAGCACTCTGGCCATTAAAAATTGCCTGGGCAGCCCCGTCGGCATTCTCGTGTAAGGGCGCCTCAGGCAGTAAGCAATAAAACTTACTCCTCCCCAAAGAGGGGAGGCGAAGCCTGGGAGGGTGGACCTCCTAGAACTGCACAGGACTGACCCATAGACCGGCGTAAATCAAGCCCCGAAGGCCAAGACAATACCAGTCTATGGGGTGCAGTATCCATCGGAACAGATACTACACTTTGATCTTAGCCAAAAGGCCAAGTCATTGTGTAGCCACTGAGATGCGAGCTTGTGTTTGATCAAGTTAAGCTGGGCAACCTGTCTGAAAGTGTTTGGTGTTGAGAAACTTCATTCTTTGACGTCAGGATATTATCACTGAAAATTCACCTTCAAACATTTGAATATATGTCTGTAATAGCTATGCACCTGAGATAGTTTCCATGTGCAGTTTTAGGCATACACATGCACTAACACGTCACTTAGGTTTGGATTCTGAAATACACCTCCCAAGATAGACAAATTGATTCTGTAGAAAGAAACAATCGCCACAAAACTGAGTTCCCTGAAAAAGTAATGTCGACAGAGAGAGACGAGAACTCAGATGTGGACAAAGAATATCTGGATGGTGAAGCTTCTGAGGTTATCAAGAAGTTTTGTTACCTTGGTGATACCATTTGAGCACAAGGTGGAGAAGGTGCTAGTGTTATTGCAAGAGTTAGGAGTGGATGGTGTAAGTTTAGGGAACTTCTGTTATTACTAACTAGCAGAGCATTACCATTGTTGACCAAGGGAAGATTTCATCAGGCATGGGTGTGCAGTTCGATGATGTTACTATCTTTAATATTAATAAAAACAATTATAATAACAATAATAATAATAAAGCCAATAGTACCTACGATAGTCGCAGTGACAATAGTATCAATAATATGATAGTAGTAGTAATAATAATGGTAATTATTATAATCTTGTTATTTGTGAAGTCATTAGGTGAAATAAGTCTGCAAGTGATGGTAAGCTTTTATAGTTCTACTACCAATAATCAAGACTAGGCACCAGTCAATAATTAAGTGTTCAAGATAGTAATCGAATGATTAAGTAATTGAGATTAGATCAATCTAAGTGGTATCAGAGTTAATAGCTACCATAGTTATGGGTTTAGGTGGGAGGTGATTTTGGTATAATTGGTAGTATGACTGAGAGGTTTTTGAGGCTGAGAATTTTAGGTAATACTTAGAGATTTGATGGTTTAGTGGGGTGATTATATTTATAGATTCATCGAGCCTTGTTGGGGGTGGTGTTGGGTTGTAAATCAACTGTTGATAGACGTCAACTGTAAACATAGTAGACTCTACCTCCTTAGCAACCCACATACCCCACTTTAATCCCACACCAACCCCTCACATATTTAAACACGAAAACATTTAGAAATGAATAATTACATTAACTCCCCCTCCATTATACACATGTGTGTGCAGTTCGATGATGCACGGAAGTGAAACCTGGCCGGGGAGAGTTGAGGAAATGCATTGCATGGAGAGAAATGAAATGAGAATGATATGATGGATGTGTAATGTGAGTCTTAAAGACAGACCTAGTTCTGATGACACAAGAGGAAGATTAAATTTGGACAGTATAGGTAGATGTGTGCAGAACAGGAGACTTTGATGGTATGGCCACTTTGAAAGAATGAAAGAGAGTTTCTTGGTGATTAGATGTAGAACAGTTAAAGTGAAAGGTTCAGTTCACATGGAAAAGCCGAGGAAAAAAATGGGATGGATTGATAAGGATGGGTTTGAGAGAAAGAGGGATAAATAAAGACCTGGCTAGAGATAGGTTAGTTTTGAACTCAATTTCTAAAAGCCAACAACACATGCCAGTATGTAAAACGGATGTTAAACTGATGATGATGATGATGATGATGATGATGACAGAATGAGTTAATCACCTTATGGCAATATAAATTGTTTATATCTAAAATATAACCCTGTTCTAAGGTTGCACCTCCTTTTTTTTACCTATTATTTTTACCGATTTGCAATGGAATAATTGAAACATACGTCAATACCCATTCAGATTTCGATGGCAGGGCAGTAACGGTGATGTGGGCGCAGTTGGACCTCAGCCGCCGGCAAAGATATCTGTGTGTAATACTGGGTTGGTCAATTTCTTGGAAATCACAATTTTTGAATGATGTCACTTTTATCCTTCAAGTTAAAAAAACGAACACTATTTCTTTGACTGGCGCAGATGGTCAAACACAGGTTTACAATTGAAAAGGTCACTGAGTGCACCATCCCCACATCTAATAATCAAAATTAAAAGGTATGTGAGTAACCTTAATCGGCAAAGCCTCTATACTGTGCCTGGGTTGAAAGTTCCTCCTACATATGTGAAACGAAGGCTCTGATTGACTGATCAATCACAAACTAGTAGAAAAATGCCAAATGATCTGCGATTGTGAAAATTCTCAAAAGAATGAACTCTTTATGGGTTCTTCAGAGAGAGAAATGAAAACCAATTTAAGACAAAGAAGTAAAAAAAAGACTAAAAAGAAAGTCTCTCCAAATAGACCTCCTCCAAGGAAAAAAAAAAAATTACTAGGAAAACTCCAAAGGTTTTCAACCTAGAATTAGCACCAGTCAGATTCATCCACTTTTCTCTTTTCTCATTAAATAAGAGCAATATAAAGTTTTGTTTTGTGTATATTATTCTTACATCAGTCATCATCATCATCATCATCATCATCACTGGTTCAAGTTGAGAGGCATCATCTACACTGGTGGGCCCCCGCCCAGGTAGCTGGCCAGCTACACACCTCCAAGAAACTATCATGTGGATCAACTGCAGAGAGCTTTCAATGTTATGCAATCTCTCTGCAGCAGTTCTTTCCACACTTCCAAATCTCAAGCTATCTAGATGGCACCACTCTAGCGTTCCACATGTCCATATCTACGTAGCCTTTTTTTTATCTATTAATGAAATCAATGTAGCTGGCTAGCGACACACCAGGTCGATCCGACTCCACACCTTCAAGAAACTCTCATGAGAATCAACTGCAGAGATGCTTCATATTTCTTTTTTGTTTATGTTCTAATAAGTCACCGCTTATCAAGGCCAAAGGCCACTCGAGGATAAGGGTTAATGAGTTTGTCGGGTGGACGGTGAGACGACACCGTGACGATTGGTAACGATGGTTAAAACTGAGCAGAATTTGATTATTTAAAAAGACGGCTCAACAAGAATTTGCTAACATTGAACTTAAGAATAACCATGTTGTAATTAGCTGGAAAGCAGACCTGTGGTATTGTGTTCCACAGACGGGTAGTTATTGGAAAGAAACTTTGCTCATGGAAATTCAATTAATTTTTAGGTACACAGAGGGAGAAAAGGATAAATTATTTACAGTGGTTGTAGCTAGATGAGTTTTTGTTGTGAATGTTTTACAGGAAGGAAACCATAGATTGGAGCTGAGTCAAGCATCTACCATGAAAATAACGATAGAGTAGAGAAAGACTAGCAACGTCTCCTGTGTGAGAAAAAGGCTGTAAAGAAGAGAAGAGAACATTCCCAACTAGATTTCGAATGTTTAAGTTTTGAAAGAATTAGAAAATAAATTAGAAAAAAAAAAAATCAAATGATTATTCAGTTATTTATTATTGAAAAAAAAAAAAATCCCTTTCCAATGATTCATGAATAACAACGAATTGGTTCACCTGCAGGGTCTGATGAAAAAAAATAAAATAAGGCAAAAAGGTGCTTTTTTTTTTTAATGATTTTATTGCAAAAAGAAAGTTTTATTTCATAACTTTTATTTTTGTCATAAATTCAATTGGGCTTTAAACAAAAAATAATAGAAATAAATTTATTAAAAAAAAAAAAAAATTCTAATAAGAAATTAAAGATGGCAGATTTGGGATTAATTCCTAAATGAGCGTCAAAACAGTGAATGGCTTTTTTTTTTTTTTCTTTTTTTTTTTTTTTAATATGTTGAGCTGAATTTGGCTGCGTAAAGAATTTGAAACTTGTTGAATGTGACTAAAACAATCAGAAGAGTAGAAGAGTTCAGGTGAGAGGAGAGACGACGGAAAGCCCATCAATCCATAGCCTGTCCTAAAGAACAGAGTTAAAAATGAGTTGTTTTTGTAGAGTTGTTTAGTGGTGGTGTCAGGAGACGGCTTCGGATGGCTAAAACACAGGATACATAACGCACCATCTGATGAGCAGACCATCACTTGTAATGCACAGTCTGAAAGGAAAAGAAACAGGATTAGATTACTTAGAAATAGGTTATAAAATCACACAAGTTTTGTAAGCAGATAGAAAATCAATAATAAAATCTAGAAGCACTCAGAGAGTGAAAACCTACACCAAGACTCAACATAAAACACTTGACCAATAGTTGACGATATTTCTGAGACAATATCTTGTGTACATTTTTGACACGTTTCAGATGGTTTTATTCATCTTGGTTGCTGCCATATTTATGCCATTTCGGTTATTGAATTTGCCAGCCTTTTTCAGGTTCCTTTATTATATCTTGTAAAAAGAAAAATGTGTCTCATATGGTAACGTTTTCTTTTCTTTTCTTTCAGACATTCATTTAGACACTATGAAGTACCTCTGTACCAAAAAATGGTATTTGTTTTGTTCAATCACAGGTCATTTTTTCCGAGGGTTCAGAAATACCTTATTGGAGAAAGCAACTAGTTTGGGTATGTGAGATAAAGTTGGGGGAGACCATTCATCTAAATTTATATAAAATTCACATTGAAATAAGTTTTAGAAAGTAAAAGTTAAATAATAAAGGTAAAACAGTCTCACAGTGATCAGATCTGAGGATATGGGGTTCAAGCATTTTTATGTCATACCCGGGAAAGTTGAGTGCAGAAAGAGAGCTTGAGTTGTTGATGGGGTTGGAAAATAGGGTAAGTAGGAAAAAAGTTGAGAAAGATACATTTCAGGGTGGTGGGGTGGGTCGTGTCAAGCACCTTGCTCAAGTGTGTCAAAGACAGTTTAGTATTGTGCCCGTGACAAATTCTATTTAACCCATAGATGAGACCCTGACAGGTACTACCACTCCAGGTCAGAGTGGTCCTATGAGTAATGGTAACCCTAACTCCACACTCCCTAGCGAATGCATGTTGAGGTGATACCCACGATCAAATGAACAGGGGACATTAAAAAAGAGATGAGGAGTCGGCTGAAAAGAAAACAAAAAACAACTCCAATTCCTGCCAAAATTGTTCACACCTCAGAGTTGGGGAGTCAGTCGAACAGAAAAATCAGATCCCGATTTCAGAGCTATTTAAAAAAAAAAAAAAAAAAAAAAAAAAAAAATACACCCACTTTTACAAAAATTGTTCATTTTCGACGTTCAACCTCCAAATTAAAGAATAGTTCTTATATTAAATGCTAGGGATGTGAATAGCCAGTGGAAAAAAAGTTTAAATCGAGACAAATTTCTCAACCTGGGATGGACCCCCCCCCCCTCCACGTGTGTGTGTATGTGTGTACAAGACAACTTTTTCCTAAAAAACTACAATCAGTTTCAACTAAGAAAGTCAAAATTAAGGGAAAGACATTGAGTGTGCATGTGGGGGAAGGGAGACAGGAAGTCATTCTTTGATGAAACAAAAATCATCTAACTCCCCTACCCCCCTTGATAAATCGTTTGTAGTCTTAGCCTTCACGGCAAATTAGCATTTTCAGTTTACAAAGAGAACTGTCACAAGAGGAAAAAGAAGAGAGAAAAAACAGGAAAAGAGAAAACGAGAAAGAAATAAAACCCAGCCAAATAGCGACGAAAATATGGAGATATGGGTCTAGCGATTGGAGTGGAAATCTTTTTTTTTAAGTGGATTACTCACATCCTTAAATGACCATCACAGAATTTCCAGTGATCTTGTTTAATCATATAATCACGATAAGATGGCGGCACGTGTAAGAGTGTATTGCTGCTGATATAGCCATTGCAATAACGAATAAGATTGTTGCTGAATTTAAGATCGTACCCCGACTTTTTTTTAAGGGGTTTGTTTAAATTTTTTATTATTTGTTCACTCAAGTCTGTTATGATCATTACTGAAAATCGAAACGTGGTGGGTGGGGATGGGTGGGTTAACTAAATCATTTTAGTGGCAAACATAAATCTGAAATGACAAGCCAACAGCAGATAATGAAATAAACTGGGCAAACACTTATGCAAACAGGCTGGGGAGAAGAGTGAATAGTGGGGAGGCTGCACAATAATAAAAAGGTGGGGAGCATAGGAGGAAGAGGAAACAGACTAAAGAGATGAGCATAAAGATAGTCTTGCGGTGTTCAAATTAACACATATCAGAAGAAAAGAGAAACTTAAAAGGGGGGGGGGGGTATTTTCTCAATGTTTCCATCAAAAAGACGAAAAGAATGAAATAAAAATGTCGGAAGTGTTAAGATCCGCGGCTGACGTCACCGTCATAATATTTCAAAATAAACTTTAAGCAAGGTGAAATGAAAATCTTTTAAAACGAGACAATAGATCACTTTTTATAAAATATCAAGCCGAATGCTTAAAATACAAAAACAAAACAATGAGTAATATGTTATTTCACAATATCAAACAAAGACCAGGTTTATGCAATATATCAACTTCTTTAATGAAATACAAAAAGTGCAGGCGCACACATGCACTGATTACAAACTAAGTTGTGGAGTCAAAAGGTATAAAGTGTCACTCAGGCTCCTAGGATTCCAAACACTCGGGCTCCTAGGAATCCAAACACTCGGGCTCCTAGGAATCCAAACACTCGGGCTCCTAGGAATCCAAACACTCGGGCTCCTAGGATTCCAAACACTCGGGCTCCTAGGATTCCAACACTCCGGCTCCTAGGAATCCAAACACTCCGACTCCTAGGAATCCAAACACTCCGACTCCTAGGAATCCAAACACTCCGACTCCTAGGAATCCAAACACTCCGACTCCTAGGAATCCAAACACTCCGACTCCTAGGAATCCAAACACTCCGACTCCTAGGAATCCAAACACTCCGACTCCTAGGAATCCAAACACTCCGACTCCTAGGAATCCAAACACTCCGACTCCTAGGAATCCAAACACTCCGACTCCTAGGAATCCAAACACTCCGACTCCTAGGAATCCAAACACTCCGACTCCTAGGAATCCAAACACTCCGACTCCTAGGAATCCAAACACTCCGACTCCTAGGAATCCAAACACTCCGACTCCTAGGAATCCAAACACTCCGACTCCTAGGAATCCAAACACTCCGACTCCTAGGAATCCAAACACTCCGACTCCTAGGAATCCAAACACTCCGACTCCTAGGAATCCAAACACTCCGACTCCTAGGAATCCAAACACTCCGACTCCTAGGAATCCAAACACTCCGACTCCTAGGAATCCAAACACTCCGACTCCTAGGAATCCAAACACTCCGACTCCTAGGAATCCAAACACTCCGACTCCTAGGAATCCAAACACTCCGACTCCTAGGAATCCAAACACTCCGACTCCTAGGAATCCAAACACTCTGACTCCTAGGAATCCAAACACTCCGACTCCTAGGAATCCAAACACTCCGACTCCTAGGAATCCAAACACTCCGACGCCTAGGAATCCAAACACTTTGACGCCTAGGAATCCAAACACTCAGACGCCTAGGAATCCAAACACTCAGACTCCTAGGAATCCAAAGATTCAGACTCTTAGGATTCCAAAGATTCAGACTTCTAGGAATCCAAAAATGTACATTCATTCTTTTTAAGATTATTTTTGCATTCTACCATATCGCTGTTATTAAACAATATAACTACAACATATCGACTTCTCTACCAATATCAATTTTACTATTTAAGAAAATATTTGGCAAGGAAACAGAAAAATCCGATTAAATTTATCTTTAGTTCTCAGTGTTTGAAATATATTTTTTAATTGTCAACAATCAATTTTGTTTTTGAAAAGTGGTTCTGATAATTATGGTTCAATCTGACAGCATTCATAGGTCAAAATGTTTAAATAAATGCTGCAAAGTTTTTAAATTTAGAAAAATAAAAAAAAAAAGCAGCTCAGCTTAAAATAGAACATTGGAAGAGAAAAGGTGGAAAAAATGTCAACGTTGCACTAATATCGACCTGTCAACATTTAATCAGCCGCAAGAGAGACAGCAGCAGGTGCTTTTTGAAATGAACACATTACTTTTCAGTTGAGACATGGAACAAAAACGTTCTTCACCTAGGCCTCCTCCTCCTCCTCCCATCAACATTCATCTAGTATATAAAGAAAAGTCATATTTCTGCCTCTATGTCCGGCTAAAACTCAGAAACTACCAAAGATACACTGACAAACCCTACATATTCTGATTTAGCATGATGCTGAGCTGAGCAGGGTAAATAAAAAAAAAAAAAGAAAAAAGAAAATATAATATTCATTCACTTAAGATCACCAGGGACAAAATTAACGCATAGGGATTCAGAAAAATAATTACTTTCATTCTTATTGGTAGTTGTTCTAAAAATAACAGTGAAACTATGTCAAACAGTCAGCTGCTGATTATCTTTTCGTTTTAATATATTTAAGCGGTTGCAAACGTTTTCACATGAATTATAGATAGATAGATAGATAGATAGATAGATAAAAGGGGGCAATCGGAGATAGGTGTTCAATTAACGTGACTGAGGAAGTTTTAAAATAAGATCTCATTTCGACAGCATTTTTTCTTTTTTAACATATTTGCTTAATTTACAGAATTCTTTTTCAAAATACTTTTACTTAATTTTTCCATCTTTCTCACGATGCTTTTTATTACCATAGCTGAAAGAATACACAAATATTTCAAAATTTTCATGTATGATCGTAATTTAACTGTACAAGTATTAGAGGAAGTTACTATCGAGCCACTTCCACTTTCTAACTTATGGTAACAGGTATTCCCAAACAGTCCCCCGTCTCAGTACTGAACAGGCTCAGTGGTTCTTAACTTGTGTGCATGTGTTACAGGATGCATCATCATCATTTTAACGTCCATTTTACATGTTGGCATGTATTGGACGGCTTTTAGAAACAGACTTCCGAACTAACCTATTTCTGGTAAGATCTTTATTTATCCCCCTTTCTCTCAACCCCATCCTCATCATTTCCTCTCATGTTTTCCTTGGCTTTCCCTTGCCAACAGACTGTTACCGCAGACTTTCTTGGCCTTTTAGCTTAGATGAAAGTGTAGTATCTGTTCCGATGGATACTACACCCCATAGACCGATACCGTTTTGGCCCTCAGGCCTTAATTCCACCAGTCTGTGGGTTTGTCCTGTGCAGTTCTAGGGGGTCCACCCTCCCAGGCTTTGCCTTCTCACCCTTTGAGAAGGGGTTAGTTTATTGCTAATCGTCTAAGGCGCCTCTACCAGGGAATGCCAACAGGGCTGCCCAGGCATTTTTTAACGGTCATAAGTGCTCTTCCTCTAGGGTGCTTAGTTATCAAATCCCACTTTCCGACCTTGTGTCACATTTTACCTGTGGGAGGTAGATAAATACTGACTGTTACCTCAGTTGTTCGACATCTAACCCAAGCACTTTCAATGTGACCAAACCAACAGTGTTCAGTTCTTCATACATCTCCCAATACTGTCCAGATGTAATCTCCTTCTGCATATAAGTGATATACATTCATGCGATCGTGTATTTGGTCTCTTCTGGCTGTTTTATGGCATATCAACCCTTCTTGAATTAATGTCAAAATACAATACCACTTGTAGATTATTAATCGTATGCGATTATGAGCACGATTTACCGTTTTATCCACAGCTGGAGTGAAAGTGTGGGTTCATACCTTCCCTTGACGATCAGGATTTGGAGTCCTGTTGAGTGATTTCATAGCCTGTGATCGTATCCATTCGGCTAATCATGCCCCGCCGATTTTTGCGGATTTGTAAAAACCATGTTCACAATTAATACAAGATGGCTGCCTTCCATTTAAAATTACAATTTACAGTAGCTACTTCAATATTTCATAATTTTGACTTGAAGGAAGAAAAAAAATTGTTCTTGTACTATTGCCACTTACCGAATGCTTAAAAAAAAAAAAAAAAAAAAAAGTCTATTTGAACAGATTTTAAAAAATTTCAAATTCCAGTAAGTCTGGAAAACAAATAACCAGACATTTTTTTGTCAGCACTTTATTTTTAGGAGGGGGGGGGGGGGGGGGAGAATGGGGAAACAATTTTCTCCTCTTCATTTTTCTCGGATCAACAATTTTTGCCTTTTTCGCCAGGAGTAGTAAAGTATAAAGAAGAATTAAAAAAGAAAATAGCGCCACCCACCATCGCCTCCAAAAAAAAAAAGTCTCCCACTCTTCTCCAATGTCATCAAACATCAGCTTAATAACTCTCTTGTCTTCATTTTTTTCATTCTTTGAAAGAAAAACATAATTACCCCCCTCCACACCATATCGTTAAAAGTAGAGGTGACAAGTAGGTGGGGGGGGGGGGGTCCAGAAACTACCATCAGCCAGAAACACTTAAAAGCTAATTGATGCATTATTGAGTCCGGGGGGGGGGGGGGGGGGGGTCTTTTCAATATCTTTTGGTTTTTTCTATGTTTAATTCAAATTACAGCCTATTCTGTGTTTGGCGATCAAAATTTGATTCTTACTTGACATTGAGAATGATCAAAGATGAACGATTGGAGACTGATTAAAAAAAGATTTTTAAACACAGTTCAGTAGCATACATAAACACGCTAAACAAATCAGCCAGGTAGATTTAGTGGCAGACAGAAGCAGACAATATGTAGAGATGAATAAAAAAAAAAATTTTTTAAAAGAAAAAGAAAAAAAAAGTGAACATACCAAAAGAATACAATCATAAGATAATATTGTTTAATATTTTGTCTTATTATTTTATGAGTGAACATGTTATTTTTTTAATTTTTACAAAAAAAATGACAGTGTCACAATATTTAACATAAGTATGTTACACAAAATAAGGTTAGCAAATGGAATGTACGGATGAGATTTGGTTGCATCTGGGAATCAATGTTGGTTTGTTTTGACAGGTTGTGATTGATGAAATTTGGTAGATAAATTATTAAAATAAACATGTGCTTAGAAAGAAATGTTTAAAAATAACAAAACAGATTTCCATAAATACGGTGAGATGATTGGAAAATGAGGGAGACTTATTTTGCTTCCTACAAGCGAAGACGTTCTGTGCTGGGCTCCATGAAGGAACTTGCTGAACAGAGTAATGAGTAATACAAGTTAAACATGAAATCCTTTTTGTTTTTTCGAGTCTTCCTTGTGTTCTCACCTGCTGGAGAAAATGCTGCCCAAAATGACTACCGAAAGATACAAACAAAGTGGTCATTTCCAGTTTTTTTTTGATACATGGCATATTGACGAGTTACAAGCGAATCCCTTCAATGGCTACATGACACATAACCATAAGAAGCAACATTATGCATAACCATAAGAAGCAACGTCACACATAACCATAAGAAGCAACGTCACACATAACCATAAGAAGCAACGTCACACATAACCATAAGAAGCAACATCACACATAACCATAAGAAGCAACGTCACACATAACCATAAGAAGCAACGTCACACATAACCATAAGAAGCAACGTCACACATAACCATAAGAAGCAACGTCACACATAACCATAAGAAGCAACGTCACACATAACCATAAGAAGCAACGTCACACATAACCATAAGAAGCAACGTCACACATAACCATAAGAAGCAACGTCACACATAACCATAAGAAGCAACGTCACACATAACCATAAGAAGCAACGTCACACATAACCATAAGAAGCAACGTCACACATAACCATAAGAAGCAACGTCACACATAACCATAAGAAGCAACGTCACACATAACCATAAGAAGCAACGTCACACATAACCATAAGAAGCAACGTCACACATAACCATAAGAAGCAACGTCACACATAACCATAAGAAGCAACGTCACACATAACCATAAGAAGCAACGTCACACATAACCATAAGAAGCAACATTATGCATAACCATTCATATTTGAAACATCCTTAAGAAGATAAGGGCAACGTCACACAAAGATTTAAATCGACATTACACTCCGAAGAGTTGCAGGTATGCCTACGTTACAAACTTATGCAGAACCCTCTTAAGAAAGAAATTAAGGACCACGTTACAACAGACAAAGGAGAAACAGAAAAGAAAATTTTCTCCCCCCACCCTCCCACTCGTTTTATCTCTCATGTTAAAATAACTGATGAAGTCTTTGGATAATAAAGATGAAACGTCAAATATCGCATCAGATGAGCCAATTTGTATAATTTTGGTTCACCCGTTTCTTTTCATTCATCTTTATATTACATATATATGATTAGTATATGGAATCAGTGGCTAAGCATAGGAACAAACTAATAAGACTAATGATACAAACATGTTTAGACCATATTTCTACCATGAAAAGGGTATGATTTAAAAACAGAAATATCAGTGCTCTAAACATGTTTGTATCATTTATTTTAATTAGTTTATTCCTATGCTTTTCCACTATTCCATAAACTAACCATTCATTTAGTCTTAAATTATATTTCATCTTTCAAACTTCCTCATATATATATATATATATATATATATAGATATGATTATTATTTCATGTATATACACATATTATTAGTTGATATAATACATTGTGCATACATTTCCAATATTTACTTCGACAGTGCCTAATACGTGAGTAGAGCTTAGTAGTAGTATGAAAATATATCTATGGCAATTAAAATACAGAGGCGTCCATATTTCAACCCCGATGGGAATCATCAAGATAAGAGACATCTGCATAGCTTCATTGTCATTATATATATATATATATATATATATATAATGTATTTTTATGTAATTATTTTTATTGGTGATTGTAGCGTTCGTTGTTATTTTGCTTACTATTATTTCGATTGTCTCACTTTCCTAAGTGATTCAGATGCAGAAAATTGCATTATTAGTTGCCCTTAACTTCATAGGACGTATTTTTCGTTAATATATATTCTTATTTATTTTATACGTACATAAAAGTAATCCATGGACACATGTTTCTGGCTCACAGCCGTCATCAGCATGGCTAACTTAGACAGAGATCGAACCTTCGATATATATATATATTAGAATACCCGTCCCAAGAGGGGTAAAATTCATTAACAGAGTTTTGCACCACTTTTATGTCCACTTACAAAGACTAAAAACAACATATAATCCTATTAAAGTTTATGTCTAGAATTCTTATTTCAAATCTGATCAAAATCCATTACATGATTTTGATTCTAGAAAATGTCTAAAATTTAAGGGTTAAGCTGAAGGGGTCTTAAGAAATTGAAATTCAGGGAATCTTGCTTAATTCGTGTTTAAGAACTATGGATCAAATTTAATGCAAATTTGAAATATTTGAATTTTCAAATGGGAGGTTGTGCTCATATTATGCCCCCCCCCCTCTGAGAAACCCTTTAAAATGCTCCAAAGAAACAGAAAATTGGATAATATTTATTATTTAATGTCTAATAGCTATTGTTAAAATTTTACAAAAATCACAAGTATCTGAATTCTCAAGAAGGGTATCCATCCCTTCTTTGCATAAAATTAAACTAAATATATCCCACATTAGTCACCCTTAGACCTAGCAGCTATGTTCCAAAATTCATAATGATGGATTAATTACTTTAGGAGTGAATCCTGTACATACAAATATATAAACATATACAGACACCTAACTTTACATATATATATATATATATATATATATATATATATATCTAAGAACACACGGACACATAAGCAGAGCATTTGAATTACCTATCAGAGGAGAGTTTGAATTACCTATCAGACACCATCCTCGAGTGTCTTGTCAAGACAACCTGACATGAGGATACTTCACCCCACAAGTAAAAAAAGGTAAAGGTCGCATAGCCTGGACGCGCACTGTGTGTCGTTGCCGACATCGCACACTGCCCATGGCCGTAGCGGCGGTGATTTGTTAAGAATCACCGTGTCTAGGGCACAGCATATGGAAGGCGGAGCCCATCCCTCTCCTTCCGCTGCCTTGAACCTTCCCTGAGTTTTAGTCAGGTACCCATTTACTGCTGGATGGACAGAGGGAGTTTTCAGACCAGAAAATTCGCATGCCGTGAGTGGGATCGAACCCGGGTCGTCCAGCCCAAAGACAAGTGCTATAATCACTCGTCCACAGGCCCTCCCTAACCTACAAGTAAACCCTGACAAAATATTCAAAATAATATAGTATTTGAAACCCAAATAAGATCTCCTCGACACTGGTTCATACGAGGAATGGTGTATCTATTACAAGTAATGTTACTTCAAGTAACAACACCTAGCTGGATACTCCACCAGACTAGATAAATTCTTGTCTTGGAACCCGGTAAGACCAAGAGACAGCAAGAAAGATATACTATAACATAGTCAACTGGTCAATTGGTGAGAGGAAAATTAATGTTCTTCACTTCTTAACTTACTAAAAATTTGAGAAGTAAAGGAGAACTTTAGTTGAACACTCGGATATCTATGTATCTCATATAGATACAGGTGTTAGCCCTAGGTAAGGGGCCTTTTGATTTCTGAGAACTTCGATTGAAGTAAAATGAAAAAAGAAATATATATATATATATGCACACAAATTCCAGCTATGTTAGCGAGCTACATCTTTCCAAATCTGCATTGCAAATTCGATGCAGAAAGTAAATTATTCATTTCTTCTTGTTTTTTGTCGGCCGCCAAAGCTTTGCACATTTGTTGATTTTTAATTTGACAATCACAAGTCTATTTTGACACATGCAAATAATAAGTGGGAGAAATATTCTTGCCGCTTTGTCGAAAAAGAATCGGCTTTTAACTGTAGACTTCAACTAACAAAATCAACCAATCAAAAGCAACCAGAGAAAAACGAATAAAGCTGGTTCTTTCCAATCGTAATCAAACTTATTACTTGTTGGGTTCAACTAATTTATTTTCACACTCAAATAGAATTATTATATAAAAAAGTTGTTTTCTTCTTTTCTTTCTAATTTTGCTATCATTGTTACAAATGAAAATGGTAGTTATTGTATTAAAAAGGACATTTTAATTTTAATACAAGGTCATAATACCAATAAACATGTGTCCAATTATAAAGTTGAATGAGGATTTTAAAAAGTACTGAAAATATTAAATAGAAACACTAATAAGGTTTTGTTACTATGATAAAATACATAATATTAAACATGTCCATAATATTAATGAGGTTTTGTTACTATGATAAAAGACATAATATTAAACATGTCCATAATATTAATGAGGTTTTGTTACTATGATAAAATACATATTAAACATGTCCATAATATTAATGAGGTTTTATTACTATGATAAAAGACATAATATTAAACATGTCCATAATGTTAATGAGGTTTTGTTACTATGATAAAAGACATAATATTAAACATGTCCATAATATTAATGAGGTTTTGTTACTATGATAAAAGACATAATATTAAACATGTCAATAATATTAATGAGGTTTTGTTACTATGATAAAAGACATAATATTAAACATGTCCATAATATTAATGAGGTTTCGTTACTATGATAAAAGACATAATATTAAACATGTCCATAATATTAATGAGGTTTTGTTACTATGATAAAAGACATAATATTAAACATGTCCATAATATTAATGAGGTTTCGTTACTATGATAAAAGACATAATATTAAACATGTCCATAATATTAATGAGGTTTTGTTACTATGATAAAAGACATAATATTAAACATGTCCATAACACTAGTGAGTTTTATTTTTACTGTGATAAAAGATTACGAACAGTTAGAAAGCCGAATGATTAATCAGACTTTCAAAAATACAGGTAAAATATTAAATTAAGCCAAATACTTAGCAATAAGTCTATAAAACTAATAAGGATGTCCAGTTAGAAAGTTAAATAAAAAATATGATTAAAAAAAAAAGCATTTTTAAAAAAAAAAGTTTAATGAAAATATTGAGTTACACTCAATACTCCAGGTGAGAGTGGACTTTAGAGTAAAAGCAGTTTACGAGTGACTCTACAAAGCTCCGAAACTGGAACCTCACTAGCAGATAGTTTAAGATAACACCCAGGATGGTTTTGGGGTAGAAAGCAGAAAAATATTTTTTAAATATAAAATGGGTAAAAAAAACAAGGAAAGATGGAGTGTGGTCATGTGACCGCAAGGGTGTCCGAGCGAGGCAGTTTAGTGGCATACATAGGACTTAAGAGTTCCTTGTCAATCTTATGCAAGGAAACATGTCTAAAGAAAGGTTTGCTTCCTAAATTTACTTTGATAACGTAATATAAAAAAGTTGTCTTTGTAACAATCGGCTCATATTTAAATATAAGCATTGCGGCTGTATCAAGTGCAGCTTGTAAAATAGATTAGAACTGGCTTAATTTTTATTTCCTTTTCAAAGAAAATATAAAGATATAAAGATTCACTAAAACAAAATCAATATCGTAAAGAAGGGGGAAGATGGTGTTTTTAGAAAACAAGAAATTTAATGACGACATCGATTATGAAAAGAAAGAGATTCTTCGTCTTAGTTTTAAAACTACTAAAGTGAAATTTTTAATGTTCTTCTCGACAGAATTAAAAACAAAAACAAAAGAAAGAAAATTTTTGAGAAAAAAGGAAAAGAAAAAGAAAAATCTCCGAAGAGATTTTATGAATCTTACAAGCGAAAACTTAATAAAAAACATTTTATAAAATACTTTTTTCGGTATTCTTAAGAAAATCTCGATGATCGAAAATGAATTCCATTTGACTACTTAGCGGATAGGAAAAAGATATAAAGATGGTCTGTTAGAAGGCTTCTCATTTTGGGATGCAATTAACTTGAGACGCATGCAACTTGCGAGAGATTTATTCTTTCTTCATTTATTATGCCTCTTTGGGCATCTCTTATATGAATCAATAATCCCATTTCGACTTTTAATGAAACAAAAAAAAACATTGTGTAGTTCGCCAGGATTCGTTTCAAGCCTATTTTGCTGAATAAGATAGGCATTCCATGCCTATTTGATCTGTTGATCATTTTTAATAAAATTCCAACAAACTTTCGAAAGTCAGAGCGTAAGGTAGATAAAAAATAATTGCCACGGTCCCTCCTGGATAAAACGTTGCAGAAGCATGAATGTCTTGACTCACAGGAAGGTTGGCCGGCCAAGGAAAACTTTGAAGCAAGTGATTAGACAAGACTGTACAGAGTGGAATTTGGACATAGTTAAACCGTGAGGACTAGAAAGTGAGCTTTCGAAATATTTAAAAAAATCGTAGAATTTGTTATATTCGGACTACTGTTCTCATCTTGGGTGTTTTTATTATGTTTCGGCCGATGTACCCTCCGATCTTCCTCAGGTGTACCTTGTCGAACTCGGGAATCTGGACGGAATTTCGAACAACACCCTTTATTTAATCCACGAGGGTAGCATGTTCTCGTCCCATCTGCCATGACTGGGAAGAACCTTCAACCTTCAGTTGACTGTCACTTAGAACTGAATTATACTTAGTACGATATCCTGCGCCACGGGTCCTTGCAAGGTTGAAGGTTCAATCCTCAGTCTCATCTCAAAAATTCTGAAGTATAAAAAAATGTCCGATTCCTTTTTAATGTTAAATGGAACAAGAAGATTTGGATCGGTGGAAATTACATGACGTCATTCAGTTCTAATCAAACATAGATGTGACTGAGGAAGTTATGATCATAAAGTCTGAAAGTTTTATAATTCACGAGTGGAACCCATGTCTTCAGTGTTGCCCAGGTAAATTGCATGTCTTTTGTAATTAAGATTAAGAATAATCATATACAATGTAAGTTTAAAAAGAGATAAAATGAAGGTGTGTGTCTATTGTGCCATTGAGCGTTGAAGACAATGAGAAATCTTGAAAAATGATTGACAACCGATGTAAAGTAAAAAAAAAAATATCTGTTATAAAATAGCATATGGTAGTTAGAGTTAAAGGAAGAGTACTCCAAAGTGAGAGAGGGTTATCTCCGCTGATTACCTACATGATATTAGTAATCACAACAAAAACTGTTGCTTGCATTAAATATAAAAAGTTAAAATTCAATTGAGGAGAGAGAGATAGAGAGAGAGAGATATGAGGGAGAGAGAGAGAGATATGAGGGAGAGAGAGAGAGATGTTGAGGGAGAGAGAGAGAGATGTTGAGGGAGAGAGAGAGAGATGTTGAGGGAGAGAGAGAGAGATGTTGAGGGAGAGATAGAGAGATGTTGAGGGAGAGAGAGAGAGATGTTGAGGGAGAGAGAGAGAGATGTTGAGGGAGAGAGAGAGAGATGTTGAGGGAGAGAGAGAGAGATGTTGAGGGAGAGAGAGAGAGATGTTGAGGGAGAGAGAGAGAGATGTTGAGGGAGAGAGAGAGAGATGTTGAGGGAGAGAGAGAGAGATGTTGAGGGAGAGAGAGAGAGATGTTGAGGGAGAGAGAGAGAGATGTTGAGGGAGAGAGAGAGAGATGTTGAGGGAGAGAGAGAGAGAGATGTTGAGGGAGAGAGAGAGAGATGTTGAGGGAGAGAGAGAGATGTTGAGGGAGAGAGAGAGATGTCGATGATGAGAGAGAGAGGGATGCCGAGAGAGAAAAAGAGAGAGAGAGGGATGCCTAGGGAGAAAAAGAGAGAAAGAAGGATGCCGAGGGAAAAAGAGAGAGAGAGAGAGGGATGCCGAGGGAGAAAAAGAGAGAGAGGGATGCCGAGGGAGAAAAAAGAGAGAGAGAGGGATGCCGTGGGAGAAATGGAGAGAGAGGGATGCCGAGAGAGAAAAAGAGAGAGAGAGGGGGATGCCTAGGGAGAAAAAGAGAGAGAGAAGGATGCCGAGGGAGAAAAAGAGAGAGAGAGAGGGATGCTGAGGGAGAAAGAGAGAGAGAAAGAGGGATGCCGAGGGAGAAAAAAAGAGAGAAAGAGGGATGCCGTGGGAGAAATAGAGAGAGAGGGATGCCGAGAGAGAAAAAGAGAGAGAGAGAGAGGGATGCCGAGGGAGAAAAAGAGAGAGAGAGGGATGCTGAGGGAGAAAAAGAGAGAGAGAGAAAGGGATGCCGAGGGAGAAAAAGAGAGAGAGAAAGATGCCGAGGAAGAAAAAGAGAGAGAGAGAGGGATGCCGAGGGAGAAATAGAGAGAGAGGGATGCCGAGGGAGAAATAGAGAGAGAGGGATGCCGAGGGAGAGAGAGAGAGAGAGTGATGCCGAGGGAGAGAAAGAGAGAGAGGGATGCCGAGGGAGAGAAAGAGAGAGAGGGATGCCGAGGGAGAGAAAGGGAGAGAGGGATGCCGAGGGAGAGAAAGAGAGAGAGGGATGCCGAGGGAGAGAAAGAGAGAGAGGGATGCCGAGGGAGAGAAAGAGAGAGAGGGATGCCGAGGGAGAGAAAGAGAGAGAGGGATGCCGAGGGAGAAAAAGAGAGAAAGAGGGATGCCGAGGGAGAAAAAGAGAGAAAGAGGGATGCCAAGGGAGAAAAAGAAAGAGAAAGGGATACCGAGGGAGAAAAAGAGAGAGAAAGGGATACCGAGGGAGAAAAAGAGAGAGAGGGATGCCGAGGGAGAAAAAGAGAGAGAGGGATGCCGAGGGAGAAAAAGAGAGAGAGGGATGCCGAGGGAGAAAAAGAGAGAGAAGGATGCCGAGAGAGGAAGAAAAAGAGAGAAGATTCTGAGGAAGAAAAAGAGAGAAGATTCGGCGATAAAGAGATTGTGAGATAATGAGAGAGAGATGTTGAGAGAGAAAGAGAAGTTTCTAATAGAAAGAAAGAGATGAAGATGCCGAGAGAGAGAGCGAGAGAGAGATCCTAAGAGAGAGAGAGAGAGAGGTCCTAAGAGAGAGAGAGAGATTCTTTGTGAGAAAGATTAAAAGATGAAGAAAAATCGAGACAATGAGAAAGATACAGAGTTAGCAAGAAAGAGAGAGAGAGAATGGGTTAAGGTGATAGAGAAAGATAGTGCAGTCTTCTGATTTACACAGAAACAGGTTGCCTCCTTCCCAAAAACCACACTTAAACCATTCCCCACTACCTCGCTTCCAACTGCTTTTCTCTACCCATCCACGCACCCAACTACCCATCCCAGAAAGATCAGAAGAGCTGCAAACAAAATGATGGCAATGATGATCATGATTACACACACACACACACACACACATGCACATGCCTACTTGGTTTTAGGTTCCAAAAGCTAAAACCGCATCATCGAAATAGAAAAACCCATAAACCGCCAATAAACAAAGGAAGTAAGTAAATAAATACGTGACAATGTTATATGCCGAAGGAAATGTTCAAAGGGCTGCGTGTTTGGATAACATCAAAGGTAATGATCCATAATTGTATATTTGCAATTGTATAGTGCGTGTCCCCCCCCCCCTCCAAAGAAAGAGATGATAAAAAAAAAGTGTGTGCGGTTGTGGGGAGGTGCAGTGGGGGATTTAAGAGAAAGGATGGATTTCTTGTAGGGATCTTTCATTAATGCGAAACAACTTGGACGCTCCGGCTTTCGCAATCAAACATCTCTTCCTAATTAACAGTTGACCAGAGAAAGTAAAGACGTACGGAAACGGGGTGGGATGGGGGTTAAAAAAAAAGAAAAAGCTAAGAACAATAGTGGATACTTCTAAATACATGAACTTGTACTGTCAAATATGGACAAACGTGTGCACATATTATCATATATGCATGTAACGCCATCGTGGAGATGCAGTGCATGGACAACAAGATAAATCTAAATATGTCATCTATGCATACGCAATCTTTACAAAGAGAAAAATGAGCAGAAATATAAAGTTTTACATTAAACAATAAACTCATACCTCAAGATGAAAGTGTGTATATATATATATATATATATATATATATATGTCAACGTTTGTGTGCTATCAAAATCGATGTGTTAACAGAACATCCAAATAAGTTCCAATAACTAACTTAAAGTTTTCAAGGAATCTAAAGACATCATTGAAATGTTTCTTTCAATTCCATCTGGGGTCATTAGGGACATTTATCGGTTAGGTCCATAAAATAACTGAAATATATTAGAATATAAAGAAACAAAATTCATTGTTTACTATTAGATTTTCTTCGCTTGATAAAACAAAGAATATCTCAGTTAAGAATGTATTTAAAAAAACAGGTTTGAACATTTAAATAATTATTTTAATTGGTATAGTTTTTTTTTAGTAACATCACCGTGCTAACAGTTATTTTTATTACTTGACCTCATATTACAAAATGTTATTTTTTTAGTAGTAATTTTTTTTTTTAACCACTGCACTAACAATTTTTTTATTACTTGCAAATGTTATTTTTATCTTTTCTTTCAAGGTAAAAATGGTAAAGATGATTATATTTTAAATGAGTTTTTCCTAAAAAAGGCCTTCCAACACAGCAATACTTTCCAACACAGGCAACACTGGGTGAATACCGCTAGTATATATATATATATATATATATATATATATATATATATATATATATATATTTAAAAAAAAATTTTTTAATTTTTGTTAAAATATAAATTTTATAACATAAATGAATTGTTATAGCTCAATAGTGTAAGGCCAGAGCTATGTTACGTATTTTTAAAAAAAATTTTTATTTCTTTTTATTCGATTTTATATCATATCCAATGTTTTGAAAGACAGATTCCCATATTTCACAGAATTTATTTTCTTATGCAGCAAAATTTGCTACATAAGAAAATAAATTCTGTGAAATATGGGAATCTGTCTTTCAAAACATTGGATATAATATAAAATCAAATATATATATATATATATATATATATATAATATATTTTAGAGGTAAAGGATGAGAATAAGAGATACAATATTTATTAAAACATCAGAAGCAAGGAGCCTCATATCCTTAATCCATGGGTTTTCGAAGATAAATTCTTCTCATCAGAGGATGGGGAAGCCGATAATGTAGTTGTAAATATTATCGGCAACACTTAACTTTGAAAATTTTATATAAAGTAAAACAAAGTAGAAATAAAGAACAAAATAAGGGCCAAAGGTGAAGTCTTATGTTGAGGTGGGAGCGTAAAATCAGGGTGGAAGTTATCTAAAAACACGTCAGGACAAAATAAAATAAAAATAAAAAATAAAAATAAAAGCATCTGTTATTTGGAAATGAATGCTTGAAAAAGAAAGCAATGCGCAAATTGTTCAGGAATCCAAATGTTTTTGTAAGATGCTAGTGGTCCACGGTAATTGGTAACTTTTACCTCTAAAATAAATTGCTCTATTAAATATATTGAGCTTTACACTATCACGATAGATTATTATTATTAAACGATAATTTGATGATAGTTATATAATTACACATTTAAATATTATTATATATATATACAGGGTGTTTCAAAAGTCTTGGGAACATTACAAATGCGTATATCTCATGAACTATTCTAGGTAGAAAAATGAAACTGGTGCCATTTTAAAGCTTGCTTAATCAAGTTTTTGGTCATACTAATGATTTTCGTGTTATCTTTCCAGGTGCAGTAATGGCGTTCTCTAAACAAGACAAGGCATTTTGCGTCCTCCAATTTACAAAGACTGAATCGTGGGCATGTGTTCAGCGTGCATTTCGCAGGAAATTTAAAAAAGAAGCCCCTGAAAGGAAATCCATTGTCAGACGGCATGCTAAATTTGTGAAAGATGGGTGTTTGTGCCCAAGTAAGCGAACAGGTCGCTCTTCAACTTCAGAAGATGCAGTTGAGCAAGTTCGGACAGCCTTTCAGCGGAGCCCCCGTAAATCAGTGAGAAGAGCCAGCAGGGAACTTCAGCTTGCTCCAGCAACTGTCTGGCGTGTCTTAAGGAAACGACTGCAAATGGTACCTTACAAGCTCAAGTTGGTCCAAAAGTTGAAGGACACTGATAAGCCACTTCGCCGTGACTTTTGCATTGCAATGCAAGAGAAGTTGGAAGATAACGGCTTTGATGACCGGCTTGTTTTTAGCGATGAGGCGACCTTCCATCTGAATGGCAAAGTTAACAAGCATAACACTCGCATATGGGGTACTGAGAATCCTCATGAACTTCTTGAGCACGAGCGAGATTCACCAAAAGTGAACGTGTTTTGTGCAATTTCCAAGAAAGGTGTCTATGGACCGTTCTTCTTTGAAGAGGCAACTATCACTGGTGAATCCTATCTCAACATGCTGGAAGACTGGTTAATGGCTCAGTTGGAACAAGCAGAATCTGATGACTTCATTTTTCAACAAGATGGTGCACCACCACACTGGAGTCTTAGAGTAAGGCAGTTTCTTAACACAAGGCTGCCTGGTAGATGGATTGGGAGATCTGGGCGAGGTGATGACGTTCTCATGCCCTGGCCTCCTAGGTCTCCAGATCTTACCCCGTGTGACTTTTTCCTTTGGGGCTTTGTCAAGCAACACGTCTATGTGCCGCCCCTTCCAAGAGATATTGACGAACTAAAGGCTCGAGTAACGGCAGTTGTGGGAACCATTGACGTCAAGATGCTGGAACGCGTTTGGCAGGAAATGGACTATCGACTAGATGTCTGCCGTGTGACGAATGGTGCTCATATTGAGCAACTTTGAAGATTCCCCACAAAACTTGAAACTTTAACCTTTCCAACGGTACCAATTTCATTTTTCAACTCCTAATAGTTTTTGAGTTATTAAAAATCGTTATGTTCCCAAGACTTTTGAAACACCCTGTATATATATATATATATATACACACACTAGCAGGCACCCCTGCGTTACCTTGGAATAAATAAAGAACCTTGTGTACTCCTACTTCCAGTACTGATGACCCTATATTATCATTTTTATTGTTATTTTTAATTTCTATAATTTTCAATTTTAATTGATTATGGGGAAAGAACTGTAAAATTATGGAGTTATTTTCCTTGATTTCTTGAATGTAAGAACATATTTTTCCTCTGCCACAGTCACTAATTTGGGGGCATCAATTTGCCCCCCCCCCCCATGAATATTATAGTTTTTTGGTTTGTTTTTTTTTTTACCATAATCTGCTCGAGGTCATACTAAATCAGAATATATAATGTTTGTAAGTTTTTATTTAATTTTAACCTGATAGACATGAAAAACAATTTTCTTTTATTATAATACATGTATACTAGCAATGAGGAACCATATGCCCTCCTGCACCCAGCCAATATATTGCCCTTTTTATTTCTTACAATTTATAATATTCAATTTTAGGTAGTTGGCCGAAAGATGTACTCATTAATTCGATAGGAGGAATGACTTTAATTGAAATAAAATCCTAGTAAATTTATAATCTTTAACTCCCTCAAGACATACCAGCGTTTGCTGGGAATGGATCAGGACTGTTATATTAGTTATCCCAAATTTTCTTTTTACAATATACAAAAAAAAACTTGTTAGGTATGTACGTATAGTGCTACAAGATATAAAAAAAAAAAAAATTATCTTGGTATCTCAGAGTTATGGCCATTCAAAGTTAGTCGGACATTGTGATTCCTGTGATACTGAATACAAAGCCAACTTAAACAGTGTATAACTGAAGATAAAAGTTTCAAATAAGTGAAAAATATTTATAACTATAATGCTATAGTTCATTAAAAGATATAGATGAAATTAATATTTCTTAGATATACCCAGTCTTAAACATTGGTGTTAATCACATGCCATCACAAGAATTGTACGGAAACGATACAGAAGAGAAACTTTGACTGTTCATATAAGTTTTATTTTAGCAGCTAACACATTGAAACTTCTTATTATGATTCATGACATCATACAGATTAAGCTAAAAATTTTCCAGTAGTAAATCCATAAAAACCTCTTATTTCTAACATGTAAACACGGTTCGAAGCCAAATTTGGTAGTTGGTGAGAAAAATGAGTCAAATGTACACTATACCAAATGTTTTGTAAAAAGTTATCCATTAAACATACAAGCCTAAAACTTTTATATTTGACTAATATTTGGATGAGGAATTAAAAAAAAGTTGTTTTCTTTCTAATATTGGAAGATTTTGGGGAGGGATCCAACTTTTGGCACGTAAAAAAATTAAAACGGGATTGACATCCATTGAAATTTGCTATATAAAAGAAATCAGTCAATTTTTAAACGAAGGTTTTAAATTAAATTTTTAAATATTTCTTTAATGCTAAATTTCAAATATGCAAAGATAAAATATATTTATTGAATAATTTAATGGAAAATTTTACTGGCAGTCTCACTCATCTTATGTAGCTTTAATTTGGTTATACACTTATGTTACAGCCAATATATGAGAGATGATATGTCATATTCTTACAACACTTGATTAAAGATCCCGGGAAGATCCTTCATAAAGTCATACCAAAAAATAGACGTCCTGTGACCCGAAGAATTATGGGTCGTCAAATATTACTATCATATCACGGGAAGGGGGCTTATGTTCACATGAGGATCGCGCAAGAGGGGAGGCATGTTTACACATTTGTTAACTAGAAAACAATGTATAAGTTAACTTACTCGAAAATAAAAAATAAAACTGTAAACATATGTCTTTTATTGGGAAGACGTTCACAATGTTAAATAAGATCGATACGAGACCTATTGATTATATAACTGCTTTATACAATGGTATAGAAAGCATAATTTTTAAAATTAAATTTCTGTAAAATTTTATTCACTGAAGTTTTCAACTTGGAAATTTTTATGAAAATTATCTTAAAATTCTATAACTTTTTTTTTCATAAGATGGAAAGATTTTTCAAAGTGGATTAATTAACAGTGTGAACGGCACAAACATTAAAAAACAGGACTAAAAATTTGTTGTTGAAAAAAAGCGGAACTAAGTGCATTTGTCATTAAAATAGTTACATAATTTAAAATCAACCTGCAAAAAAAAACTAATCATCGTATAAGAAAAAATGACATTATTAGAAAGAGGAAAGATTCAATTTTATTTACATACTAATTGCATAGACAAAACCTGAAAAATAGCTGAGATATCGTAGGGTAAAGTTTACGAAAATGGCACTGTTTTTACCCATTTTCGCAGTATAAACAGGCCAGTTTGGCATAGCTAGTTACATACTTCCACTCCAACCTATGAAGCCCATATTACCATTTTTATATTTTAATCTTTAAAATTTTCAAGTTATAAATAAAATTAAGTAAAATGTGGTTCCTTTTTACAGATGACTGCCACAAACACAGGCCCCCACAATAATGTTGTACTTCCTTTGATAAAAACAAACTTATCTACGTAGCCTAAGTAATGTAGTTTTAGAATATATACCGTTACGGATGTCTATCTCCAAAGCCCTAAATAGAAATTTGAAAACCAAAGTAATGTCAAAAATTTTTTAGTGAATAAAATCATTTACTTTAAAAGCTTAAACTTTCAACAAATATGTCCTTCTCAAAGCGAGACTTCTTATTGTTTGTTTTTTTCATTTTAGATATACATAGATATACTAGAAGACCATCTCAGGATGGGTAAAATTAATTTCCCGTACAGAACAATCTTACACCACTTTTTTTTTTTTTTTACTTTTACCAAGATTAAAATTAAAATATAATACTAAACTGTACTCCAATTTTGATCAAAATCCATTACATAATTTTGATTCTAGAAAATGTCTAAAAAAATTGAAAGCTTAAGTTTCATGAGTCTTAAGAAATTGAAATTCAGGGAATTTTGCTTAATTGGTTTCGAATGACTATGGATGAAATTTAATGCAAATCTGATATATAAATTTTCAGATGGGAGGTTGTGCACATATGCCTCCTTAAACCCGTTTAAAATAATCCAAAGAAAGTGAAATTAGGAGAATATTTATAAAATGATGTCTAATACCTATTGTTAAAATTTCACAAAAATCAAAGCTATCTGAATTTTCATGAAGGGCTTCCACCTTCTTTTAACCCCCTTTGCATAAAAGTAAATTAAATATAGTCCACATTTGGACACCTTATGCCTAGCAGCTGTGTTCAAAAATTCATAATAATCGGTTAATTAGTTTAGGAGTAACATACCTTTATATATATATATATATAAAGTTTAAATGGACGAAGAGTGATAAACATGCACGAATGTCCAAATTTATTTCAAACTTCAAATGTTCAAAGCAAGGTATATTCTGTAATAAAATTATGTTTATTGTTCTTTCCTTAAGCCAAGGCTTTTCAAAGATCGAGATCTTAGAGGAATTATACAGATAGATAAGTTGGCAATAGAAAAGCCATTACACAGACACACATACAGAATACAAAATGGTATATACAAAGACATATTGTAAAGAAATTTTCCTTCTCCTAGACTAGTTACTAGTCTGGTCTACCCTACTATTTAACCATTTTGTAGATGGGGTGGAGGAGAATATATGAGGTTATACCTTTTCCAAGGGTATTATGAAAGTGATGCGGTAGCCCAAACAGAACTGAAACACAGCACAGCGTCCATAATCCATGCTTGTAACCACAACATCACTAAGTTATATATATATATGCATGCATATACACAGATATATAAATACACAAACTTATTTGGAAATAAACACACATAGAAAAGTTAGCTAAAATACAAGAACAGAATATAATCATACTGTCTTGTAC
>OY744545.1:45834339-45841839 GCA_963556195.1 Sepiola atlantica
ACTATAATTTCATCGAATAACTGTAAATTGAACAAATTAAACCATGCTATTAATGCCTCTCAAAATCAAAGAAGACATTAAATGTAAACTGCCCACTAAATGGAGAATGTTTGACATCAGGTATAGTATATAAATGTAATGTTATTGAAAGGAATAAATCATCTGTATATATAGGGGTTACATGTAGATTTAAATATAACGACCATATAGCATATATTAAAAAGCCTGTAGAGAGGGTATTAAAGAATCATCAACTTCCTTACCTGCATATATTAATACATAACGCCTACACCACCATCAGACAAGTCCAAACGAGGTCAACCATGTCTTAATGAAAATGCAATGGCTCCTAGCACATTAAAGCTAAAACCCAACTGACCAATTTGCTGAAAATTATGGTTTGAAGAAGTCCAGAATTTACAACCTTCGAAAGACACTCCAATTGACAACTACAAGTGTTTTGTCATGTGTTCTAAGTTTTTCCAACTAACTCAGTTTCAGTTCCCACATGAAACATATTTGATTGACCTTAAAAGAATAACTATAAGTCACTTGAGATATCGAAGAGACCTCCTTCAGCAAGGAGTATTCCGTTACCTCACTGATGGAAATTTCCAATCAAACATTCTTGGAACTGTAAGTGCATTCACTAAGGGTTGGTTGAGCCGGCTCCAAATGTGTTCACCGCATCTCGCGTCAAGGTGGTCTACTCCCGCCAATCGACAGCCAAGTCCTTGGGATATTTTAGCCATTCCCGGTTCCAGCGTCGAACACCAAAAACACAGGATGCCAGCCATCAGCTCCATATCTATCTTAACTGTTCTTATCCAAGTATTCAGCTGGCTGCCTCTGCGCTTCTTCCAGCCGGCGGGTGCGATTTGAGCTACCAACTTGCGGATAAATTCTTCCTCAGGACGTTGAAGAACATGACCAAACCAGCAAAGTTTCCTCTTCAGAAGAGTCTCTGTGATGCTGGTGGTGTTGAATCTTGCATGGATGGTGCGGTTTGGGATATGGTCGAAGAGACGGATGCATAGGACACACCGAAGACAGTACACGTCAAAAACCTTGAATGTGTGAAGGTCTTTGTGCAAGGGTCAGGTCTTGCAACCGTATAGCAATATTGTGTGTATTCATGCTTGGAATATCTTCATTTTTTTTGAGAGATTTATCTCTTGTTGAGCCCACAATCAACTATTGGCTTGGAAAGCTGATTGTGAAATAAGTGTGAGGAAGATGGATGTGGAAAACCCCGGGGAAGGGGGAAAGAGAGAAAGATAGAGAGAGGTAGGAGTTTTAATATAAAGATGTTACACATACTTTTTAACCTCTTCTCGTTTGTTTTTTTAAAGCCCTGCTAATATATATATATATATATATATATATATATTTCTTTCCTGTTTTCTTTGATCTCTGCAAGGTGCTAATGATTTGGTGTGGACATAAAAACGGATTCTACCCCAGTTTGTTAATAACGATGAAACCCTAGTACACCTAACAGACACAGTAATGTATAGTTGTTAAATAAAATAATTTATATTAGCTCTTGTAGAACCTATGATAAAGCACTTTATGGTTTCTTTTAAACACATATATATATATATATTATATGGGGGTTAGAGGGGGACCTAGGCAGGCTGACCCCCGTTTAGGATACCTCAATTTCTTTCCCCATTCCCTACATACCGTCCATGGTAAATCATACAATTTTCCCCCCTCTCTCTCTCTATACTATATATATATATATTGCTCTCTTTCCCCCCTCACTGTATTGTCTTCCTATATAAATCGTGCAATCTCCTCCTCTCTCATATATATATATATATATATATATATATATATATATATATATATATATATATATATATATATATATTAAATATGTTGTCACTCTCCTCCACCTTGATTTACGTCTTAAATAGTTAATTTCCCCCTCTCTCAAGATATGTATTAAATATGTTATCGCTCTCTCTATATGTATATTGAAATGGTGAGTGTGAATTTCTCTTTTTTCATTTTCAAAAATGTAATCACCTCACTTGGATGCTTGATAAAACCATAGGGTCGAAATAAATTATTGCACCGGTGATTATGTGATTCCGTGTTATTTTATTTGTATTTTATTCTTGCTGTGTTTTTTTCATTGAGCTCTCATACCCGGATTTCCTTCTGGAATTTATTTCACTCTAACACACATATATATATATATATATATATAAAACAAATTGAACAAAATGAGTGACACACATATATATATGGTGGTGGCAATCACTTGTTTTCAGCATGGCTCTTTTTTTTTCTCATTTTATGTGTTACTCAGTCTGCTCTAGTATGGTGATGAAGATGACTAAATGTTTTGGCCCCATGAAGACCTAAATGAACGCCCATTGCTAGAACATCTGATTCTGATGTTACAAACATCGAGTTTCTAAGGGATCATTTCACAATGAACTTCAATTACACTAAAATATAGACAACTCTCAAACAGACCCCGTCCCCTTCCCGCCGTTAACATACACAATTATGTTCCATGTGAATTAGTGTTGCTAAATCGCTATACTTGCTTAGCAGAGTCTTTTGTAGACATGGTAGTAAATGCAAACGAAGCAATTTTCAAAAGTTGGCTTTATTATGACAGGTTAGCTTCGTAAACTTTTTTTTTTTTTTACTAAAAGGGGGGGGGGTACTTCTAAAGTGCCAGTAAGCACAAGTTGATGTCTTCATTAATAATTAAACAAAGCAAGTGCTAACCGAGCTCCATTTCGGCTGTCATAAGATATGCACAAAGAGGATAAAAGGACAGAATAGGAGAAAGAGAGAAGTGATATCGTTAATATTTTAATGGCAACTTGTCAGTCAAATTCCCAGCCTCACAAACGATGGAACAAGATGAAGATGATGATCAATACAAAATATTAGGATCATTTCAAAACGGCTTATGGGAAAATATTAAATAATAATCGTCACTTTTCAAATAAAGCAAATCAAACATTAAACATAAGATGATAATAAAGGCCAACAAAATGGCCGTTCTTCCATGAAGAAAAAAAGAAAATTTGCTCATTTTTGTACGGTTTATATTTGGACACTTATCAGCTTCCCAGTTGTACGATTCGACTTTATTCCACGTCTGTGTACCGTGACAAATTTAGACATAGCTACTTTCGTGCCAATGCGACTTACTATAATTGTTTCCTACTTGGTCCACTCCACTGTTAGTTTTGTTTTTGTTTGTTTTGTTTGTTTTTTTTTAGGGGGGGGGGGGGGGGGGGTCGACATTTAGAGGAATTTCTTTTTCATCAACATTTGGCTTAAAACAAAAGCTAAAATACGCTTTCTTAACTTTCGAGCTAGGATCAAAGTGTGGTATCTGTTGTCTTTGGTCGGAAGAGGGAAAATCTATCTTGACCGAAGAGAAGGCGAGAGGGGAAATAGAAATTATAATATATATATATATATATATATATATATATATATATATAGAGAGAGAGAGAGAGAGAGAGATAGAGATATAGAGAGATATATATATATAGAGAGAGAGAGAGAGAGAGAGAGATAGAGATATAGAGAGATATAGATATATATATATATATATAGAGAGAGAGATAGAGATAGAGAGAGAGATAGAGAGAGAGAGATAGAGAGATAGAGAGAGATAGAGATAGAGAGATATAGAGATATATAGAGAGATAGAGAGAGAGAGATATAGAGATAGAGAGAGATAGAGACAGAGAGATAGAGATAGAGAGATAGAGATAGAGAGATAGAGAGATAGAGAGATAGAGATAGAGAGATAGAGAGAGATAGAGATAGAGATAGAGAGATAGAGATAGAGATAGAGAGATAGAGAGATAGAGATAGAGATAGAGAGATAGAGATAGAGAGATAGAGAGATAGAGAGAGAGAGAGAGAGAGAGATAGAGATAGATAGAGAGATAGAGATAGAGATAGAGATAGATAGAGAGATAGAGATAGAGATAGATAGAGAGATAGAGATAGATAGAGAGATAGAGATAGAGATAGATAGAGAGATAGAGATAGAGATAGATAGAGAGATAGAGAGATAGAGATAGAGATAGAGATAGATAGAGAGATAGAGATAGAGATAGATAGAGAGAGATAGATAGAGATAGAGAGATAGATAGAGAGAGAGAGAGATAGAGAGAGAGAGAGAGATAGAGAGAGATAGAGAGAGATAGAGAGAGATAGAGAGAGATAGAGAGATAGAGAGAGATATAGAGACAGACAGACAGAGAGAGAGAGAGAGAGAGGTAGCTCTACTGTCTGACAATAAAGATCAGGACAATTTGAGAAACCCAGTTGAGACGAATATTTCAGCTCGTATTATACATGCCAGCTGAAACAGCTGTACAAAAAAAAAACAAAAAAAAACATGAAAATATTCTATGGCATATCTATTCTTCAGTAGATGATTATAATATGAAAAAATCATAAACATAGAAAGAAAAACAAGTTTATATCAGAATGATTGATTCAATCGTTTTTCTAACAAATAAGACAATTCATTATTTTTCTCTATCAGTAAAAACTAAAATTCATATTCAATAAAATTTTGTGGGCTTGGTCAAAAGGTTTTAAAATGTATTTTATGTATATTTTTTCTGTTTTTTTTTTGTTTTAATTTTTATCAAAAATGTTTTAGTTTTGTGATTTTATTTTTTAAATTTTTTTATTCTTTATAAACCTTTTAGATTGGAACAAGGAATTTAATCGAAAGAAAAAAAGTAGTAAGAGTCATAAAATGTCTATCTTAATTTTCTGATAAACATATTGTTTTTTCCATATTTATTTATCTATCCTTCCACGGAAGAATTGGAAATAATAAAATCTCGGTTGACAATAAAAGAAAAGAATGGCAATTCCAAAAATATCAAGTAACTGAAAGAAATTTAAAACCAAAAAGATTTCCTGCAAGTCTCAATTCTTTCAAACAAAATGGTGTAAGTATCTGATGATAAAAATTATTTTGCCCAGACAAAACGTTTTAAAATATTGGATTGGGAAAAAAATATAGATATTTTGAAAGGGAAAAAATAATTTTTACTTTAAAAATATCTGATTATTTTTTTTTTTTTACTTCTTAAAACAATGATTTTGATCAATATAATCATCCTAGCCTAGCTTGACAGAACGAAAACAATACAGGTATTCATTCTCATCGTTGTGGTGAGTGAAGAGCCCAGTGATACATGACAAGCAGACCTGCCCACAGAAACTGCAGTTAAATTACCTTAACGATGCCTGCATCTATTCCTCCTGTCTCTTGGACTGGCTCTTCGTGAATCTTCACTGGAAAAGACAGCCTGGTCAATTGTGGGTCTCCAAACCACTCCGTTAGTAGTTAAGAGTAAACCGCTGTTGCTAATGACCTAAAGGACACCGTCAATGAGGACTTCAAATTTTTTTTTTAAATCCTTTGAGGCGCTCCACACACTTTGAAGTCCAAAAGACAGCTCACCTATAGTCCAGTCCATGAACATTGGTATTTGACCTGCAATTATATGCTATGTAGGTGTGAATAACAGCAAAGGTCCTAAAATTGCTACCTTCTGCTTTTCCATTATGGCTGCGACATATATTAAATTGTCAATTACACCAAAACTAATTACCGTAGTTGGCATGAAGGGTCCATACAGAACTTACATTAGATTGAAGGGGGCCACAACAAGAATAAGGTTGAGAAAGACTGATCTAAACCACGTTTGAATCTACATCTTTTCATCACGAGTGACATACGATGAGGAGGGGGATGGGAAGAGCTGGTTGCTTTTATTCACACGAGTAAAATGTGAATTAAACGTATTGGAATGTGTGGGTTAACTTTACGGAATGAATGTGTCTTTCTGATGCGAATGATAATTAATGTTCAAATGACAATTTGATCTTTGAACTGTAGGAGAGCCATTATAATATTGCACTTAAAAGCATATCTCCTCTTTTAATTATAACAAAATGGGCAAAAACAGATATTTATCAGAGAGGATAAGGAGAAGGCGGGGAGAAGGGTTTTTTTTTTTAAAATTTGCAATCATAAATAATTAAAAAGTTTTTACAAATTTTTTTTCTCTTGTGCAAAAGAATGGAAGTTGGCATATTTCTTAATTCAAAATGTCACAGTGATGTTTCACAAGTGATAATCTAAAAATGCTGTTGTCATGCCAACATAAATTTCTCAGAGTTTGAGAGGGGGAGGGGGGCGAAATGGGGATTGGGTGAGGTAAAGGATTTAATGAGCTGATTCTTAGATGGAACTTACTACACACATTCAATCCTAAAACCATAATCCAAGAAAATTAGAAAGATATATAGAAAAGAAAGAAATCTTTGAATTAATTAATGTATATTTTTGTGATGACATTTTTTTCCTCCTCCTTCTGTTGTCTTAGGCATTATTGAAATTCCAAGCCATTTAGAATCATCCACATTGGAATATATAGAAAGAGTGGAAGGAGACGAGATCGGAAGATGCTCTCTCCATAAATTCATTGTAAAACCATCAACTTGTCTTTCAGGTGTGACATGGGCAATGTGTGTGACATGGGCAATGTGTGTGACATGGGCAATGTGTGTGACATGGGCAATGTGTGTGACATGGGCAATGTGTGTGACATGGGCAATGTGTGTGACAAGGACTGCGACTAACTTATGACTAAGAGTGAGGTGAAAAAATGTATTATTACATATGATAGAAATAAGTTTTTGTAGGTTTGTTTTGCCTGTCTTATGGCATATCAACCCTTTTTATGGTTGTTTCATGCTGAAACACAATACCTATTGCCAGGGTTGTGGAGTCAGAGTCGGATCTTTGAAAATTTCAGGAATCAGAGTTGATTAAAAGAAAAGGAAGAAACCGTGATTCATGAGGAAAAATGCTCAAAAAATTATTTTTGCCTTTTTTTTATCTTTGTTGTTTGTCATCTTTTTCTTAAAATATATATATATATATACAGGGTGGGCCAAAATAAGGGTCCTATCTTTAAATTTGAATAACTTGAATTTGAATAACTTTCACAAAATAAAAGTTAAACTCACCAAACTTTATGTGTGTGTAGACTGACCCTTCCGAGATTTTTTGAAATAAACAAAACAAATTTTAGCCGAAAAACACTTCTTAAAACTTACAAAAACTAAAGTATTGTTTTTTACACTGTTTTGAGTTTTTTAAGCAAAAATAATGTTTTCTAAATGAGGGTACGTTCCTTAGGGCTAATACGGCTCATGCTTGCTTCGGAAGGGGTCCTTTACTTATTCTAAAAAAAAAAATTTAAAAAAAAAAAAAAAAAAAAAAAAAAAAAAAAATCAATAAATAAAAAAGTTATGAATTTTTAAAAATAGGACCCTTATTTTTGCCCACCCTGTATATATATATATAGGATCGTCACTTAAAAAAATAAAGAAAGAACCGTCATTAAAAAAAAAGATAGACAACCGTCACTTAGCATGCATATTTTTTCTTTTTTTTAATTCACCCCAAACAAG
>OY744545.1:45846839-45881839 GCA_963556195.1 Sepiola atlantica
TTTAATTAACAAAAAAAAAAAAAATGAAAACAAAAATAATGAAATGTCAAAAAGAATCTTTTCTTTCTGAAAAATTCTAATTTTGCTTATTTCTCGCGCATTTTATATTTAAAATTACATTTTTAGAGACTGAATGTTTAGTAAAATGTTCAAATATGTCAAATTCTTCAAAATATTAAACTAATTTCTACAAATTTCTGGCATTTGAGGTCTGAAAAAGAAACATTTACAAAAATGTATGAACTATAAAGCTGAATAATAATGACAAGTTAACTTATTTCGGACATAATTTAATTTCTTCCTAAGAAGATAGAGAAATTAATCCTAGAATATTACACTGAGTATAAAACAAAAGTATTTATGTAAATTCATAAAATATATTTTTAAAAGAATTTTTGTGTACTTAGTAAAATAAAATTTAAGATACATTCTTAGAATGTTTTGCATTTAGTAATAAAAATGTTATGTTAGACATAACTGGTTATTCCAATGTGTGGACCCATCTAAAAATGCCATTTCAAATTTAAGCATGGCAGACCAACGAAAATGCCATTTCAAATTTAAGCATGACAGACCAACGAAAATGCCATTTCAAATTTAAGCATGACAGACCAACGAAAATGACATTTCAAATTTAAGCATGACAGACCAACGAAAATGACATTTCAAATTTAAGCATGACAGACCAACGAAAATGCCATTTCAAATTTAAGCATGACAGACCAACGAAAATGCCATTTCAAATTTAAGCATGGCAGACCAACGAAAATGACATTTCAAATTTAAACATAATTCTGAATAGCAGACACAGCTTCTTATAAAAATGTCTGGCCGCATTAAAAATAAGATACGTCCATTAAATCTACATGTTCAGCAATTTTTTCAAGGGTTGAATTAAGAAAGTTTAAAAAGGGGTATCCGTCCTAAGAAGCTTAAATAAATAATAAATAGTGAAAAACCTTATTTGGAACTGAAGTATTACAGGCTGACTTACCAACGAATAAAGCCTCTAGAAATGTGGAAATGTATATCAAAGAAGAAGCAGGCTTTACTCAGAATAAAAGACAATGAGATTTTATGAGAGATCATAGAAGTTCAGATATAATTAAACCCCCTTAAATTAACATGACATCAAAGTGATAACGAAAAATAAGAAAAAAAAATAGAATATAAGTTAAAACATTGCCGTCCTGAATGGACCCCTTGAAAGATCAAAGAAAACTTAATGAGTCTTCAACGAATAAAACAAACGACAAACAAATGTACAACTGTAAGCGAGAGAATCAAGTGTTCTTACTATTGACTCTCTCAAAGTGTATCCTATCCACCAGATCTTCACAACTTAGAAATATGCAGGTAGTAAATAACCTTTATTTTAATGTTTTTATCAAACAAGAAGAAAATTGAAAAATAGTAAAGACCTCTTGAACTATATCTAGTTTAAGAAGTCTTTACCATTTTTCAATTTTCTTCTTGTTTGATAAAAAAATTAAAATAAAGGTTATTTACTACCCCCCACCCTCTCAACGGAAATTCATAGATATGTATTTCATGTCTGCAAAAAGAAACAAAACAATTGAACGGTTCCCAAATAGCCCAAGACATAGATGCTAATAGCTGATTTTATCAAGAAAACCTGAGACCCTAGAAAAAGTTTATGAGCCGGATTCATAAAACTGAAAAAAAAAAAAAACAAGATGTCAGCTAATCATGCACTCGGGGATGGGGGAGGGGTGTCTGCCCACTGTGTTGTAATTTATTGGGTACCCCACGTTTAACTGACCCCATATCAAACTTGCCCTCATGAGAAGCAGAGTGACTACCCTTATTGTAACAAGATAAAAGCTGAATATAACAGCAAGGCTACTGAACTAAAAATATCATCTATCTATAAAAGATGAAAATTGTATGCCTGTCTGTTCTGCAGGATTTCCTCATCCAACACAGGTCTAAAACCCATACAAATTATAATAGTTATAGTAAAAAAACACTTTAATCTAACACTGGGCCATGACTTTAGGACCAATAAAAAATAAGGGAGATAATTCTCTTTTTTAAACGTTACAAAAAAATCAAATTGATATTTTTTATAGTTTATCAAATACTTGATTTTTCATCTTAAAATTTGTAATTATACTTTATGGTTCAATTTTTGGTACTAATGAGTCAACACTTATCGAGGCAAAAAGCCACTTGAAGACAAGGGTTAATTTGATAGTAAAAATGTTTCAGTAAAAAAAATAAACCAATATGCATTATGTGTCTAGTGTAACTAAAATATAAAAAATCATTTTTTCTGGTGTCTTTAACAAACACTTTAATCTATTAATAAAATTATATAATCAAATATTGAGCCTGTGTTTGTGTAACTATGAATAAGTGTAATTTGTAAAAAAAATTTTTTTAAATCGATTAATAAATTATTTAAAATATTTAAATGAAAAATATAATTAAAGTTTCAAAATTCTATTTAAAAAAAAAAAAAAAAAATTGTTAAAAATAATAATTCAGCTCGATGTTTGTTTCTAAAAATGATTTTATCATTTTTTATACACACGGTTACATTGTGGAATGAATAAATACTAGAATGCGGCCATTACTCATTCTCATTCTGTAAACTTGATGAATAAATTTAATGAAATGAATATGATTAGTGTATTTAATTAAATAAAAACGAATAACTGAACGATTTCGGTTAATTAAATAAAAAACTAATTAAGCGTAAACATTAGTTTTTTGTTTTTTAAATTAGTTTTATTTTCTCTAAAAGCAGTTAGTGTGATAAAAAAAATGATTGGTCTAATTAAATAAAACCTATAATTAGGCGCAATGTTTATTTCTACATCGGATTTTTACTTGTACCGCGGACCCTGTTAGGGGACATGGTAACAGGATTAAGATTTTGAAGGGATGTGTATCCTGTTGTTTGCAGAGTCCCAAATTACATTTTCATCTATTGAAAACCTATGCGAATTTAGGACACTGTTTCCATATGCACATTTATGGACATGCGTCTGTGTGTGTTCACAGCACAGGCTGTGATCGTCCGCTCGTTGTGTTGGTCTGAAATCGGAGGTCAGTTCCAACACCATTGTGTGGCGGCAGTCAATGCTATAACAGAAGAATTCTCCCTCAAAATTACATCTTCAGTTTAAAACAAGTAACAAAGTTTTATTTTGAGAGATGTTACAATGATACGCGTTTTCTTCCACTTAACAACAGACTTGCAAAGCAAGACAATCTCTTAGCTAAGAGCCCAAGAGCCATCTTGCTTGGAGAGGCACGAAAACCTCAACTGATTGTGAGATGCCCAGAAAACCAACTGCTTCTCTGCTGAAGTATATATAGATATCACTGGGACCACACTAGAAATACAATTTGAGATAATCAGCTGCCAATGTATGGACATCAAAAAAACAATGACCAAGGGCACAGTGGGCTATTTGGCCTATATACTGTCCATTTGGATTCTACGTTCATTCTACGAATCATTTTTAAATAAAATCATATTCTGGAGTTAGTGTTACCATGTATAAAGATATATTTAATCATTAGAATTAGGGTCCATAAATGATTAATCCACAAAGTTGGTCCAATGAATGGCTGCACTCCCAATTCCGTACATTTTGCTGTATCAGCCAAGCACGCGTGAATACCTGCTATGTGCAAGAACAGTAATACTAGTGAATAAATCTCATTTTTAGATAAATGACATTAGATTTAAAGACTAAGAAACAGTATGTTGTGTCAGATATAACCTTTCCTTTCAATTATCGGATGGATGTTGACATCAAATTATGTGTACACAACTTCAGTGGAATTCAGGGCTCTTACGACAAACTCTTTGTATACAACAGCAAAACTGCTCCCTAATCAGCATTGGCAGATAACTTGCATGTTAAATGGGGCCAACCAGATCCTGCTGGATAAAGTGAAACCACAACAGCAGGTAATACTGTGCGTCTTTTGCTCAACAAACATGTGATGAATGAACTTTGAGTGGAGAGATAATTTTTCTAAGTGGTCCATTATATTGAGAGTGGCTTCGTCTAAATGTCTGGTCAATGTACCTGTGTTTAAAGAGTTTTGTCTTGATCTTTATTTTTTTTTACTATTGTTGAAACCGGTTCTGTTCACAGGGTACTTGGACATTCATGAGAGTTGATTGAACTGAAGGGTGGAAGGAGTATTGATGCTCTTGATGAAGCAGGTATGGAAGGCTGTTACAAAGTTCTTTGCGTTGAAAGGAGCCATTTGTAATTGTGTTTTATGAAAATTAAAATTAAAACTTTTTTTGTTCTTCAGTCGTGTTCTTGTGCTGAAGATAGATACTGTAGCTAGTAGGAATATAAAAAGGAACACTCAAAGAATTTTCGGAAAGATAATAGCTCACTGGAAACATTCTTGTTCTCACCTTAATTGCAGCATTTAATTATATTGGCATTTGGCATTATTTGGAATTGGCATAGAGTCAAGAATGAAAAAGTTACAATTCTTTCATTTGAAGACGGATCATCACAATGCTTGAACAATGGTCGAAAAGGTGAGCGGTAGGGTGTGTGGAGAGTTAGGCGTCGATGGTTGTAGCTAATTCCTTAGCAAAGAACCTTGAAAACGGGGAAGGAAGTGGAGAAAATATTTATTTTATCTCAAAAAGATATCAATATTATTAATACTGATTTTGTTTCAGTTGTTTTTAATCCGAAATACAAGCGTGTTCTTCTGTTCAGCTTTTTAGGGAATTTTTACTTCTTGGAATAGTTTTACCAAAATTGAAGAAAGGGAAGGTGTAAGAAAGAAAGAAAGAAAGACAGAAAGAAAAAGTCCCGTTTATTCTCTTGTACTTGCAGTTGATGGGGGGAGCGCGGTGAACAGGAAATAGGTAAGAACACAGCGCCATAAGGTAAACATTGCGAGATAATTATCCGAAACAACAAATTTCCAAAAGAGAAAAACACCAGCTTGAAAATAATCCAAAAGTCAAAATCCTAAATAGAAGAGCTTATCTCTACCATCTGATTAGAATAAAGTTATTTTAGAATTAAAAGAGAACAAGGAGAAGGGAGAGATATACACAGGGGACGGGTTGGGGGGGGGGGGTGAGTAGTAGAAAAGGAAACCAAAAACAAGATGGATACTCTTAACATATGTCCATACAATCTGTGCTTCAGCGCTGAAAATGTTATTTTGAACATAAGCGTGATAGACAAACGAAAACGCCATTTCAGACTTGTGCGTGATCGAGACTTATACAGCTGCTTCAACGCATTTAAAATGAGATGCGTCCATTGAATCTGTACATTAAACGATATAAAATGCCATCTCAGACTGTCGCGCAGACAGAGCCTCTTACAGAGATGCTTGGACACATCTACAATAAGATGTATTAATTAAATCTGTGCGTCTCGCGATAGAAAATGCTATTTAAACCTGAAATGTGACGTATGTGCAGACGAATGGACAGAGCTTCTCATAGGGACACAAGGACACATCTAAAAATTTTAAAATGGAAAAACAACTGACATTATAATTGATATCAGATCCATTTTGTTTAAAAACTGCCCACTGCCTTTGTATGGCTTAACTTGGCTTCCATCCACAGTCAGCCTTATCGCTCAGATGTTGGTTTCCTACTCACATACTACCCGCACTACCCCCTCCGCCATATCATCACCTTCTTTGTTCTTCATCCCTGTATCATCAGTGGGTAAGATTATTTCAAAATGATTGCATTATCAAACCAAAACATTTCACATTTGGGAAAGAGAAATAAACTAGTCAAAAATTATATTTAAAAAAAAAAAAAAAAAAAAAAAATTATTTTTATATTAAAAGCAAGATTTTCAATGCAGTTGGAAAATGAAGGCAAGATAACCTGAAAATTCATTCATCGCTCCCCCCCCCCTCACACACACACACACACACCAATTCCATCCTCGCTTGCCCTCTGCCAAAATATGAAATTATAAATTTGACGAGCAAAATAATAGTATTAAAAAAAAAAAGACAAAGCAAGAAACAATAATCAAGTCTTGCCTCAAGTGTAAAATCCTATTAATTTATCAGCTTTTTTATTTCATTGGCTACTATTCGGGAATAAATTTCAAGTTGCAAGGAGAGAGGGGGGGAGGAGAGAGAATGGAGAAAAGGAGATATATATATATATATATACGTGCCTGTGTATAGAGAAAAAGATATCAATGTGTTGGTATATGTATAGAGAAAAATTATATTGATGTGTTTGTGTATGTACAATATACTAGGCCACCATTGGTAGTATACATAAGATGAATGGATAAAAAAAGACATTAAACAGTTAGATAGGTTCAATAGTATCCATGGTTTAAGCAAACTGTAACAGAATAGACAAAACCCATTTTTCAATAAATCAAAGGATTTCAGAATAGATTGTGATGTCATAAAGAAAAGAGAGATAGGATCTATTAATTATTTATATCACCACATTCTTCCGACCATTTCTTTTATCATTTGGCTTTCCTCCCACCATGGACAAACATCCAGGGTCCTCAGAGTTTTAGCACTAATATATACAGGGTGAGACAAAAGTAGGTGGACAGTAAAAAACATTTTCCTTCTTGATTTACACAGCTTTGAAGTCTGCCTCTTATGCTTCGACAAAAAAATGTTTTTTACTGTCCACCTACTTTTGGCTCACCCTGTATATATATATATATATATATATATATATATATATATATATATTAGTGGCAGATTTACATGATAATGATTAATTTAGTTGTGTTCACCAAAATCAACCCCCACAATATTATCCAACACATGCAAGCACGTAAAATAGACGTTTAACTGAATTTGATGAATACTGTTTCATTTTATTTGTACAGGGTGGGCAAAAATAAGGGTCCTATTTTTAAAAATTCATAACTTTTTTATATATTGATTTTTTTTTTTTTTTTTTTTTTTTTTAGAATAAGTAAAGGACCCCTTCCGAAGCAAGCATGAGCCGTATTAGCCCTAAGGAACGTACCCTCATTTAGAAAACATTATTTTTGCTTAAAAAACTCAAAACAGTGTAAAAAACAATACTTTAGTTTTTGTAAGTTTTAAGAAGTGTTTTTCGGCTAAAATTTGTTTTGTTTATTTCAAAAAATCTCGGAAGGGTCAGTCTACACACACATAAAGTTTGGTGAGTTTAACTTTTATTTTGTGGAAGTTATTCAAATTCAAAGATAGGACCCTTATTTTGGCCCACCCTGTATAAGATGTTATGAGGGAGGGCATTAGAATCAAACCAGTCAGAACCAAAATACCCTCAATTCCACCTCGTTTATTTTTGGTGCTTCTGAGTACGATTCTTTTTCATGTCATTAAGTGATTATAACCTACAACTGACATAAAGCCTATGCATACGTTCCAAACTTGCGTAGGTCTATATCATTAGAACTGGTCTTTATCATTAGAACTGGTCTATATCATTAGAACTGGTCTATATGAAAGAATAAATAAACTAAAACCATAGGAAGTGTAAATTCAACTCTAGTGAAACCTTAAGTGCTTCAGACTTCAAATCCACAACGTTTTCTTATCCCCCCCCTCTTTTCCGCAACAATCTATATAATTAGGGCACATGTCATAGTAAGAATAGAAATTTCATTTTTATTTGTTCAAAATTACTCAAGTCCCCTGAAAACGAACTTAATGGGGAAACAATCAATAGAAGAAAACAAAAACGTCAGCACTTTTTGTTTGATTGTTAACCCTTTGGTTTCAATGCGCTTCTTACAACGATGCACTTGGTTTCGGAGTTGAATTTGCCAACTATTCACTGATATCCAATTTTATGGGACAAAGTGAAATTCACATACAAACTGACTTTTTAATAAATCTCCGAGAAGAGATGAAGTTTGACGCTGTATGGCAGCTAAGTTTGATCAATTTAGGTGAGGGGGTTCGCTTTCGTTGTTTTACAGCAAATCAACATTCTTGAAGTTATTTAATGCTAAAGTGAAATACCTAATGTAAACAACTTTGCATGAGAAACTAAACCCAAATTGTTATTTTATCCAGAGTTAGAGGTGGCGGCTGGCGATTGGTAACTCTTCTAATAGTAATCGTACATAAATTACCAGAATAGATGTTAACGTTTACTGTCCAGGCAATTTTTAAAAAAGATTTAAAGATTTTTAGAACGAATTGTGAAATTAAATCAACAACAATATTAGCATGGGAACAGATTCAGAAATAATGGGGGCAAATTAATTAACGGGGCATTTTGGGGAATCATTGGATGAAATATATAAGAGAATTTCACCTCTGTTTATTAATAACATATGATCTCTGATATGACTTTTTTATGGTTGTTTTGAGAAGATGGTTAAAAAGGAGAGATGCCCAAAGAGGCATGACAACAACAATATTATTAATAATAATAATAATAGATCCAATTGGATTTGAACTTGGTACAGTCAACAATAAATGCGAGATGAGTGCGTTTTCTTTTTCATTGGTTAAGAAAACTCAGTGCATGTGTGTGCGTTGCATACATATTAAACATATTTACATATGTCGGTTTGAATTGAGTTCTTCGATAATTCGTTCAATGTACACATAAAAATTAAGTTTTTTTTAATGAATATTAATTTGCATAAACAAGATTGTCCACTTTGATGACGTCATTGCGAAAATGCTGATTTTTAAATTCAATTGAATAAGCAGCAGTTTTTTAAGGGGAAATTTCATGAGTAATAGTTTTAAGAGAATGAAGGTTGAAGGGGGTGAGAGAAGGGGCAAAAGAGAAAGATGGTGCAGGGTGGGGGGGGGAGATGGGCTAGGTGCTAAGAGAGAGAGAGAGAGAGAGAGAGTAGGGGTCAAGAGAGAGAGAGAGAGTAGGGGCCAAGAGAGAGAGAGAGATGGGGTAGGGGCCAAGAGAGAGAGAGAGAAAGAGAGAAATGGGGTAGGGGCCAAGAGAGAGAGAGAGAGAGAGAGAGAGTAGGGGCCAAGAGAGAGAGAGAGAGAGAGATGGGGTAGGGGCCAAGAGAGAGAGAGAGAGATGAGGTAGGGGCCAGAGAGAGAGAGATGAGGTAGGGGGTCCAAGAGAGAGAGAGAGATAAGTAAGGGGGTCCAAGAGAGAGAGAGAGAGAGATAAGTAAGGGGGTCCAAGAGAGAGAGAGAGAGAGATAAGTAAGGGGGTCCAAGAGAGAGAGAGAGAGAGATAAGTAAGGGGGTCCAAGAGAGAGAGAGAGAGAGAGAAGTAAGGGGGTCCAAGAGAGAGATAGATAAGTAAGGGGGACCAAGAGAGAGATAGATAAGTAAGGGGGGCCAAGAGAGAGATAGATAAGTAAGGGGGACCAAGAGAGAGATAGATAAGTAAGGGGGTCCAAGAGAGAGAGAGAGATAGATAAGTAAGGGGGTCCAAGAGAGAGAGAGAGAGATAGATAAGTAAGGGGGTCCAAGAGAGAGAGAGAGATAGATAAGTAAGGGGGTCCAAGAGAGAGAGAGAGATAGATAAGTAAGGGGGTCCAAGAGAGAGAGAGAGAGATAAGTAAGGGGGTCCAAGAGAGAGAGAGAGAGAGATAGATAAGTAAGGGGGTCCAAGAGAGAGAGAGATAGATAAGTAAGGGGGTCCAAGAGAGAGAGAGATAGATAAGTAAGGGGGTCCAAGAGAGAGAGAGATAGATAAGTAAGGGGGTCCAAGAGAGAGAGAGAGAGATAGATAAGTAAGGGGGTCCAAGAGAGAGAGAGAGATAGATAAGTAAGGGGGTCCAAGAGAGAGAGAGAGAGATAGATAAGTAAGGGGGTCCAAGAGAGAGAGAGATAGATAAGTAAGGGGGTCCAAGAGAGAGAGAGAGATAGATAAGTAAGGGGGTCCAAGAGAGAGAGAGAGATAGATAAGTAAGGGGGTCCAAGAGAGAGAGAGATAGATAAGTAAGGGGGTCCAAGAGAGAGAGAGATAGATAAGTAAGGGGTCCAAGAGAGAGAGAGAGATAGAGAGATAGATAAGTAAGGGGGTCCAAGAGAGAGGGATAAGTAGAGGGGGGGGTCCAAGAGAGAGGGATAAGTAGAGGGGGGGTCCAAGAGAGAGGGATAAGTAGGGGGGGTCCAAGAGAGAGGGATAAGTAGGGGGGGGTCCAAGAGAGAGGGATAAGTAGGGGGGTCCAAGAGAGAGGGATAAGTAGGGTGGTCCAAGAGAGAGGGATAAGTAGGGTGGTCCAAGAGAGAGGGATAGGTTGGGGGGTCCAAGAGAGAGGGATAGGTTGGGGGGTCCAAGAGAGAGGGATAGGTTGGGGGGGTCTAAGAGAGAGGGATAGGTTGGGGGGGGTCCAAGAGAGAGGGATAGGTTGGGGGGTCCAAGAGAGAGGGATAGGTGGGGGGGTCCAAGAGAGAGGGATAGGTGGGGGGGTCCAAGGGAGAGGGATAGGTGGGGGGTCCAAGGGAGAGAGAGATAGATGGGGGCCAAGAATGAAAGAGAGATGGGGAGGCAATAGAGAAAGAGAAAAGGGATGGGGGAAGATTGTTTGGTTTTGGTTTACAGAAACTAAACTTTTCAATGATACCCATCATTGTCTATTTTTAAACTTAGACTTTTTTTTTTTAAATTTGCAGAAGAAAACATTGCTACAAATGCACTATTTAATATCTTATAAATATACATATATATAAAAATTGCATAGTTTGTTTAAAGCATTGCTTGTAGTATAGACATATTATTGAAAGCCTTAACAATGCACATTTTCTAAATAAAATAACATATTTATAGTTAATATATTTTGAGAAAAATATCTTTAAAAATAATTCGAACTTGTGGAAAAGGCCTTTTTGGGTTTTACTTTCTTTTTTTTATATGCTTTATTATTGGAGTTGCATTCTGACTGCTTATTTAGCATCGAGGAAAATTGAATTTTGCACATTTCTTTGATTGTTGAAAGAATACTTTAAAAATGACAAACAAGACCTGGGTAAGCTGAAAGTAAAGAAAGTTGCATAGATTGTTTGAAGCATTGCGAGTCATATAGACATTATCATAGGTTTGAAAACCTTCACAATGTGCATTTTAAAAACGGGTTCGTCTACATTTCTTAATTCTCATACAAATTGTTTCAATTTATTTTTAAAATATGCATTGTTAAGGCTTTCAAACATAATGTGTGTGTGTGTGTGTGTGTGTGTGTGTGTGTGTGTGTGTGTGTGCATGTTCTGTGTTTAAATCTGTGGTTCTTAAATTTTTATATGGTTAGTAATTTCTAAAGGGAGGCGCAATCCCTTGAGAAAGAGAAAGAATTGCTCCGATGAAAAATGTGAAACTTGGAAATTCATCAGGAATCTATTTCAGTGTGAAGTGGCTGATGTTTAGGCTGAAGCGCAAGAGGAGTTTCTTGAGCTAAAGGTCAACTCAACAGCTAAGGATAACTTCAAAGGATCAGCTCTTGAACACATCCTGGATCAAGTATTTTCCCCGTTTACCTTCGGATCTTACCTATGTTTGAATCGACATATCTTTGTGAAGTTGCGTTTTCCACCCTCATTGTTGTCGATTCCAAGTACAGAAAATGGCTGAATATTGAAAGATACTGACATTGTACATTCTGGCATTCAACCACACATTCAAGATCGTGCAGCAGCTAAAAAGCAGTGTCAAGCATCTGACTAATAATCTGACTAATTCATATTCAATAAAAAATCTATTATTGTGAACGAAATAGTCTCAAGCAACTTTTTATATAATGTGATTATCAGATTATAGATATTTTGCATCATGTGACTAATTGGTCCCCCGATTTATAAAATCGGGGGACTTATGTTTTGAGGCATGTCCGTCCGTCCATCTGGATTTTTCTCTGCAACCATCCATTGAATTTCTCTGAAATTTTGCATGAAGTTGTAACTTTGGTCAGGTTAGAAAGTGACATTCTCAGATTTTAAAAAAAAATCTGGTTAGCCCCCCAGGGGGTTAAAAGGCCCCGAAATGGCAAAAAATGACATGTTTTGCCCCATAACTTTTCATCCATCCATTCAATTTCTCTGAAACTTGGCCAAAATGTAGAGGCAATTGTTCTGGATATAAAATAAGTATCGCTGACCTCGGAAAAAATCTGGTTCGCGCCCCCAGGGGGTCAAAGTGGTGTCAAAAATGCCCCAAATTGTCCAAATTTATTGCATTTTACACTCGCCACATCGAGTCACATACAGAGGGGGACCACGCAGCATGCGCGGCTTGTTCGTATTCAATAAGAGGATGAAAAACAGATTTTACTTAAAATCTCGAAGGCAATTTAATTTATAGATGCAAAGGGACATGCAAAAGGGACATGCAAAGGATAAATCGCGAGGTAAAAAAGGTTACGAACCACTAGTATAAATGTTCTCGTTTGAGAGTTTTAGCCAGACACATATACAAACAGACGAATATCCTTTATTCATATACTAGCAAATATATGCTCTCTCCGGTCGCATATTTTTGCTCACCTTGGAAGATATCATGGTGAATGAACATATACTACACTGACCTCTAAAGGAGAAGGTAATTAATGAGAGGATGGTATCATAACGACCACCCTCCCCCAAAGAGGAGTTAATGCCTGGGAGGATGATATCATGACAACAGAACAAATAGTACACTACATACACACACAAAACGAAAAGATAATCATGGAAAGATGGTATCATGAGGAACGAATATATACGATACCGACCCCCAGAAAGAGGAGGTAATACATGGGAGGATCGCCCCATAAAAGGAGAAGATAATACCTGTGAGTATGGTATCATGGCAACAGAACAGATACTACACTACCCCCCCCCCCATTAAAACATAATACAATAAGAGATTAAATCAGTTTTTTTTTTTCATTTATTCAAAAATGTCTAGCCATAAAAATATTTTTGTGTTCATTGGCCTTTTGGCTAAGATCAAAGCATAGTATCTGTTCTTGGCATCTCGGTGAAATCAGACATTTTATTATCAACGAAAATATTGCGTACATATAAGAAAATATGACAATTCAAAATTACAAATGTTTATTACAGAATATTAATTTATTAGAAGCTGTTTATATAATAAATATGCAAATTAAGAAGATCTAAAGGTATTTGAGGGTATTTGCAGTTTCCTACATATACAGTATTACAAAATGTAATGTTGTATAATAGAATTAAATAAGCACAACCTGTTTTGATGTTAATATAGTTAGGATAGATGGAAAAAAACTTTCACATTTATTCATTTAGATAGATCATTTCCTCGATCTATTTCCAGATTTTTACGTTCAGTAAAATAAAAGTTAGTTTACAATAAAATTTCTTCAGAAACATGAAACACATTGTTTTTTCCATAAAATAAATTTTGAAACATTGCTTGTATTCTATTTATTGGGGAGGGAGGGCTATAAATAGAAAATTCCTGTTTTTTTTTAGGGTGGGAGCTGATCGTACTATAAGCTATGTGAATTCATTAAAATGGATAATACACTTCAATCATTGGTTGTTTAAACAAAATCTTCAGATAAGAACGCGTTGGATTTTTATGGGTTTTAGGTAAAGTAGTGATGGCGATTAACATACTTGATTTGCATGTTCAAAAAGAGAAAATAAAAATAGGGGGAAAAGAAGGAAACGATCAACAGAGGAAACGATAAAGAAAAAAAAGATTTAAAAAAATTTTTTTTCAAGAAAAGAGATATAAAATTTCATTAAAATAAATTCAAAAGAGATAGAAAAACGTTAATTTTTTTTTTTTTTTTTTTGGTGGTGTTGGTGTGGAGTCGGAGAGGCCCCATCTATCAATAACAAATAAAAAGCCAGGATATTGTCTTTATGGTTAGACATTAGAGTTGCTAAGAATAATAATTTTCTATTTGAGAAAATCTTTCCCACACTTTTTTTTTGGAGGGGAGGGGGATAGTTTCCTTCCCATTTTTATACTCAGTTTTAATTTTAAAATCGCCCCTTTCCTCCCGCCTAGCCATATTCTGTATTCTTGTCTTGACAATATTATCCACTAGAATGTCAATTTTTAATTTTTTTTTTTTTTAAATTTATTTTTTGTACAAAAATGTGTTTTCTCTATAATAGAGCGACTCTTTTGTCTCTTTGATACTTGTGCATCTTTCAATCTCCAAAAACCCTGCTGATCCAGCACTTGAAAAAGAAACAATTTTTTTATGTAAATTTTTTTTAAACATCATCATTAGTGAAGTTTTATCTTTTTTTTTTTTTAATAGCCAAAACAGAGTTTTTATTATTTTTTAATTTTTTTTTTTTTTAAACCAAATGCACGCATTTCAGAGCCAAGGATCTTGTGATATGGACAGCAGATGGTTTTATTGGCATTTGGTCACAAGGAAAGATATAAAAAAAAAGAACATTTTTAAATGTCAAAAAAAGAACAGATAAACAAAGAAACATTAGGGATTGGAATTTGTGTGTGTTGAATTTATATCATCAACGACGACGTAACATACTTTGCCACTGTGTGCCTCAATCTATTTTCTTCTTTCCCAATCAGCCAAATCTTTTCCTTTTTAGCTTCATTCCTAATGTACTTTCATTTTCATTATCAGCTCTTGATGAAGATTTATGTTCCCTGTGAGAGCTGCATTTTACCATAAACATTTGACAAACACTTTAAAAAAAAATTATAAAACTTTACGAAAAGAGAGACGCTAAGTAATATACAGACCAAAGGAAATTACAATCAAATCAAGACTGTTTTTAGCCATCGAGAGAGCGAGAGACGAAGAAAGCACTTAAGAAGACGAAGAACAACAAGAAGAAGAATGGAAACTAGAGAAGAGAAAAAAAAAAAAAAAGAGAGAAAAGACTCAGAGTATAAAAAAAATGGAGTATGAAGTGAATGGGGGAGGTTGGAAAATGGAGGAAGGAGATTTCTTTAAAAAAAAAAAAAAAAAAAAAAAAGAAATTCTGCTAAAACCTTTTATCTTTTGTAACCGTATGAAACGAAAGAAAAACAAACAGAAGAAAATTTGAAACAGAAAAGTTTAATTCTTTTTTTTTTGTTAACCGTTCTGAATGGGAATATAAAATGGAGTAAATTGTAAAGAAAGCCGTTTATTTTAGCTTCTATTATTTATTTCGTTTTGTTTTAAAGAAAGAGAAAACAACTTTGCACTGTTGAATGTAAGCAACCTGTCCCTCTTCTCCCACCCACTCCTACACACACTTCAACTTAGTAAAATGAATTTAAAAATAAAAACCAATTTATACAAGAATGGAAACCATAGTGTCTATGATTAAAAAAGAAATTAACAAAAAAAAAACAACAAAAAAAACAAACAAAAAACCCAAAGAATTAAGGGAGGATTTGAAAATTAAATGCAATGTGGATGAATTTCTTATGCTGTTCTATGTTTAAGCTTTGGCGTTTTATACCGAAACACCCAACAAACCTCCTTTTTTCTTTCAAGTCAGACAATCAAGGGAGACAACCGCTATTCTCTACAATTCCCAATGAGTGCAAATCATTATAACTATCTATACATAAGACAAAAAATGTCTGGCTGGCTGCAAACTACTTTTAAATCATTAGACCAGGAACTTGAGATTTGGAAGAAATTATCTATCGATGCAGATAATCAGATGGAGTTATATATATATATATATATATATTTTCTTCAGGGAGAGAAACAGAGAGAGGGAAGAAGGGGCATTATTTTAATCAGATTGTAACCATAGTTAAATTACACAAAATTAAATAATTGGGAATATGCTACCAGTCATGCAATTGATTGATTTTATATCTAAATACTAAATTCTGACTTAAAGACCAATCAAGAGTAAGGGGTATAATAAAGTTTCTTTTCGATTTGTGATTCAGGTTGATTTTTCATCTTAACATTTCTAAAGTTACTTTAAAGTTCAAGTTGAGTGGAAATTGTTGTTGTTTTTTAAATAAACTTAGATAAACCCAATTTCTGCCATGATATCTACTGTCTTTTTTTTTTTTTAATAGATACACAACACATATTTTTTAAACAATAATGTGAGAGAAAGAGAAGCAAAGAGACAGATACAGACATAGGTAGATAGAGAGGGGAGAGAAAGAAAGAGAGAGTCAACAGATGACGATTAGAACAGAAGTGACGCGGCCGTTACTGACATAGCGTTGCCACGAACAATAGCCAGGGAGATGCGTTGGAACAACCAGGCTGACTCACGGGGCTCGTGCCTAGATGTTGAAATCCTCCGTCCAATGTCCTGAAAAAATTTAACAGTCTCGGGGCCAAGCACACCCGACGTTTCCACTGAAATTGGTTGGAAGACGAAACGGTCAGTGAGCGAGCTGTATTTTCCGCGCTTCCTTGTTTCGGCGAGCAGAGCTGCCGTGCCGGGCTTCACTACGGATTTCGCAATCCTTGCTGCTGAAAAGGAGTCGGAACAAGTGGCATCCCAGATCAGCGGCTTTCCGGCTCGGAAAGCAAACACAGTCTGTAATGGATGGCGAAATCTGAACAATAAATATTATTCATTGAGTAATAAGTAATCAATAAAATGTTTACAGATTAAAAATACAAGTCATTTTTAATTGTATTACAATTAAAAATACAAGTCATTTTTAATTGTATTACAGTTAAAAGTAAAACATTGTTTTCGGGTTGAACTGACATTCAAAAGAGGAAGATTTCAGATACTTCAGTTGTGGATGTTTCACAAATAATTCAACAAGAAAGAAAGAAGACATCGTATAAGTCAACAATACCTAAGAACAATTCAAATTTTTGGAAATCAAAGTATGTTCCTATTTACTTGTCTCCACACGAGGGTAAAGTTAGACACAAGGTTAGTTTTAATGTAGGAAAAATCCAGCTCACAAAAAGGAGCACTCTGGATTTGGACAAAAATAAAAATTGTCTTATTCTAGAAGGATTTTTCTTTCACTGACCAAGGACAGAAGATGAAGTGTAGTATCAGAACAGATGCTACACTTTGCTCATAGTCAAAAGGCCAAGGATATGTCACTTATTTTCCAATAGCCATATTGGATTGATTATTCGGCAAGAAAATCAGCTGTCGCGTAAAATACGATAATACAGCCAAAATCTCTATCATAATCAATGTTGTCGGTTTAAGGAGCGCGAGAGAGAGATTTTGTAATTATTAAGTGTTGACTTGTTTGTTTTGGAAATTGTTCTCTTTATTCCTTTCAGAAAACCAATATATTTTAACATGAACTAGAATTTATTTAGCTTAATGGAGATCCATTTTCTTAACTATGAGTTGCGTACAGATTATTTTTAGAGGGCAACAAAAGGTTTAAACATTTCTTCGGCACATACATCATGCTCTAGAGTCACTAACATTTTGGCAACAACCCACTTTAATTTCAAATCTATTCTACATCAAATGGTTACGCTAACCTATCAAAAATCAACTTTTGCTGTTGGGCTCTAACCAGAGGTGGGAGGGTAGACAATTTTTGCAGGAGTACGCAGTAAGTATTCGTTTTTAAAATTAGAATTGGTAGACAGATTTCTTTTTCAACCGACTGTCCAAATTAGGTAAAGAATCTGGAATTTTTGCAAGTATTTGAGTCCTTTATTTATTTTTTATTTTTTTTTAAATTTTTTTTTTTTTTTTTTTTTTTTTATTTATTTATTTTTTTTTTTTAATTCAACTTTTGGTTAATGGCCAGTTTTTTTGTTTTTTTTTCAACAGACAGCCTCCCCCCCCCCACCTCTGGTTTTAGCTGACCCTAGGTCATCTCCCATCAATCATCCCAGATTAACAATTGCACATGGTGAACTAGCTCTACACTGCAAAAGTATTGATTACTTCCACGGAACATGCAACAGAAAGGTGCACTGAAAATAGTAAAGTCTTATCTTTTTTACACGGTTGGAAAAGAAGTTCTACCAATGTTTAACTAATTGGTAATATTTTGGCCAATCATTTTTATTAGTATGTTAAACTAATTGGTCATATTTTGGCCAATCATTTTTATTAGTATGTTTAACTAATTGGTCATATTTTGGCCAATCATTTTTATTAGTATGTTTAACTAATTGGTAATATTTTGGCCAATCATTTTTATTAGTATGTTTAACTAATTGGTAATATTTTGGCCAATCATTTTTATTAGTATGTTTAACTAATTGGTAATATTTTGGCCAATCATTTTTATTAGTATGTTTAACTAATTGGTAATATTTTGGCCAATCATTTTTATTAGTATGTTTAACTAATTGGTAATATTTTGGCCAATCATTTTTATTAGTATGTTTAACTAATTGGTAATATTTTGGCCAATCATTTTTATTAGTATGTTTAACTAATTGGTAATATTTTGGCCAATCATTTTTATTAGTATGTTTAACTAATTGGTAATATTTTGGCCAATCATTTTTATTAGTATGTTTAACTAATTGGTAATATTTTGGCCAATCATTTTTATTAGTATGTTTAACTAATTGGTAATATTTTGGCCAATCATTTTTATTAGTATGTTTAACTAATTGGTAATATTTTGGCCAATCATTTTTATTAGTATGTTTAACTAATTGGTAATATTTTGGCCAATCATTTTTATTAGTATGTTTAACTAATTGGTCATATTTTGGCCAATCATTTTTATTAGTATGTAAAAATGGCAGCACTTATAAAGTAATGTACTATTAAAAAATGATTACATTAAAATAATTCAAATAACAACTAAACCACAACAAAGCAAACAAGCTTAATACAGGGTGGGCCAAAATAAGGGTCCTATCTTTAAATTTGAATAACTTGAATTTGAATAACTTCCACAAAATAAAAGTTAAACTCACCAAACTTTATGTGTGTGTAGACTGACCCTTCCGAGATTTTTTGAAATAAACAAAACAAATTTTAGCCGAAAAACACTTCTTAAAACTTACAAAAACTAAAGTATTGTTTTTTACACTGTTTTGAGTTTTTTTATGCAAAAATAATGTTTTCTAAATAAGGGTACGTTCCTTAGGGCTAATACGGCTCATGCTTGCTTCGGAAGGGGTCCTTTACTTATTCTAAAAAAAAAAAAAATTAAAAAAAAATCAATAAATAAAAAAGTTATGAATTTTTAAAAATAGGACCCTTATTTTTGCCCACCCTGTATAATCTCTTTTATATTCATAAATAAATAAATTTATATACTAGAAGAATACCCGTCCCAGAACAGGTAAAATTAATTCTCCAAACAGAACGGTTTTGCACCACTTTTATGGTCCCTTTATGAAGATTAAAAGCAAGATATAATGATAATAAACCTTATGTCTAAAATCCTTATTCTAATTTTGATCAAAATCTATTACATGATTTCGATTCGAGAAAATGTCTAAAATTTACGGCTTAAGCATAAGGGATCTTAAAAAACTGAAATTCAGGAAATCTTGCTTAATTGGTGTCTAATGATTATAGATAAGATTCAATGCAAATCTGAAATATTTGAATTATCAAATGGGAGGTTGTGACAATATTATGCCCTCTAAAACACTTCAGAGAAACTGATTCTGAGGAATATTGATTCATTCATATCTAATACCTATTGTTAAAATTTCACACCAATCAAATCAGAGGTATCTGAATTTTCACAAAAATTTGACAAAACTATGAATATTTACATTGTTAACCTCATTAGCTTATGGTTATATTATGTTAGATGGTTTGGTTTACGGCATATCAACCATCTATAGGTTATTTAATGGCGAATAAAGATGTCAAATGTAATTCTGTAGAGAGGGTCATTTTTTATATTCATAGAATACATTGCTCTCGGAATATACTGCTCTTAGAAGGAAATTTTACATTACTCTCAGAAAACATTACTCCATGGTACTCGTAATCTTTGTTCTCAACACAATTGAACCTCAGCCACCACTTTCTAGTATCTATTTGGGTGAAAAATAAAAAGGAGAAGTAAGGTTTTGATTTTTAGAAGAATCAGATTAAATAATACGGTTGGGGATGACTTATAGATACTAGGGCATGACATGACCAGCCGATAGATCAGATTTGGCCTCTCCGGACTACCATCTGGCCGAAGTTAGGGCCAAAGTGGATTGTTGCAAGTCACCAGGATCTTGTCCTAAGGCAGCATGTGTCACCACCCACGGCCTACAGGTGGCCCGATTTTTATTTTTTTCATCCCTCTGCATGGGGGTGCAGTCGGTGAATTCGTAGCCCTGCCGACAGGGCGATATATCATGTTAGAACACTGGTTCTTATTTAATCACCAAAGCTAAACAATGTTGACCCTGATTAGTATTTAGATGGGTGACTACTTAGGAATATCAGATTCTGTAAGTTTGTCAAGTGGCAAGGTACGAATTCACTTCTGCTTCCCTTAGCTATGGGTAAAATAGATAGGTAAACTAGATTCCCAAGCCTTGGTAGAGAAACAAAGTCTAGTAGATGGAAAACTCAAAATAACACCAGTCCTTCTCTGCTCATCTCAGTATTTCTTCTGTCTGTCATGGATTTCTACTTGTGACTGGACTTAATCAATTCCAGGTTAGAAGAACCCTTGTTTCACTATCAACTAGTGTGAGTTCAACGCCTGTTAAGAAAAAAAAAAACTGATTGGTAGATATCTAAAGGGGCATGAAATGGGGAATAAGGGCAGTCTTCTACCCCAGTTGATTAAATAAGGGGTTTAGTTTGAAATTTGCAGAACATTACCAACTACAACAAAAGACATCTGAAGAAGGCCAGATAGTATGCCGACTGAAACATTGTGAAAATGGCAAAAAGGAAGATGACGACAACGGTATGAACCATGTAAATAATGTGAAAAATGTACACTTGACAAAAAAAAAAAAAATAACTTAGAACCAGAATTGAGTGGTCTGTACCTTAACTTTGGCTCTCAAAATTTTGATATGTTTGACTGAAGAAAACTTCTCTCTTAATATATTATACATGATCTATAGTGTTCTGCCTTTAAAGAAATAAATCGCATATCTTTCGTGGCTGTGGATTCAACGTTTTTAGCTTGCTTTTTTTGTTTTACATAAAAAAATCTAAAGAATTTTACTTTTTTTAAGCGATGCATTTTACCTTCTATATCAATTGATATTTTCATTTCAGAGTCTACTCATAGAATTTTCACCAACTGACTCCTAAAACAATAAATTCGCTTCCACTCAAACTCCCCAGTCCTGCTTAAAACTGCTACCATAGATAATTTTTTTTTTAATTCTTTAAAAATAGAAAAACTCATTATAAAGCCGGAACTAACCGATTAAACTATATCCGCTTTTTAAGTCTTTATTGTATTTTTTGAAAATGAGAAAATCTTGCTTCTTGTCGAAAAAAAAAAAAGGAAGAAAGTGTTGATTATTAGTAGAATTAGCCAGTAGTTATCGTAGACTTTCTTCGTGCAAAATATTCAAATAACTTAATTGGATGAGAGAGGATGGTAAACGTTCCTCTTCATCCTACCGTTCCTATGCTACCAAAACAGTGACAATTCACTCGCCAATTTATTAATTTCTTGGGAAAAATCTACCTGCAAAAGCTCTTAGCATATCGAAAGATAATGAATTCATGTGAATCAGGTCTTTGTAATAGAATTACAGTGACGACACTTCAGGTTCCGACAAATTTTGTGCAGGTTTTTCTTTCTTGCTATTTTGGTTAACGTTTTTCAAAAATTATATTTATTTGTTAAATTTAAAAGCTCGAAGGCATAAATCGTAAGAAGAATATTTTAGAAAAATAAAAAAGTTTGGTAATTCTTTATTAAATATAGCTTACGCTATATACGACAGTGGTATATGTGGTAATTTTCTCTAGATGAGGGCATGAAAGTGACTAAACTGTCGAGGATGATACTTCAGATTAACAATAAGGCATGAAATTGTTTCCCTCTTGCAGAAAATTCACTTGTACACAACAGTCAAAACAAAAAGAAAAAAAAAAAGAAAAAAAAAAAGAATGCATTGCGCCCCCCACCCACCCACATGGCATGAAATACAATAAAGCCGCGACAGCATATACTGAAATGAAAATGGAATTGAATAAAGTTTTTAAAGATTTCAATTTTCGTTTTTTAATTAGAGAAAAATAGATTTTTAAACGACAGTGAGATGAGATGGCAAAAGGAAAAAGAAATGGGGGGGGGGGGGTATCCATAGAATTAAATAATGAAGTTCGAAAATTCCCCTCTTTTTTGTAAAATTAAAGAAAATAGATTGTAACAGAAGACGATGAAAGATAGTAGAAACGACGAAAACAAAATAGACTACGAAAAGAAGAGAGAAAAAGGGAAGGAGATAGAGAGAGAGAGAAAAAGGGAAGGAGATAGAGAGAGAGAGAAAAAGGGAGAGAGATAGAGAGAGAGAGAAAAAGGGAAGGAGATAGAGAGAGAGAGAAAAAGGGAAGGAGATAGAGAGAGAGAAAAAGGGAAGGAGATAGAGAGAGAGAAAAAGGGAAGGAGATAGAGAGAGAGAGAGAAAAAGGGAAGGAGATAGAGAGAGAGAAAAAAAGGGAAGGAGATAGAGAGAGAGAAAAAAAGGGAAGGAGATAGAGAGAGAGAAAAAAAGGGAAGGAGATAGAGAGAGAGAAAAAAAGGGAAGGAGATAGAGAGAGAGAAAAAAAGGGAAGGAGATAGAGAGAGAGAAAAAAAGGGAAGGAGATAGAGAGAGAGAAAAAAAGGGAAGGAGATAGAGAGAGAGAGAAAAAGGGAAGGAGATAGAGAGAGAGAAAAAGGGAAGGAGATAGAGAGAGAGAAAAAGGGAAGGAGATAGAGAGAGAGAAAAAGGGAAGGAGATAGAGAGAGAGAAAAAGGGAAGGAGATAGAGAGAGAGAAAAAGGGAAGGAGATAGAGAGAGAGAAAAAGAGAAGGAGATAGAGAGAGAGAAAAAGGGAAGGAGATAGAGAGAGAGAAAAAGGGAAGGAGATAGAGAGAGAGGAAAAGGGAAGGAGATAGAGAGAGAGGAAAAGGGAAGGAGATAGAGAGAGAGGAAAAGGGAAGGAGATAGAGAGAGAAAAAGGGAAGGAGATAGAGAGAGAGAAAAAGGGAAGGAGATAGAGAGAGAGAAAAAGGGAAGGAGATAGAGAGAGAAAAAAGGAAAAAGAGAGAGAGAGAAAAAGGGAAGGAGATAGAGAGAGAGAAAAAGGGAAGGAGATAGAGAGAGAGAAAAAGGGAAGGAGATAGAGAGAGAGAAAAAGGGAAGGAGATAGAGAGAGAAAAAGGGAAGGAGATAGAGAGAGAAAAAGGGAAGGAGAGAGAGAGAGAAAAAGGGAAGGAGAGAGAGAGAGAAAAAGGGAAGGAGAGAGAGAGAGAAAAAGGGAAGGAGAGAGAGAGAAAAAAAGGGAAGGAGAGAGAGAGAAAAAAAGGGAAGGAGAGAGAGAGAAAAAAGGGAAGGAGAGAGAGAGAAAAAGGGACGGAGAGAGAGAGAAAAGGGAAGGAGAGAGAGAGAGAAAAAGGAGGGAGAGGGGCAGAGAGGGGGCAGAGAGAGAGAGGCAGAGAGAGAGACAGACAGGCATAGAGAGAGGGAGAGGGAGGGAGAGAGAGGGAGAGAGAGGGGAGAGGGAGAGAGAGGGGAGAGGGAGAGAGAGGGGAGAGGGAGAGAGAGGGGAGAGGGGAGAGGGAGAGAGGGGAGAGGGAGAGAGGGGAGAGGGAGAGAGAGAGAGGGGAGAGGGAGAGAGAGGGGAGAGGGAGAGAGGGAGGGAGAGGGAGAGAGGGAGGGAGAGGGAGAGAGAGTGGTAGCGAGGGAGGGAGAGAGGGTGGGAGAGAGGGAGAGAGGGAGGGAGGGAGAGACAGAGAGGGAGGGAGAGACAGAGAGGGAGGGAGAGACAGAGAGGGAGGGAGAGACAGAGAGGGAGGGAGAGACAGAGAGGGAGGGAGAGACAGAGAGGGAGGGAGAGACAGAGAGGGAGGGAGAGACAGAGAGGGAGGGAGAGACAGAGAGGGAGGGAGAGACAGAGAGGGAGAGACAGAGAGGGAGAGACAGAGACAGAGAGACGGAGAGACAGAGACAGAGACAGAGAGGGAGAGACAGAGAGGGAGAGGGAGAGACAGAGAGGAAGAGGGAGAGACAGAGAGGGAGAGGGAGAGACAGAGAGGGAGTGGGAGGGAGAGAGGGAGTGGGAGGGAGAGAGGGAGGGAGAGAGGGAGGGAGAGAGGGAGGGAGAGGGAGGAAGAGAGGGAGGGAGAGGGAGGGAGAGAGGGAGGGAGAGGGAGGGAGAGAGGGAGAGGGAGACAGAGAGGGGGGGGGCGGAGCAGAGAAAGAGGGGGGGGGGGGCAAACAGAGACAATGAGAGAAGTGGGGAACAGAGAAAGTGAGAGGGGGGGGGCAAACAGAGAAAGAGAGAGGGGGCAAACAGAGAAAGAGAGAGAGGGGCAAACAGAGAAAGAGAGAGGGGGGCAAACAGAGAAAGAGAGAGAGGGGGCAAACAGAGAAAGAGAGAGAGGGGGCAAACAGAGAAAGAGAGGGAGCAAACAGAGAAAGAGAGAGAGGGGGCAAACAGAGAAAGAGAGAGAGGGGGCAAACAGAGAAAGAGAGAGGGGGCAAACAGAGAAAGAGAGAGTGAGGGGGGCAAACAGAGAAAGAGAGAGGGGGCAAACAGAGAAAGAGAGAGAGGGGGCAAACAGAGAAAGAGAGAGAGGGGGCAAACAGAGAAAGAGAGAGGGGGGCAAACAGAGAAAGAGAGAGTGAGGGGGGGTGCAAACAGAGAAAGAGAGAGTTAGGGTGCCAACAGAGAAAGAGAGAGTGAGGGGGCAAACAGAGAAAGAGAGAGTGAGGGGGCAAACAGAGAAAGAGAGAGTGAGGAGGCAAACAGAGAAAGAGAGAGTGAGGGGGCAAACAGAGAAAGAGAGAGTGAGGGGGGCAAACAGAGAAAGAGAGAGTGAGGGGGGCAAACAGAGAAAGAGAGAGTGAGGGGGGCAAACAGAGAAAGAGAGAGTGAGGGGGGCAAACAGAGAAAGAGAGAGTGAGGGGGGCAAACAGAGAAAGACAGGGTGAGGGGGGGGGGGGCAAACAGAGAAAGAGAGAGTGAGGGGGCAAACATAGAAAGAGAGAGTGAGGGGGAAAACATAGAAAGAGAGATTGAGGGGGCAAACAGAGAAAAAAAAGGGAGGGTTTCCGTGAAATAATTGAAATAGAGAAACGAAAAATAAAGTTTTAAAATAGTGTATGTTAGTTCGTGAGGGGGGGGGGGAGAGATGGAGAGAGGAATGGGGATAGAGAGGAAGAGAGAGGAGGAGAGAGGGGGAGAGGGAGAGAGAGTGAACATGGAGATAATAAGACAAAGAATGTTTCCATGAAATAATTAAATAAAAGTGTAAGATGCATTCTAGCAGATATGTGAATATTAAATTGAAACTGTAGCAATCTTGGAGGTTATATGAGTATAAGTCAGGCTAAGAAGAGGCTAGCCTCAGCAGCAGCAGCAGCAGCAAGTGTGATGGGAGGAGGGCGTGATAAAGAACGCTGTGGGCAGTTCTTAACATTCAAATATTGGATTTATGCAACGAAATTCAATTGAATTAGGAATTACATACTTCTGATAGTTGTCAGACAAACAACTCATACATGCATCGTCCTAATGAAGAGGGGAGGGGGGGGGCAAGTTGAGAAAATACTAATCTTGATTGGAGGAAGAGGCAAAGTAATCAGAGAAAGAGGAGAGATTGCATATGCATTTCAATAAAATAGATGATGCAGGTAGGATATATATACAGATAGATATACATGCATATATATATGAGAAAGAGAGAAATGGTGAAAGAACAAGAGCGAGAGAGAGAGACAGGGTCGGGGGGGGGGGAGAGACAGGGTCGGGGGAGAGAGAGAGGGCAGATGGAGAGAGAGAGAGAGGGCAGATGGAGAGAGAGAGAGAGAGCAGATATATATATAGAGAGAGGGCAGACGGGGGGGGAGAGAGGGCAGACGGGGGGGGGAGAGAGAGGAGACGCGGGGGAGAGAGAGAGGAGACGGGGGGGAGAGAGAGGAGACGGGGGAGAGAGAGAGAGGAGACGGGGGGGAGAGAGAGAGGAGACGGGGGGGAGAGAGAGAGAGGAGACGGGGGGGAGAGAGAGAGGAGACGGGGGGGAGAGAGAGAGGAGACGGGGGGGAGAGAGAGAGGAGACGGGGGGGAGAGAGAGAGGAGACGGGGGGAGAGAGAGAGGAGACGGGGGGAGAGAGAGAGGAGACGGGGGGAGAGAGAGGAGACGGGGGGAGAGAGAGGAGACGGGGGGAGAGAGAGAGGAGACGGGGGGAGAGAGAGAGAGGAGACGGGGGGGAGAGAGAGAGAGGAGACGGGGGGAGAGAGAGAGAGGAGACGGGGGGAGAGAGAGAGAGGAGACGGGGGGAGAGAGAGAGAGGAGACGGGGGGAGAGAGAGAGAGGAGACGGGGGGAGAGAGAGAGAGGAGACGGGGGGAGAGAGAGAGAGGAGACGGGGGGAGAGAGAGAGAGGAGACGGGGGGAGAGAGAGAGAGGAGACGGGGGGAGAGAGAGAGAGGAGACGGGGGGAGAGAGAGAGAGGAGACGGGGGGAGAGAGAGAGAGGAGACGGGGGGAGAGAGAGAGAGGAGACGGGGGGGAGAGAGAGAGAGGAGACGGGGGGAGAGAGAGAGAGGAGACGGGGGGAGAGAGAGAGAGGAGACGGGGGGGAGAGAGAGAGGAGACGGGGGGAGAGAGAGAGAGGAGACGGGGGGAGAGAGAGAGAGGAGACGGGGGGAGAGAGAGAGAGGAGACGGGGGGAGAGAGAGAGAGGAGACGGGGGGAGAGAGAGAGAGGAGACGGGGGGAGAGAGAGAGAGGAGACGGGGGGAGAGAGAGAGAGGAGACGGGGGGAGAGAGAGAGAGGAGACGGGGGGAGAGAGAGAGAGGAGACGGGGGGAGAGAGAGAGAGGAGACGGGGGGAGAGAGAGAGAGGAGACGGGGGGAGAGAGAGAGAGGAGACGGGGGGAGAGAGAGAGAGGAGACGGGGGGAGAGAGAGAGAGGAGACGGGGGGGAGAGAGAGAGAGGAGACGGGGGGAGAGAGAGAGAGGAGACGGGGGGGAGAGAGAGAGAGGAGACGGGGGGAGAGAGAGAGAGGAGACGGGGGGAGAGAGAGAGAGGAGACGGGGGGAGAGAGAGAGAGGAGACGGGGGGAGAGAGAGAGAGGAGACGGGGGGAGAGAGAGAGAGGAGACGGGGGGAGAGAGAGAGAGGAGACGGGGGGAGAGAGAGAGAGGAGACGGGGGAGAGAGAGAGAGAGGAGACGGGGGGAGAGAGAGAGAGGAGACGGGGGGAGAGAGAGAGAGGAGACGGGGGGAGAGAGAGAGAGGAGACGGGGGGAGAGAGAGAGAGGAGACGGGGGGAGAGAGAGAGAGGTGGTGGGGGCAAACAGAGGTAGGGAGAGAGGTGGTGGGGGCAAACAGATGTAGGGAGAGAGGTGGTGGGGCAAACAGAGGTAGGGAGAGAGAGGTGGTGGGGCAAACAGAGGTAGGGAGAGAGAGGTGGTGGGGCAAACAGAGGTAGGGAGAGAGAGGTGGTGGGGCAAACAGAGGTAGGGAGAGAGAGGTGGTGGGGCAAACAGAGGTAGGGAGAGAGAGGTGGTGGGGCAAACAGAGGTAGGGAGAGAGAGGTGGTGGGGCAAACAGAGGTAGGGAGAGAGGTGGCTGGGCAAACAGAGGTAGGGATAGAGGTTGTGGGGCAAACAGAGGTAGGGAGAGAGGTTGTTGGGCAAACAGACAAGGGAGAGAGGTTGTGGGGCAAACAGACGTAGGGAGAGAGGTGGTAGGGGCAAACAGACGTAGGGAGAGAGGTGGTAGGGGCAAACAGACGTAGGGAGAGAGGTGGTGGGGCAAACAGACGTAGGGAGAGAGGTGGTGGGGCAAACAGAGGTAGGGAGAGAGGTGGTGGGGCAAACAGAGGTAGGGAGAGAGGTGGTGGGGCAAACAGAGAGGTAGAGAGAGAGGGGCAAATGGATAGGTAGATACAGATAAATAGGTGAGAGAGATAGAAAGAGTTAGTCAGAAGGAGAGTAAGCGATAAAGAATAACTAATTACTTAACAGGTAATAGAAAATACAAATCAGAATGTTTATATTTTACAGGTACCTCTTTACAAATGTGTATAAAACCGAATCAAACGAAATGAAATCAAAATACACTTTGCATAGATATGACATGTTGTACACAGCTATGTTAAGATTTTCTCGTGCACGGCAACTCAACTAGTAAAACATGTCTTTACCTTTAAGTTTAAGAAAAACTAGAAATTACTCTAATTCTAAATCAGTAAATATTTTATTAAAACAAAAACAATTATTAATTACTTTTAAACATAAAATAATTAACGTTTATTAATTACTTTTAAACATAAAATAATTAACGTTTATTAATTACTTTTAAACATAAAATAATTAACGTTTATTAATTACTTTTAAACATAAAATAATTAACGTTTATTAATTACTTTTAAACATAAAATAATTAACATTTATTAATTACTTTTAAACATAAAATAATTAACGTTTATTAATTACTTTTAAACATAAAATAATTAACGTTTATTAATTACTTTTAAACATAAAATAATTAACATTTATTAATTACTTTTAAACATAAAATAATTAACATTTATTAATTACTTTTAAACATAAAATAATTAACATTTATTAATTACTTTTAAACATAAAATAATTAACATTTATTAATTAATAAACTTAACTAAATATTTAAGACAGAAAAACAAAATGATATTGAACTCTTAATATCCTCTTACAAATCTAAGTTCAGAGATTCAGTTTTCTAAGGATTTACCAAGAAAATGTTTTTAAATTTAAAATTTCTTGTATTGAGTTTAAATAATAATTATATTGTTTACTTTTGATTGGTCTCAATGTCAAGATCTAATGTTAAAATTGAAAATCAATCTATGCCATGATGAAACATGTTAATCCCAAGATTTTCTTTGTTGCGCTAAATAATTCTCAAGGTTTATTTATATAATTGGTACGTGTTTTAGGATATGTATTGGATTGGATGAGTTTGAAAAACAAAAACAAACAGGAGATAGATCAATATACACAGTGAATATAGAAGCACGGAAACGGAGATAAAACAGTAAAATAACTGCTTACCAAGAAGCATAACCTACCAAGACACAATTTATACTACTAAAAAAGAATAATAATAAAAAATATTATATATGAGAAACCACATTAGATTTTTAGAAAATAAATAATCTCAAGAGTACATTTAATTACAAAAAAAAGACACATAAATATAGTACATTTTGGGGAATTTAAGAATAGTGAACCGTCAAGATGTGAGAAAAACTAGAAATTCTATAGGGTTAAGACAAAAAAACTACTTAACAGAAGTGAAACTGCTACAAACTGCCGACATAGAATAAACATTACTTTAGTATAAAAAGAAAACATTGCAAAAACTATGCTTGGAGCAAATGTGAACCTAATAAGAGCGACGTCAACAGAATCTGACTAACCTGATTGTGAATTAGAAGCCAAAAATGTCAGACAGTGGAGGGCCCTCGTAGATTGGACTTTAGTGAAAGTTAGAGTGGAGAAGATAAGTGTTTTATACAGGCAATAAAAAAATCAGCTTTAAGTGACCAGGTTGAGTGCATGGTGAAATGTGTGAACGGTTTAAATAGACAATAATAAACAATGAATTTAAGTAGTAATAGCCGTATATAGAAAAACATTTACCTAAAAAAGATATAGTAGAATTTTAAATTTCAGAGATGAAATGAAAAATTTACGTCGCAGTAGTTTTTTTGTTTTTTTTTGCGACTCTGGTATTTGGCATTTTGACTTTAAGAAAAGCACATCCATATCCAATTTTGCTATAGTAATAAAAACTACTGTAGCAAAATTGCAGTCCCTGCTCTAAAATCCAATGGTATTGTATAATACATCTAAGAATATAGCTCTTAGATATGTAATTGTGTCATCTGTGTTCTTATATATATATATATATATATATGGGAAATGAAAAAGGAAAAACCAAGAGATATTTTTTATATATTCATCAATGTTTCGTCCTTATTATAAGACTTCCTCAGGATGATAATTTTAAGAAAAATGTCATGCAAGTACATCGAAATATTGGATTGACATGATGGGTTGATAAGAAAAAGTAGTAGCCGTGGCTACTAAGAGCGCTGGACCAAGGTCCGGGCTGAGAGAAGTCAGTCAGTGGCAGAGAGTGAAATGAATGTGAACGGCTGTGAGTGAAAAAATATATAACAAATATCTCTTGGTTTTTCCTTTTTCATTTCCCATTACGTCGGATTACTCTCATCCTTCCCTTCTCACATTATATATATATATATATATACCAAACTATGCATGAATGAAGATATCCGTGTGAGTGTGTTTGTGTACATATGAAATTGTTTTAAACTAATTAGTATAACAAGTTGTGATTAATCTTTCAAAGTTCAATTCTCTTTGTAGGATTTTTTTTTTACCCAGAACAGATTACTTTCTGTCCATGAGAGAAGGAGAGAGGGAGGAAGAGGGTCTGTGCAGAAAAGACTTTGCTATTTCTTAAGTGATGGATACATCAAATACATGCGTAGAGATGTAATGGGATTTTATATAAGTCTCAAAAAGTTTGAAAAAAAAAATAAAAAATAAAAAAAAAGAGCCAATCCGTGAGAGGCAAAGCGAGTGCCTCTGCTCAAGCACTCATTTGTTAGTGACATCAACATGCCTCGGAAGATACAGGAGTTCTGCAATTTCATTTAAATCAACTTTAAGTGACTACCCCCCCCCCCCAAAAAAAATGACTTGAAAAAATAAACATCATTTATATTGATACATATATAGACATACAGACACATACACGTGTACAAACACACAGGATCCAAACACATGCATACACATCGATAGATACATTTTATAAAATACACACAACCACACATGAATGAAATATATATACACATACATACTAGGTAATAACCTAGGAAATAAGCATGAGACTACATTTACTCATGTATTCCTCCAATTGAAATCAAACACTTTAATCATATATACATATATATATATATATATATATATATATATATATATATATATATAAGAAAAACACTCCAAAAACAATTAAACTTATTGCATTTCAATCTTTTTATTGCGAAAGAGATTCCACTCAACTTTCTTACGAATATTCAAAAGCCGAAAGAATCATTCTATAGAAACAGTGACATGCTAGCAAAGAAATCTGCCAGTGGCTTATAGAAAGTTTGCCGAACCAAATGCAAAGCCAATATTGAGCAGGAGGTGATATGCTCGGAACAATAACTTTTTATATACTAGATATATATATATATATATATATCACAATAAATATAGCTATTAATTTTGAGTTGATTTTCATATATATGTGCGAGCTATACCTACCCGGCATTGCCCGGGAGTCTTTTTACTTTTATTTCACTCACAGTTATTTTTCAAAAGATCGAATGTGCAAGAAAATAGATCCAACGTTTTACAAAATGTTGACATTTAAATCACAAATACTTTAGATTCTTTGTGTGATGTTTTTTTTTTTTAAATAGGATTTTGAAAGTGTTGAACTAGTTTCACTGCAGATTTCAGGTTTTAAATCCAACCTGCTTCACCAGTAATCCAAGCATTTCTCAAAACAAAAGTACCTTCTCCTTCAATGTGGTTGTGCTATGCACTACATACATATTGCAAACAAAATGACCTGGCAGACTATAACATCACCTCTCCAGATATGGCAGCAGTATGCCATCTTAGGGCGTACTTGACTCTTATACGGGTAGATGGTTGCGTAAGGAGTGAGGTACTTTTTGAAGTGGTAGAATGCTCCAGCCATTTTTCCAGCAACCTTAATTACATATCAAATTGTAAAAAGAGTTTTCATACTTAAAATGAAACTTGGGAACCTTGCTTTTTTGTTGTTGGACTAATTTATCAACCATAAGTAAAAGTAGAGTAATAAGAATTGAGCTGGTCAAGAAAGATTTGAGCTGGTCAAGAAAGATTTGAGCTGGTCAGAAACAAGCAGCAAGCCAAATAGTAGGGATCAAGTGACTCAGAAATTTAACAAGAAACGAGTCAAACATGTCAATGAGTAATAGGGGAGGGGAGCTGAGCAATACAGAGTAAGAGATGAGTAAATCAATGTAAATTTAAATAATAATAAAAAAACAACCAAATAACAAGTCAATAAAAAAGGATTTGAGCAACTCCCCCAGAAAAGAGCCACGAAAACTAAAAATTAGGATAGATAGCTGAGTGAATAATAATAATAATAAAATTAAATTTAAAAGATTTTTTTAATTAATTGAAAAAACTGAACTAGACATTTTACAATGATTTAACCATAACAAAAGCAAGATTAAAAAGTTTAGAAAAAACTAAAATAGAAAGGACCTAACCAATTTTATATTATCCGTTCTGTATTTCGATATTTCAACAGTTTCACCAAAAGAATATCTAAAGAAATATGTCGCCATTTACTTTTTATGTTATTTCAGATCGTGACATTGCGGCCCATTTTCCAAAGTGATTATCAGATCACAGTGAATACGACTGTTCTTCTATTGCTGTTTTAGTTTTTACTTTACGAGTAGAAATCATTAAACGGTGTGCAACCCACAAAAGCCAAAACCTTGTTTCTCGTGTGACGAGGGCATGAAAGAGTAACTGCACTCCAGATCCCAATTAGAGATCATCTGTGGGTGACAAGAGGGGCGAGAAGGAAACCAACAGAAGTGACAACAAAACAAGGACTTTGGGGACTTTCTTATCTTTTCTTCTTTTGCTCTTGTAAATCTAGAAGAATGTGATACCAAAAAAAAAAAAAAAAAAAAAAAAAAGCATCATCCAGTAATAACAACAATAAGAAGGCACCAAGTGCTCTCCTTCAAACTGTCATCCTGATAGACATTATATGCATCATTGTTTCCCATCAAGTACTCTTCACCCCCCCCCCCCCCTCCCCGGTCCAAACAAACACGAGAGAGGATGGCGGGTAAATAAAGACGTAATCTTGCAGACAAAAGGTGCACAAAAGAATTGCCATGCCCGAAACGGTAAAACTTCCAGAAGAGAATAAGAACTAAGGAAAAGCACGGGAGTGTGGGGGGGGGGGATTGACTTTTATTTATTTTCTTTTGTTACCAAAAGTTAAAGAATCTCTGGCAGCAGAAAGAGTTCTGCTTCTATCTTATCTCCATCACCTCCTCTTTTACAAGCAATGTGAGGTTAGGATCAGTGTCTGCCAGGGTAGGGCTTAAAGGGAAGCAAGGAGTGATGCGGCTGGTGGAAAAGGAAATACTAAGTGTTTCAGAAAACTAGTTTTGCATTGGTAGGGGTGGGGTTTTTTGGGGGGGGTCCTTTATTTCTTTCTTTCTTGGTGACAACATGTGTTTTTAATAAAGATTGTTTCCCTATTATCTCTTGACACCTGGGGCCTTGCCAACAACCCTCAGAAAGGATCTGCTGTTCAAAAGTAATTTTCATAGGTTTAGTAAAACGAGTGTAAGGAAGGCAGGCAGAAAGACAAAAGAAAGTGTAGAAACAAAGTGAGGAAGAAGGCGAGAAAAGAAAAAGATGAAAAGGCGAGAAAAGAAAAAGATGAAAAGGCGAGAACAGAAAAAGATGAATAGGTGAGAACAGAAAAAGATGAAAAGGCGAGAACAGAAAAAGATGAATAGGCGAGAAAAGAAAAAGATGAAAAGGCCAGAAAAGAAAAAGATGAAAAGACCAGAAAAGAAAAAGATGAAAAGGCGAGAACAAAAAGGCAAGGAAGGGAGTAAACAATAATAGAGAGGGGACAGGAAAAGACAAAGAAAGTGAAAAAAAAAAAAAAAAGGAAGGACAAAGAAAAAGGAAAGAAAGGGCAAAAAAAGAAAAAGGAAGAAAAAGGAAAAGGCTTTAAAATTCAAAAGAAAAACAAAAAGTATTAAAAAGCCAAATGAATGAAAACAAAAACAATTTTTTAATAATATGACAACAAAAACAAACAGAATAAAAGTACAAATTTTAACAAAAAATAAAGAGAACAAAAACATTTTTATATATGAAAAAAAAAGTGGAAGAGGACATATGAAAATTTATAAAACAGAAAGAAAAAAGGCTCAAAAGAGAGAAATGACATAGTAATCAGAAAAGAAAAAGAAACTAGCACGCACCACAAAAGAGAGAGAGAGAGAGAGAGAGAGAGAGAGAGAGAGACAAGACAAGAAAAGGTTTTAAAAAAGAGAGCGAGTGAAAAAGAGAACAGTTATGGAAAAGTAAATGTATAAAAAACTATATTTTAAGAGATATCTGTAAAAATCGGGTTCTGGATTTGAAGGAGAAGACAAGAATAAATGAACAGAGTTGCCTCCCTTTTTCTCCCAGGTAGACCAGATGTTTTTTTGCTTTCTTTTTCCTGCCACCCCTCCTCAACCTCATTTTTGTAAGCCTCCCACAACCTGTGTGTACAATTAAATAAAACTCATAAAGCAGAAGGTGCTACACCTGAGCCCCACTTTTACAAAAGAGGATGGGGAAAAATGATAACAACGCCCTCAGTGTTTTGCAGGAGCATAAGGGGTGTCAAGCTGAAAGAAAAAAAGATACAGAAAATTTTAAGGAAAGGTGGGGAAGGACAGCATACGTAGCTAAAAAAAAAATAATGGGGCAGGTAATATATTTTAGGGCTGCCAGCTTGCACTTTTTTCCTTCTAGCTTTTCTTCAAATTAAAAAATAAAAAATTGAAATATGGTGAAGAAATATGATTTTAATAATAATAATAATAATAATAAAATAAGGCTTGAAATAGAATGTAAAAGAAATTTTTTTTAAATTGTTTTAAATAGGAAAACAAGATGAGAAAACCGAATTTCCCTTGCGGAATAGTTTATATTATTAGTTTAATTACCAATGCATAATTAAAGAGAGATGATGTTCAAGAAATTATTTCAGAAAAACATACAAAAAATCGGACAAACTGTACTACAAAATCTACAAACTTTTAAATGCAAAGTTTACAAAAAGTCTGATATATATATATATATATATATATATATATATATATATATATATTAGTAGTAGTATGAAAATATCTGTGGCAA
>OY744545.1:45884339-45889339 GCA_963556195.1 Sepiola atlantica
ATTCAAACTTGCAAACATGTTCAATATTTCTTATTAGAGTTTATAGATTTAAAAATGCATTTAAATCAAGTTTCAGAAGTAAATATTCCCCAAAAAAAATGTTTGCAATTTTCAAAACGGTCTTTACTAAAGCAAAAGCATAAAATGAAAACATTCAGAATTGTCAAAACCATAACGAAAACTGTCGCTTTTCAGAAAATTACAAAAAAACATTCAACACTGAAACCCATGCACAAATAAAGAAAAGCAGAAGAAATAACATCTCATATTGTATTTATATATTTGATAAGTATTTATTTCAATCATACGTATTTGATAAGTATTTATTTCAATCATACGCATTTGATAAGTATTTATTTCAATCATACGTATTTGATAAGTATTTATTTCAATCATACGCATTTGATAAGTATTTATTTCAATCATACGTATTTGATAAGTATTTATTTCAATCATACGTATTTGATAAGTATTTATTTCAACCATGCTACAAATATCAGTAGAATTTGATGAAGTCTTACTTGAGTGAAACAAATTCTTGGGTAACTTGCCATAAGCACATTTTCAGACAATTACAGGGTATAGAATTTGGTATATTCGGACTACTGCTCTCAACTTGGGTGTTTTTATCACAACGTTCCGGTCAATGTAACCTCTGACCTTCTTTAGGTGTACCTTGTCGAACTCGGGAATCTGGACGGAATTTCGAACGGAACCCTTTATTAAATCAGCAAGGATCCATGGCGCAGTGGATATAGTACTAAGTAAAATTCAGTTCTAAGTAACAGTCATCTGAAAGTTCAATCCTCAGTGCGGGTGATACAAAGAATTGCAAATTACTGAAGACTTCTTCCCAGTCATAGCAGATGGAACGATAGCATGCTACCCCCGTGGATTTAATAATGGGTTCCGCTCGAAATTCCATCCAGATTCCCAAGTCTGACAAGGTACACCTGAAGAAGGTTGGAGCTTACATCGGCCGAAACGTTGTGATAAAAACAACCAAATTGAGAATAGTAGTCCAAATATACCAAATTCTACAAATTATCGACCCTCATCTCAAAATTTCCGAAACAATTACAGGATGTGTAACGTATTTTTTTTTTTTTATGGAAGTCGCTCCAGACAAGACATGAAGCCACTTAATATAAGGAGCTAATAAAAAAAATAAAAAATTACTTGAAGGTAAAAAACTAGCTAACGATAAGTATTAGATGGATATATTACAACCCAGAAAACAGCAATTCTCCCCCCTTTGTCAGAAACATCGCTCATGTAATGTGATAACTAAAGGACAAAATAAGGGAAGCGAGAGTTACGGGGTTGCCAAAAGTAAACCCAAGCTCCACTTTCTACTCTCTTATTTGAGGACACATTACTTTTTTTACTATAACAGAAATAGTATTTAACTTTATATATTTCAGAATTATCAATGGCAGCCCCTATAATTACACAAGAGGAACACAGTTATTGTGATTATAAATGCTGAATATAGCAAGACAGAAATAAAACTATTTTTAAAAATTACTTGGTCTTTCGTGTAAAAAGAGTTAAAGGCTTAAGATGAAAAGATATCACCATTATCAAAACGTAAGACATTCTAGACACATTGACAGCATTAGAACACCAGAATTTATTCAGCAAGTACAGCACACCGTTGGTGGTAATCCTAGAAGATCCATGCAAAAGAACAGTATGTAAGAAGGAACAATCTGAAATGTTGTTCACAAAGACCTTAGAAACATCTTATGTGATAAGTAACGGTCATCTCATGTGATAAATAACGGTCATCTCACGTGAAAAGTAACGGCCATCTCACGTCATAAGTAACGGCCATCTCACGTCATAAGTAACGGCCATCTCACGTCATAAGTAACGGCCATCTCACGTCATAAGTAACGGCCATCTCACGTCATAAGTAACGGCCATCTTATGTCATAAGTAACGGTCATCTCACGTGATAAGTAACGGTCATCTCATGTCAGAAAAAGTCAAGGAAAATCGCTTCATCAGAGCATATAGATTCCTAAATAAATTTAAAACTCTAGCAAAGAAAGAAGTCATTTGTTTCTATTCAGACCATATCTTTCGGGAAATCCATAAGTAATGTATACAAAATTTCCTGCAATTGTCATGCCTTGAGATGTTGCCCCTATTTATTTGCCTCCCCCACGAGGGCAGAGTTAGACATACGGTTGATTTTTAATGTGAAGCAAATCCAACTCTCCAAAATGGGGGCACTCCGGATTGAGACAAAAATAAAAATTGCCTCTGTCGAAAAAAACCTCTCTTTTATTAACCAAGCATAGCAAAGATGAAGTGTAATATCAGAACAGATACTACACTTTGCGCCTTGTCAAAAGGCCAAGGCTTGAGATGTTATGAAGAAAATGGTATGCCTCCTTACTTCTTTCCATAAGGTCTTAGAGTAAACTCGGATGTTTACACAGATGTTCTGGAAACAATGGTTACGCCATGGATCGAGAATGTATGAAACTGAAGATACAAGGCCCTATGGATAGCGGAATATTTTTACGATCACCTGACCCCTAACATTTGGTTACTTAGTAGTCCAAAAGATTAAGATCTGGGGAGCTATGTATGGGGTGTAGTTGAGAAAAAGGTTAATGAGCACTCTCATGACATTGACTAATCCGTAAAGGTGTCTGCATAGTTAGAGTAATGTCCAATACGAAGGACCATCTGATCGGAGCATGTAGTTGATTCATACCTCACATAAAAGCCGTTAGCAAAGCCGCAGGAAACTTTAATGAATAAAATTACAAAATTCAATAAAAAGGCATTATCATTATTTGTTTCTAACAGTCAATTTTGTGTATGTATAAATCTGTCCTCAAATATGTTATGCAATTTGAGATGTATATATAAATATGTAATGTTGGCAAAGTAATAAATTCAATTCCGTAGCCATCTTATTTTTTTTTCCCCCCTCGACTTCCATCTTCTTAATATTAAACTACATTCAAATTTTATGAGTTTCATATTCAGGTTCATTTTCACTTAGTATAGTCCAGGCTAACATGAAAGAAAGAAAAAAAAAAAAAAAAAAAAATCCTTTTTGTAATTAATAATGAGCCTGGAACGAAATAAGCGCTGAAATAATGGAATCACTCGCATAAACAAAAGAGATTAGTTTACGAAAAATATAAAAATAAACTTATTTTCTTAAAAGCAAAATAGTTAAAAGTTTGGAAATAAATGCTGCAAAGATTGGGGAGTGTGTGTGTGGGGGGGGGGGCAGTAGGATGGATAGAAATATTTTGGAATATGTAATACTGGAAATTACCAGCCAGATTGATCTATTATAATTTGTTTGGAAAATACTGGCCGATTTTTTTTTTTTTTTTTTTTTTACTCACTTTCTAAAAAGTTGATTTAAGTTGCTATTTTTGCAATGTTTTACACAAAATTTTACTTGCTCAAAAGTTGACATGTACTCTTAAATAAATTTCCAATAATTTCTTTCAGAATTTTCAAGTATATACACTGTTGATAACGAAGAAGAAAAAAGAAGAAATGTGTATGATTTTCTTACACGAGTTCAAACTTTTTGATAATGCTTCGTGTCTCACCAGAAGCATGAGGAAAAGGGTCCACAAGTGATCAGACAGTACAAAGGTGTGATTTGCAGAAATTTGGTCGTGATAAGGAGAGACTTGGAGATGTAGAATGTAGAGGACGGCCATGTTTTAAATGTTCATTGTGATCAACATTTGAAAGTAATTGCCGAACAAAAACTCATGTAAAAGTCTGAGAAACCTCAAACAAATTCTTACGGTGAAAAAAAAAAACATGATAAATTGGTTCCACATCAGGTCACTGAAGAAATATTTGCTTTGTTTTTTGTTTTTTGTTTTATTTTAATATGTCACTATTTTCCGAACACCCCAATATCTGCTGTTATGTTTATGCCAAATTCACCTCTAGATTTTAAATAGATATCATTTACTACAGGATGTTCCAAAAGTCACTGACACTTGAAAAAAAAAAATTCATAACTTCTTTGTTTTTAAATATATATTTTCTTTTTTCAGAGTAGTTGAAGCTATCCTTCCGACGTTATCATGAGCAAATACAGCATTGAGGAACGAACCCACATTGTACAATGCTACTTTGAGGCACATGGGTCAAATTCAGAAACCCAGCGGTGTTACCGACGACATTTTAACACTAAAGATGCGCCAATTGTAAATGCCATTAATGCCATAATAAGCCGTTTTCAAAAACAAGGTGCAGTGTGTGACCTCCCGAGACCCGGAAGGTCTTGTTTAGTAAAAGCTGAAGACAATCAGGAAGAATTGGAGTTAAGTCTGGAAGAAGATCCAACAGTTTCAATCAGAAGAAGATCCCGACAGGTGGGGGTTTCACGATCCTCCTTACATCGGATGCTGCATGACATGGACATGTTTCCATACAAAATTCAGCTTGTCCAGCAGCTTCAGCCTCAGGATTATGAGCAAAGACTGGAATGTTAATATTATTAATACATATAATTTCATTATACATTTAAAAGTTTTAAAAAATCTAATGAGATGTTGGTTTTCATTATTTATATTAATTTATATTAATATGATGGCTGTCTGATGTTAACTACTAAATATAAAAGCTGGAAAAGAGGGTACAAAATTAAACTACTACTACTACTACTACTACTACTACTAATGATAATAGTCTATTATATAATTTACCTTAAGTTTGTGTGGTCTCCCATGCATACTCTGCCATGTTCTAACCTTAAAACTACGGACTTAAAACTGAATGTCACGTCATTACGCCATGGCAACATAATTCAGTTGAAATATAACCATTTTTAAAACTATATTTTATGCGATTCAATTTGAACGCAGATTATTTTAGTATAGAAAAATTTACAAAAGTTAATTAGCGTCATGTGAACGTAGTTAGACAGCCTTCAGGGGGGGGGGGGGGGGGCAGGGGGGGGGCAGGGGGGGGGTCGAGAAAAGGGCGGGCGTTGGGTG
>OY744545.1:45894339-45981839 GCA_963556195.1 Sepiola atlantica
TTAACTATTTCAGGGGCATACCATGGTTTCATTGACATGGGTAGACCTTTACTGTTTAGAAAAGACCCTTACAGCCCATTTCAAATCTTCGGGGACTCAAAAAATGAAAACAGTTCGAAAAATGAAATAAATATATATATATGAAGAATTTGAATACAAACTCGATAAATCTAATTGCTTTAAATTGAGAAATTAAGTAATAAAAGGATGAACAAATTTAGACTTCGACTAAAACTAAAAGCTCATTTTAATTAAAATAAAAATAAAAATTATGCTGATATCACGTTTATGTAAAACATCATTGAGGGAGAAGGTAAATTCTACACTCTTTATAATGATAGCTTAGCAATTTTGAAAATGGTGTTTATCGTGTTTTGCATTCAAACACTTCATATATATAGCAGTTAGCTGACGAAAAAAAGACGCTAAAGTGCCCTATCATAGGTGCTACAATAGTTAATATAAGTTATTCTATTTAAAAACTATACATCACAAAATCTGTTGGTGTACCCAGGTTTCATTGATCTGGTATTGCTGGACTTGGAGCAAAATCCGGCTGGTCGAAGCAAATCGACTTGTTAACAACCTTCTGTTGCCGAAGATTCAGAGAAAAAACTGGGACAAGTCCATTTTTTTCTCTGGATCTTCAGCAAGCGAAGGATGTGGACAAGTCGATCTTCTTCGACCAGCCGGATTTTAACTTCTAATTAGAATTTGGTATATTCGGACTACTGTTCTCATTTTGGGTGTTTTTATCACAACGTTTCGGTCAATGTAACCTTCGACTTTCTTCAGGTATACCTTGTCGAACTCGGGAATCTGGACGGAACCCTTTATTAAATCCACGGGGATAGCATGCTCTCGTTCCATCTGCCATGACTGGAAAGAAGTCTTCAGTAATTCGCAATTCTTCGTATCGCCCGCACTGAGGATGAACCTTCAACCTTAAGATGACTGTCACTTAGAATTGAATTTTACTTAGTACTATATCCACTGTGCAACGGGTCCTTGCAAGGACCCATTGCACAGTGGATATAGTACATCGGCCGAAACGTTGTGATAAAAACAACCAGGATGAGAACAGTAGTCTGAATATACCAAATTCTACAAATTATCAATTCTCATCTCAAAAATTCCGAAAAATTATTCTAATTAGTTAAAATTTGCAAATAACTCAAGTCACCCATCTCTTACTAACTAGCTATCACTTTCACCCTCTCTCACTATGTCGTTTGAGTCACCCCCGCTCTTATTCTATAAGTCATCTATTACTCTCTCTCTCTCTCTCTCTTACCTTTGACTGTTAATAAAGGAAAAAATAAAAAAATTGGAATAGTTCATTAAAAGCCAAAGGGAATAGCACCACAGGTAGTAATATCATTTTACATGTAGCTGTAGCGAGAAAGAGAAGGACATCTAGCGAGCAGAAAGTGGCCGTCTTGGAATTTTGTTTTTTTATTTTTAAATTTAACTGGCTTTGCAAACTCACTTTTTCCTGATTCAAACAATCAAACTTTAATTCAATAGGTGATCTAACAGGTCTCTTTTTTGTTTCCAATATGCATATAAATTTCTTGATTTGGATATAAAAATTGAGGATGGAATATTTATCTATAAAATGTTTGATACAAGAAATTATTTCCCTTTTCATATCATTCGTATGCCGCATAAAAATAGTACCTACCCTATGTATATTTTTTTTACGGGAGCATTATGTCCGAATTTCTGAGAATAGCCTGCGTTACTCTAAGATTAATAGATGTGATAACCCCAGTTGTTGCTTTAGTAATAAGAATGATTAAACAAGGTGGAGATCAAAATAAACATTTAGCCACTTAAATAAGGCAATAACGCGACATCCTGACGCTTTTAAGTTATACCGAATTAATCAAAGTAGATTGATAGAGCAAATCCAAAACTATAAGAAATTTAATATAAAATTTATAGTGCATTTAAATAGTACATATAGTGTAATATATATATATATATATATATATAAAATAAAAATTTTGTGTGTGTGTGAGTATATATATATATATATTTTTAATGAAACTAAAATAAATATAAAAATAAAATAAATATAAAAATAAAATAAATATAAAAATAAAATAAATATAAAAATAAAATAAATATAAAAATAAAATAAATATAAAAATAAAATAAATATAAAAATAAAATAAATATAAAAATAAAATAAATATAAAAATAAAATAAATATAAAAATAAAATAAAATAAATGGCATTTAAAAGAATTTCTAAAAATAAAAATAACCAAAGTGGGGTGATGATTAGTATAATGGATTCGTCCGAACTCTATAAAATACAGTAGTTTTGTAAATAACTAATACATTTTTTCCTGAGCAAAGACGAACAACACAAGTAAGGAGAATATTTTTAATAACAACATAGGTTAAAAAAAGAAAGAAATAATCTGGAGCAAAAAACTAGATCTGACATCCGGAACGTTTTTTTTGTTTGTTTTGGGAAGTGGTGTCTGATCAACACTGCTGGGGAGCAATGAGAAAAAACCCTGTTTTGTTTTTAAATCCCCGAAACAGTTTTTCATGATAAACAACTGATGATACCTACAAAAACATTAAGACTAGCATAAATTCTTGATGGCTAACTAATATATAATGATTACAAGAGATTGATTGACTTACAAACAAAGGAATTTTCTAATGAAGGACTTGGGATTAAATTTTTTTTTTTTCCCATATAATTTTAAAGGTTGAAAAAACTTCAAAAGACACACACACATACACATATATCTATCTATATATATATATATATATATATATATATATATATATATATATATATATTCCTAAGTTATCCTTGGGGTTCTTCCTTACTTCCTCACCATTTTCCATCTTTCTTTTAACCCCCTGCGAGTTTCTTCATTGCTTTTGCTGCTTTCTTTTAAATGACGAACATCATATTTCTTTCTTTTTGTCAAAATGATAACTTTCACTCCTCCACCACCACCACACACGTATATATACATGTCGTACACATTTTGGAAGCAATGATGAAATGGTAAGAGCACTTATCCTTAATTAAATTGAGATATTTCAAAAGGAAAGCTGCACTTGATTCTAAGCTTCAAGGAATGCATTCCTAATTAAACCATTTTGGGGGACCGTGATTTCCATTAAGGCAACAAAAAAAAAAAAAAAAAAATTACTCATGACAACCACATAGATGGCAAAATCTAAAATATTATATTTAAATAGCTTTGGGGGGAATTTTCCAGGATTTCAAGTGCTCAATACATTAGTAGAGATTCATAATAATAAAATATGAATGGCAACACAAGGGCCAGATGCAATACAAAGTCAAGCCACAATATGGGGTAGGTCATGAGCCCTACAATGATGACCAAGCCCGATTTGGAATGCAAATTTACATAGAAAAATTAGGATCAGCCTCTTTTTCTCTTGAGATGGGGGAAGCAGATGTCTACCTTTTTCACTCTTCTCAGCTTCAGACCATTGAAGATAGACTTTAAGAAGTCAATAATAAAAATAGAAATCAGTTGTGGTTGTTGTTAGATGATTGGTTATGGGTGGGCTGGTATGAAATCCTATCTATAAAGCCGCTATTGCGGAGTGCTTCATTATAATATGGTGCTGCTTGTTCAAGAATCTCATGATTAGATGAAAGGCCTAACATCCTTCTACTAATGTTAGTGATCATATTCTTTAGAACCGTAGGTGGTAGGCAATATAAATAAAGAATCTTGGCACCCCCTCCCCCTTGCGGGTGGAAATGCTGAATAATCAAAATTTAAAATAAAGCAGAGGATCGAAATATTGTCAAAACATAACACAATGTGTGAGCCGCCATTTTCTGCAGAGGCAGACATAAACAAAGGCTGAAGAAAGTCCGGTAAAGGAGACCAATTATAGGTCCCATTTGTTTGAATTTGAAACCGACGGTACCGATATTGTTCTGATCTTCTGTAATATATATATAAATAAATATTACGTTCTTACTTTTTTTTTTTAATTTTCTTAATAATCGAGCACTCTGCTGGGGTTCTCTCTCACTAACCTTACATTATATATATATATATATATATATATATATACACACACACACATTATCAACACTCATCTAAAAAAATATATATATATATTCTGAAACAATTTTAGCTTAGTTCTCCATTAACAAAGCCTTATGCCAGATTAGGTAAGACTTGAGTAATAAGGTTGATCAAAACTAGGTAAATGACAATTTCCTATCATAAGATAATTGGTTTTGTAGAAAACATTTAAATTTTGATATGAATAAACATCTTCAATGCAAATTTAAAAATATGTAATAATAATAATAAATTAATAATAGATAAACAAAAATATAGAATAATGAAGAACAAAACTACGACAACAGCATTTCAAAAGTTGTGGGTAAGGTAACCCTACGGGTCATTTTGTGCCATGAGTGTGGAAGGGAGTGTCCTTCATTTGAATCTTAAGTCAGTGATATTTTAAATTGTTTAAGGTTAATGCATCTTATTTCCCCTGTTTTAGGGCCTAAAATTCAATTTTGGCTATTTCGTTTGTATTGAATTAAATCTTTAGATGAGTTCCAAAAGGTTTATTTTCTTTAGAAAATGCAATATTTTGTAAGGTGTTACTTTTTCAAATAATGTTTTTAGGGTTTGTTCATTAAAGTATTTTCTACGGGTATTTTCATATTTTTTGCAATCCATAAATATATGTTTTATGGTTAGTTGATGATCACATGTTCTGCATTGAGGTGCATTTTCTGCTTTTAAAAGATATTCATGAGTTAGTTTTGTATGGCCAACTCGGATTCTGGTGAATTTAGTATCTAAATTTCGTTTTGATAATATTTCTCTGTCTTGCCCAACATTTGGGTGAATGTCTCTAAGTTTGTTGTTTTCTTGTTCGTCCCATAGCTTTTGCCATTTGGTTTTAATGTACAAGTTGATTTTGTCTTTTCTATCTGTGTATGGGATTTTTATATTTGTTGGCCTAAGTTGTGGGAGACAGAAAATATTTTAGAGATTTTACTTCTGAATTTCTGAGGCTATTTTAATACAATACTAGACCACCTGTGACATGTTAGGTCAGTATTTGTTATTTATATTATAAAATACTATTAAAACTCTGATGGTGTTATCTTGCTTGCTTGAAATTGTGCACAATTTACATCTGTACATGAATGTTTTAGATGGTGGGAGGAAGGACAAATGATGTGAATAAAGAATATAAAAAAAATAAAAAATAAATTTTAAAAAACTAAAAAAAACTGCAACGACAAGAGGGCAGCAGGTCTATTGAGGTATTTGTATTCTCTCCCCGGAATAAAAACAAATATGACAGATTGGATTTCAAAATATCATTACTATATTTCCGTGCACATAAGACACCGAGTTCAAAAAGAGACGTCTATCAAAAAGGGATGTGTAAGTGTGTCATACACACAAGTTCAGCTGAACTCCTCAACTTCCATTGTCCTGTGCAAAATTTACTAAACATCATATCAGGTGAGGGTTTTTTTTTGGGGGGGGGGGGGTTTTATGGGGAAAAGAAACAACAGAAAATGTGCGTTATGTGATGTGAGTCCGAATAACGATATTAAAGAAACCAATTTTGAAGATCTGAAAGCAGAATCTGGTGAAAAGAATCAACAAGTTGTGCTTACCTCTGCTGACTCTAAATCTTTATTATAAGCTTTTGGTGGGAATCGCATCGCCTGGAAAAATAGAAAAGACAAAATTAGTTTTCAAAAAGATTTTGGTTTGGTCATTTATTAGCAGATCAACAGTTTTGTCGATATTTCAGGCTAAAACACAATCTATATGATACTAAAGCTGATACTCTTCCTTGGTTGCACATTGAATATTTTTATAGTGGGAGGAAGGTCAAACTAGATGAGAAGTGGTATGAGGAGAAGAATAGAGGGGCAGGATTGGCGTGAGGAGAGGAATAGAGGGCAGAGTGGCATGAGGAGAGGAATAGAGGGGTGGGAGTGGCATGAGGAGAGGAATAGAGAGGCGTGAGGAGAAGAATAGAGGAGGGGAGTGGCGGGAGGAGAGGAATAGAGGGGCGGGAGTGGCATGAGGAGAGGAATAGAGGGGAGGGAGTGGCATGAGGAGAGGAATAGAGGGGAGGGAGTGGCGGGAGGAGAGGAATAGAGGGGCGGGAGTGGCGGGAGGAGAGGAATAGAGGGGTGGGAGTGGCGGGAGGAGAGGAATAAAGGGGAGGGAGTGACGGGAGGAGAGGAATAGAGGGGAGGGAGTGGCATGAGGAGAGGAATAGAGGGGAAGGAGTGGCATGAGGAGAGGAATAGAGGTGAGGGAGTGGCATGAGGAGAGGAATAGAGGTGAGGGAGTGGCATGAGAGGAATAGAGGTGAGGGAGTGGCATGAGAGGAATAGAGGTGAGGGAGTGGCATGAGAGGAATAGAGGGGAGGGAGTGGCATGAGGAGAGGAATAGAGGGGCGGGAGTGGCGGGAGGAGAGGAATAGAGGGGTGGGAGTGGCGGGAGGAGAGGAATAGAGGGGTGGGAGTGGCGGGAGGAGAGGAATAGAGAGGCGTGAGGAGAAGAATAGAGAGGTGGGAGTGGGGAGGAGAGGAATAGAGAGGCGGGAGGAGAGGAATAGAGAGGCGGGAGGAGAGGAATAGAGAGATTAGTAGCATCAAAAGAGTAAATAAAGAAGCAAAGGAAAGCTTGAAAATATTCAGGAGAAAAAAAATGGTAACATAAGCGTCAGGGCTAGGTGCGGAAGTACAGAGGGGGTTTCAGTCATTACATGGTTGACCTAGTATATATACTATGAACAATTTATTGAACACAAACTGCTATTTTTCATATAGCCGAGTTGGGTGTGGGGTTTCATACCATTAAAAATAGAAATGGGATTGTTGATTTAAATAAGAGATGCCTAAAAAGGCTAAATTCATAAATGAATGACAGACTTAGGGAAGGGCGTGAAAAATAATGAGTCTATTATTAAATTTATTGGGTAGATAAAAATAAACATAAAGTAGAATATTAACAAAAGGTGCCAATATATTGAAATTTCACAATTAAGCCTCCGTAGTAAAATTTACCATTTTTCATTAATCACTTCTGAATAAGTTTCATATTTTTAAAAAATTATAAAATAAAAATAAGAAGTTGAATATATGAATATAGAATTTTCTCACCCCTGAACAAGTAACTGTATAATGTGTATTAAAGAAGCAGGTTTTTTTTTTTTGTTGTTCTTTTAAATTACACTCAATAAATTAAACTATTTTTTATCATTTATAGATTCTAGTATATTGCTGTTGGAATAAATAAAAATGAACATTTCTACAAAAGAAAGATTAACGCGTAAGAAAAAGAAGACAAAGAAATTGTGTACACAAAAATAATCACCAGATGTGCTAATATATATACATGCACAATTGTATGTGTATGCGTATCACTATATTATATTAAACACATTAAATATAATGCATATTGAGCAACATATTTACACACACGCACACACATTGATATACAATTATACATGTACAGGCCAATAGATTCCTATTACGAAACAGTTTTTAATATTTCTCAACTTAATTATATATTGTATCATCGATTATTTTTCTTAGACTCAAAGAGGGTCATTTCTGCAAAGAAAGAAGTACGTATTTGTTATTTTTTTTATTATTCTTATTCTTTACACTTAAAAAAAAGGGGGGAGGGAGTATCATACAAGATTTTTTGATGAAAAAATGGGGGCCTCTCTTCTCTATTTCTCAATGTCGCTCATCATCAAAGCTATTTTGTTTGAACAACGTTTACCAAGTGACAATCATACTTGGCTACTGCAATAGGATTTTTATTGTTTCAATTTTTTTTACTATTACCATTATTCTTATTATTCTTTCAGATAAGAGACGGAAGCTTTTAATTGCTTTTGTTTTTGTGAAAAGGAAAAATGTTTAGTATTTGAATATACACAATCAATCGGAAAGGTTACTGTCATGACAGATTTCGAAAACGAGATCTATTAAATCAATTGAATTTGGTTGTCTAATAAGTAATTTTTTTAATAAGTTGTAAGAGGAGATTAAGAACAGCAATAATGTAGAACATTTTAAGATGGAATTACAAGTATTCTGAAATAATGGTTACAAAAAATAAAAAAATTAAGAGGGCCTTTTTTGGGGGGAGGGGGAACTATATTTAATAGAGATCGATCTGTACAAAAGAATATTCAATTAATAATATTTTTAAGGGTTGATGTAAGATGGCTAAAAAAAAAACGTCCAAATACAAATAAGTAATAATAAATAAAAATGTCTCCAAAAATTTTTTTGAACTAAAAAGTTTGAAAATAGTAAAAAGTTACACACTGGAAAGGTGTTGATAGTTTTAATTTATTTTTTGAGAATGTTTTGTTTTGTGAAGTCGCAGACATAATACCAGTAATCCAGAGAACTCCAATGTTGAAAAAAATAAGTATCTAATTACAAAATGCAATTAATTAAAATATAATGCAATTACAAAACAAAAAGTAAAATTGAAGGAAAACAATTATTGCTTACTTATCCGTTAATATACGTTCTGAGTAGCGTAATTAGAAAATACTTTATCGTCCTAAAACAGGTGACACAAACCGGTAGGTGCTTGTTCATAATACTTCATCGCAGATTTTTCTCAACTTTTTTACTGACTATTTTTTTCTCCTTTTTTCTCATTACAATTACCTAGTATGTCACTAGAGACTATTTATGGGGGGGGGGTCAAATTTTAGGAGTGGGATCAGTTTCCAAGATAAATTTAATGTAAAATGATCACCCACTTTTTAACCATGTTGAAAAAATCTTTTTTTTTTAATTTCCAAAAAACTCCGAATTCTCTAACGGCATGATAGAAAAAATAAAAAAATCTGGTCCATAAAAAAGGTGAAAAAAAATGGGTGATGGGGTTATTACAAACAAATAACGAACATACAACATGGTCACAAAGTGGGTGATCAGTTTGCTATATAAATTTAACGTAAACTGATCACCCACTTTGTGACCATGTTGCATGTTCGTAATACACCATCACCCTAAAATCTAAAATATTTGAAATAAAAAATTTTAAATATGGAATTTTCTAGCAACATAAGTAATTGTACACCAAAAAAAGAAAAAAATTTGGTCAGTAAAAAAAGTGAAAAAAATGGGTGGTGTTGTATTACGAACAAGCATCAACCGGTAATATTAACAGTCAGTAGCACAATATCTCTATAATAAAACTACTCAGTGTTGCTAAGGGTCTTAACTAAGTGAAAAATCTCTCTTTCACATCCTAAGTCACGCTACTTTTTGAACACTCCTCTTCCCTGCACAAACTTTAACAACTAATAGAACAACTGAAAAAAAGAAAGATCAAGTCATCAGTAGCTGACTGATCCAGTTTTGATGCATTTTTCCAAACATTTACCAGCAATAATAAGTTTTTTTAATTTTTTCCTGGCCCTAATTTGGTCCCTGGTGACCCCAAGCAAGATTTAAACAAAAATAATTTTTTTACCATAACCTGTTCGGGGTCATACAGAATTAGAATATGTATGGTTTTTAAGTGTATCTTTTGTAGTTTTTTTTTTTAATCTTAGCATGTAAATTCAACTTTTCTTTATGTAATAAACGATGGTGGCTATTTACTTGCCTTCCTACGAGAGCAGAGTTAGACATAGGTCGTTTTTTAATTTGGGGGGGGGGGTCCAACTCTCCAACATCAAAGGATTTCTCCTTCACTAATCGAGGACAGAAAAGATGAAGTGTGGTATTAGAACAGATACTACACTTATTTAATGGCCGTCAATTCTCTGACGTAGAAATTCAAGTTTAAACTCCTAGAAGTGGCATGGTTCATTAATATAGGAGAGTGTGATATTAGACGCTTTTATATCGAGAAGGAATCCATAAAAAGCAAAAGCTGACCAAAAATGATTGCGGACATATAAATGTAAACAATACGAAATATCAGGTTTTTCCACTCGTCGCTTCCTTTACACTCGATCATCATTGGAATAAACGTTGCTGATAGACAATAACAAGTCTCAAAACGAAAGAAGAGCGAGGGGAATATCAGCAGGAGAGGCAAATATACGGAATAACTTTGAGTCAAAATAGAAGAAATCTTTTACGTAAGAAGTTTCGGATTTGTTAATGGAAGAAGAAGAAAATGTTATTCGAAACAAAGTCAATTTGAAATTGTGATCTTTGGACGGTGTTAGATACAGTGGCAAGTTATACTCGCTCCTTTCAGCTGTTAGCAGGAGAGGAGGTGAGGGGAGGTGAGGGGAGGTGTTAAAGATTTTCATAAGTGATGAGCTGAAGCAAAAGACGGTGAATTGTTTGTATACGTGCTTGCGGACACTGGTAAACTTGTGAAGCAAACGTTAGCGCAGCTAAGATGAAATGACACAGTGCATGCATCATCGGACAAAACGAGGCTACGTCAAGCGTGAGATTCCCGGTTTCTCATCAGAGACCGAGAAGGAAGAAAAAAAAGATGGTTTTTGGTTGAGGGTTAGTTTCGTCTGAGATTGGTGTGGACTAGACCGGTGGTTCGGAGAAAGAGAAAAAGAACAGCAAAGATAAAGATACAAAGGGAGAGAAATCTGTTGTTTGCAGTGGATGCGTTGATCATCAGCAGGAGTAGATTCCAGTTAGAAAAAAAAATTTTTTTTTTTTTTTTCGCAAGTTCCAAAAGAGTATTGTTGTATAGTGGAAGAGAAGCGAGACGTCATGGTGAGTGACACTGTTCAGTCTCACTTCCAGGCAGATGCCATGTAATACAGACGTGTAAAAAAAAATAGAGCATGGAGAACATCTCCCCACCATCGCCTGAAAGAGTTACGAATAGAAAGCAGTTTTAAGCGACACTTCATATGAAATGTTGTCCCCATATCATACAGAATTAAAATAAAGAAATTAAACCGCCATTATATGGTTTGTCAGGATCTTTTCGAGTGATCAAACACGTTGTGTCAACACAGATGTCATCCTGATGAACACATGGTGAATAAAAAATAAAGATAATAACAATGTTAGGTAAGTCAGTATATGCCACAGTAGGAATAATTTCTTCAAAATTGGTAAAAGAGATATTGTTTTGTTTCAGTAATGATTCTTTCTCGTCCATTCGATAAACCAGTAGAACTCACAGACTGAAGTGGATGGTTGAATTGATTGATTGATTGAAAAAAAAAAAAAAAAAAAAAATCCTGACTGTTTTAAAAATTCAACTGACACCATCACCCCTCCACTCCAGTAAAACCTCCTTACATGGAAAGTCAGCTGAAAAAATCCCTAACTCTAACAGAAAAAAAACCATCTGACTGTAGAGTCGGGTTTAAAATATTAAACTTTTCTAAGACTCCAGAATAGATTCCACGTCCCAAAACATGAAGACTCGGGTGAAAAAAAAAAAAATACAACTTTCGAGTTGTTTTTAAAATAAACCCAAATAACCCCCCGAAAAAAAAAAAAAAAAAAAAAAAAAAAAATCACCCCCCCCCCTCGACAAAAGTTGCTAATTCTCAATCTCTGTTTACAAGAAAAACCTATCGCCAAAGCTGCAGCTGTTTGAGGGACGCACACACAAAAGTGGCTGACAACACTCCATTATGCAAATAACAGATGCGATTTAAACAAAAGCTGCACTAATAAATATTCATCATTTTAATTACATGATCTTGTTACTAGTCCTTTTTTTTTTTTTTTACACACTCCATATGAATGGGAAGTAAAAAAAAACAACAAGTATGTTTGGACACAATATCCGAAGATAAAGACAATCCAAAATAGTTTGGAATTAAATGTAACCAAAATCGTTTCCTTACTTTTTAATAAACCAGCAAAAATATGCTCCCTCCGATCGCATATTTTTGCTGGTCTGGGAGGATTATATAATTGTGAAAGAACTACGTGCTATATGTAGTTAAAGCAAAATAAATTATGTTGGACTATTAACATAATTTCCAACAATGTTATTAAAGTTTACTAATTAGCTTAGTAGAATGACAGATTGAAGACCTCAAGGTTTCGGTTTCGAATTCGGGTCATGGGATCCGCTTTCTTGAAAATTTATTAATGCAATATTCTCCATTTCTAAAAGTAGTTGAGATCTGATATTTCGAAATGATACAAATTCTGCAATGTACTTATTACGTTTAAAAAAAAAACTGACGGACAGACAAAATCCCTATTTATATAAAATTCTATATTTTTGCAGCTTACAACACAGTGAACGTGGCACGAAATTTGGACTTAGCATGTCATGTTCATCAGATCTGTTACATCACTTCCTCTAATAACCTTGGGAAAAGAGTATGAATCCTTCACTCTTCCTCGTCGCTCGGGTTGAAATAACGTAGACCAGACTCTTAACAAATCTTGGTAGGGAAACTACTCAAAGAGAAAGAAAACTCTGAAATAACACTAATCCATCTCCATTTATACCAGCATTGCTTACAGACATCTTTGAATTATTCCTACCGCTGGATTTAAACAATGTCAGTTGGTTGTTGGCTTTTACGGTACGTCAACAGTGATTGGGTCATTTTATGCTAAAAACTGTGCATGTTTTGCACACAATTAGTTTATAGATCAATTTTTCCCGGTGTATATTTTGTAAACAAATAGTCCGTAAATGATAGTTTCTATTTAATCTATAGATGGGACCCTGACAGGTACTACCACTCCAGATCAGAGTGGTCCTAGGAGTAATGATAACTAAAGAGAAACTTCAATACTCTCCAAAGATCCCAAATTGGGGTCTCACCTCCAGATGTACTTTAAAGTGTTATCCAGACCCTAAGTAATGTTGGGTTAGGAGAAGTGTGGCTGAGAACTGTGCAACCCTTGCTTTTTTTTTTTTTTTGCTCTTTTAACTCACTGTCATGCAAATGCCCTTTCAGATGGCGTCCATTGTTTCTAGAAACAGAATGAAGCCAATAACAGTTACAAAATAATAATAGATATCAACATACTAACAATACCCGGACAATGCCTGGTAGCCCTGCTGGTAAATTAAAAACCAATATTATACACTAGAAGCTGTTAGTCTGCTATTTTAATCACATTGCGATCTCGCACCCATTCCAATTTCGTTTATTGTATCGATTCTATATATTTTGAATTCATCAGTTAGCCATCAAACCCTGTTAAAGAGTTGCACGAAAAGAGAGAAAAAGAAAACTCTCAAAAACTCAGTCGAAGAAATAAATGATTTTTCAGCAGAGAAAGGATGTGGCCAGCATTCATTTTGTTTATGTCAATAATAATATTAAAATATAAAGAATAAGTATTTATGATACGAGGAAATTTGCCTATTAGCAAGGATTTTAATAGAAGAGCCAACATACGATTTCTAGAATGACGAGACATAATCAGAGAATCAGTATAAAAGGAAAAAAAAAAAAAAAACAAGAAATTTATATATATATATATATATATATATATATATATATATATATATATCATTTCTTATAACTGATATCTGCACGACTGAAATGTTTAAAAATATGTTTGGCTATTAAATTAAAAGTTACGAAACAAAAATTGGCAATTGAAAACAAAAATTATAGCATTACACAAATGCGGCTGCTTTATATATTTATTTATACGTGCACGTACAGTTTTGCGATAATAACATGGAAATACACAGCATTTTTTTTTTGCCTACAAGATCAATAAGCGAAAGAGTAGAAATGCATTCAATTATCCATTTATTCGATCAATACGGATATAAGATTTCTGAGTACAATTAATCAATACTAGACTCAATTTCTGCTATTTCCCTTTTCTTGAATTTTTTTTTAACACAGACGATTCGCATTGTGTAGCACAAATTAAAAAAAACATACAAACAAAATGAAACTGTCGTGTTTCTATCGAGTCCATCTTTCTTTCTGGGCAGGTTTAGCTGACTTCCTCTAAAGGAGGAAGTTTCCAGGGAATGCTGAATTCATAAGTGGTCCTCAGTAGTGTGTGTATCCCTATCAGGGGAGATGATTTTGACAATGTTAGATTCTGCAGAGATGTTTGTGGTTTGTTTTATGGCATATCAACCATCTATGGGTTATTTGATGCCGAATAAAGTTGTCAAATATTATTCTATAGGTAGGATAATTATTTATATTCCTAGAATACATTGCTCCCAGAAGGAAAATTTACAATGAGAGTGGAAACATTACTTCTTATTATTGGCAATCTTTGTTCTCAACAAGATTGACCCTCAGCCACCACTAAGGAGAAATAAGGTTTTTATTTATTTTTTTATTTTTTTTTTTTTTTTTTTAATCAGATTGAATAATACAGTTGTGGATGAACTTACAGATACTAGGGCATGACATGACCAGCCGATTGATCAGATCAGACCTCTCCGATCTCCCGTCACAACGCTAATTAATAAATAATTGACAACAAAAAATTTCAGCAAATTCGAATTCGGCACGGCCGATTCCATTGTTCCTTGTTCAATTAATTATGGAAACTCAATCTCAAACGATTTGTATATAAGTTCTCTGGTCCAACCATTAATCCGATGCACCAGAGACCGTTCAGAATTAACTTTATAGAGTTTGGGTGTAATTTCATGGATCATACAGCATCTTTAATTTGCCAACCTTTGATCGGATACGATTCACGTATGCACAGAAATATCAAATATTTTTAAAGATTTATCTCAATGTGGACAAAGGAGGAAAAAAGTAAAGAAAGAAAAAGAAAGAAAAAGAAAAAGAAAAACAATAAAGGGAGAAAAAATATTGCACACAATTGTATACATTCATGCACACTCACAAAGAGGGGAGGATATATACATATCTCTCTCTCTCTCTCTCTATATATATATATATATATATATATATATTAATCTTAAGTATAACAAGTTGTTTCATTATTTTCATGTAACTACATTGCATCAAGATAGATTCTGTCTATAAAAAAATCCTTTTAAAAAGAAAAAGAAATTGCAAAATACAAACAAAGTCAATATGAAAGTAATAAAGAAATCAATATTCAAATAATAACAAGAATATTTTGTAAAATTTTTAAAAAATATGTATAAAAAAAACAACAGATAATCAGATAGAAAAGTTAATTTCAGATACATTGAGATAGAAGACATTTTTTTCCCATTCTTTGAGATTTACTATAGAGGTAAAAAAATTTTTAAATCCTACATCTAATTCTTTTATTACAGTTCTTCCCCCACCCCCTTTTATTTTTTCGTTTAAATTCTTTAGTGAATGTGTATTTTTCCAATATCATATCTGTTGCATAGACACACAAACGTAATCTTCTGTTTCGCTGACTGGTTTTATGCTGAGGAGAGAAATAATATGTTCCACCATGCAAAATACACGACAGAGAAACCAAATAAAGATGGGGAGGGGGGGGGGGCTTAAGTGCTATAAACAAATATAGCTCTTGTTGGAAAGAAACCAACATGGTTGTTAGTGTGTTCATATGTCTATGTATGTATGTATACGGGTTCTTACAAAAAATATGTATTTAAGCATGTTCAAATTGCAAGCTCAATGAAGTTGTATTACAAGCTTCAGAGCATATATATTTTATAGTTGGATTCCAATGACCATAGGGACAATCAATCCATAACTTTCAATTATAAAAAAAAAAAAGTTTGTTTGTGAGACAAAGAGAAATTACAGGTTTCACCGATATATGAAAATCAAGAAATTGAAATAAATGAAAGTTATGTTTATGGATTGATTGTCCCTATGGTCATTGGAATGCAACTAAAATATATATATATGTGTGTGTGTGTGTGTGTGTGTGTCATCCACAGACAGTTGTCGCTCTGCATTACAGCTCTTTAATCGGTTTAGGCAAGCGAGTGCTTCAAACAGATTCAAAACCAAACAACTTTGTCAGCCGTTAAGGTCTCTTACCTTTATGATATAAACCTCGTTACGAAATTAAAAGGAAATTATAATGCTTATGTTTACATTTACACTATGGATTGCCAAGAGTGCTCAATTCTTTTCTTAAAAACTGTGCCTTACGCTAAGTGACAGCCGTTGATTCCTTTACTAGAGAGCTTGACCCATACAGGGGAACAAATCTAGTCCTATGCAAGGCAACAACAAGTATTATTTACATCTAACCTTATAAAAATCAATAATTCTACCAGGTATACGCAAACAGAATGTTGTCTACCAACGTACATGACCATGGGGAAATTGCATTCCTAAATTTTCAGCAACATTGCTGGTCACAACTATAAATGAATGACCAATCATTAAACAGATGAAAGTACTATTAAATCTATACTAGATTTGTGGTTTCAGAGGATGCAATTGAAAACAGAGCTCTATACCAAGATCAAAAGTTAGAAAAATCAAATTAGTTTCAATAACGGTTAAATTTCTCAAGAAATTTCATGACCCCATTCAAATTTTCTGCAGATTCCATCAGGGATCATTAGGTTCCGATTACCAATTCCAATTATTGCTTAACAGATATAACTGAAAACAAAGCCCAATACAAAGATCAAATAACTTTTTTAATGAGGAATCTAATGGTGGTATTACTTTTGTAATGGAGGAGGGTTACAATAATATTGTGGTGTTTATCCTCACACAAGGCATCCAGAAACAGCAACGCCGATGTCTTATTTTATTTTCATTTTTTTTATTACATCAGCTAAAATATTAGTTTTGTTTCTGTTCATGATTCCTGATTAATTCATATGCAAGGAATGGATTTAAATGATAATTAAACTTTGTGGTTTTACACATTTATTTTTTGGTATTCTTCTAGTTAAATCTGGGATATATATATATATATATATATATATGTGTGTGTGTGTGTGTGTGTTCATGTATCTACGTGCGCACATGTACACTTTAAATAGCATTTGCATTCATATGAAGATTAAAAAAACAATAACGCTTGTAATTGCATCCATTTTAAACAGGTTTTTGATGATGCACAAGTTTCAGCATAGAAAAGCGAGTGAAATTTGAAATGCAACACGTCTATATTCGTAAAGAAAGGGATATTGATCACCGCTTCTGTGTAAAGTGAAATAATCAATTGATTCTTTAAATCTATCTTCGTTGGTCTAGGGCCATGCTAATGCAAAACAGAGAGAAAACAGGTTTCCACGTTCAATCTGTCTTGTGGTAGAAGAGAAAATACAGTGATTATAATTCTGTGTTCCTCTTTCAAGGTATGTAGCCAATGATGACCATTTCACTCTTAAAGCTGTTCGCTATTTCACTTGTGTACTCTATGACTTGTATGTTCACATCCTGTTTAAAATGGAAATCTTGTATTGCTTTGTTTTTCGTTTTGCACCTGCACCAGTTTGGCATACGGTCGTCAGTTTTGGGGGATTTTTTCAGTTCATGCACAATATAACAGGAAACAAAGGACAAAGAGAAACAGAGGCATTGCCATATGCAATCAAAATTAGCAATTAGAGAGGACAGACTTCAACCACAACCCAAAAGTAAACCTCACCAGATCGAAATCCATTATTTTGTAGGAATACTTGTGTTTTTTTTTGTTTTGATTTTGTCACTGGATATTACCTTTGTTTCCAGAGACATGATCCCAGCAGAATCCTGCAAATAATCCCTAGATCCAGATGACTTCCAAAACGTAAGCTTCAATATCCAAAGTTACATTACTGGTAAGATTTGCATGAAAATTCAATTAATATTAACGAAACAAACTATCAACTGAGAGTGATGACTCTGAACAAAGATGGTAGGAAATTAGTTGTTTGAATTATAGTCTAGATGGATTATTCATATATTATTAAAAAAAATACAAAACATAACGTAAAAAAAATGAGTGAATATTCACAAAACAATACTTTTGACTATTTCTCATGGATAGGGAGTCCACAGGTTTAACTTAATATTAGACTTGCTGTTCATACTCGCCGTTGCTCAACAGTCTTTTTACTGTCATTTTAGATTCGGCTTTTTTGTATTTTTTAAATCACAAAAAAAAATGTTTTTTTTTGTTAACTATTAAATTAAATTTATAAATAATCAGTTAGGAGCCAAAAGTGAAAAATCAGCAAGCGGTGGGGGTGAGGTGCTAATTATCTGACGAATTCAGGGAAGAGGAAAATGGCCTTGTGTGTGAGCAATGGGAAGAGCATGAATGGCGCTTGAAATAGGATTTTTTTTTTTAATTTCTTTTTTACTTTACACTATTGCCTCTTTCATTTCAATAAATTTTGATTAAGAATCAATAAAAATAATTTCCTGCATAATTATACAAGTTACATTGACAAGAAACACACACACACACACAAAGTTGTCTCATAATTTTCTTCCTATAAAGCTAAAAAAAAAAAATGCATTCAAATGAAAACACTAATTTTTCCTCAACTAGTAAAAGTCACCGGGTGTCGGCACACAATACATTTATTAACAGATACATTAAATTATCTATAAAACAGATCAACAACTTTATTATAATAGAAAATAAGAAATCGGAATAAAAACAAAGTGAGTAGGGTAAATAACACTTAAAAGATTAATAAAATTAATTTCTTTAATTTCTATTAATTACTTTATCTTTATTTTTAAAATACTTTATTATGCTAGGAAGTGGTGTAAATAATGGTTACCGATGCAAAGTGCATGTTTGACATAGCGTGTTCAAGTTTCATCAGTGTTATTAAGTCACTTTCTCATGTCTCTCTTCCCATCATGCATACGAGAAATAGTAGGCTAGATTAGAATCCCAAGCCTTGGTAAGGCGCCTAATCTCTCAGAAAAAAAAAAATCAAAAATAATATGTGTGCTCTGATAGATCTCTGTGTCTGTAGTCATCACATGCCTAGTGGCGAGAGAGTGGGTCATGTTCTCCCCAATGCACAATCTATTGAAAACATTCTTTTGATCTTGGGGCTTATAGCTTAATGTCACGGTTTCAATCATGTTTATGTTTTGAGAGTGAGTAGTAAAGAACACAAACTAAATGTATTGTGATCATATCGATCCAACGTTGATGAGGTCAATTTTATCTCATTTCAAAATGGATTCTATTTTTATAATGCACTGTAAGGCCAGTATAGTCTACTTTTATATTTCTTCTTTATTTGTCTCCATGTCTCCTGCCGAGCCATAATAGCACTGCGATTTTTTAGAGGTAGAGGAGAAGGAGGAAGAGGAGTTTTCTTTTTGTTTTTTTGTTTTTGGGGGGGAGGGGGTTATGTAACAAAATTTGCTTACGGGGGAAAGTTGACAGGGTGCAACACTTTCCACATGTGTACGTGTTCTACTAAAACATCTGAAATACTTTTGCAACAAACTTGATATTTTTCCCCTTTGTTAAAAACAAACCATTTCTATTTTCTATTTGAAGCAACTCGTTTGTGATAGGTTGTTTTCCTTTTATTAACCCTAACCCTTAACCCCACCTAGTAACTTCTCAAAACTGTCCCGAGTCACACTAGCAAGGAGATTGAAAAAGTCCAGAAATGTAAAACGGTATAAATATATATATATATATATATAGATATAGATAGATAGATAGATAGAGAGAGGTATATGTATTTCCCATCACAAAAAAAGTTAGCGAATAAAAAACGTGACGGACGAAACCATTTCAAGTATTGAGAAGGAATCAACAAAGCAAATAGCATGTTAGACAACCCTCACTGTCTGAAATGAACTTGGAAAGAAATCCGTCACTCTAAATAAAAAGTCAACAGTTGGTGTTTTCTTTCTTTAGGTCATCAGAAATGATAATTATCGGCAGCTTTTGCAAAATATTTTTAGAATATTTACTTATAACGGCTAAATATTACAACCCAATGAGAAAAATACATTTTTTCAATCTATGTTTTATTTTCTTCAGAATGAAAACATACTTTTACTTACTTGGTAGTGTAAAATAATCATTCAAATCAAGTATTAAGAAAATAAACAGATTGACTTCTTACGTCTACCTTTGTTGGTGGGTGGCCGAGTAAGGCAACACTGTAGAGAACAAGTTTTCGATGTCTGATCTGACTGGCATCAAAGAAAGAAGAAAGATGCAGATTTGATTTTCTTCATCTTTTGAGCATGTGCCCACATGTAATGACCTGTTAAATTCTTTTGGTATTCGTTTGTGTACTCTGACTTGAATGTGCATATCCTGTTTTCACAGAAAATTTCATATGGTTTTATTTTTTATTTATACCTGCACCAGTTTGGCACAAGACTGTCAGCTCTGAGCACTCTCCTCGGTGCATGTATTAAAGAACATATGTATTAATACCCTTGTCAGTACGACACTACAGGTTGTCCGAAAAATCTTGTTACTCTCCCCAAAAAGTAAAACAATAGAGAAACAAGTAATGTAGCAATATGAAGCACATGTCACGGATTCAGTTTATTCACTTTAAGAACAGTAAAACAATAGAAGAACAAGTAATACAGCCATAGAAAATATCATCTAATGGAATCAGTTTATTCACTTTCATCGACACTGTCACACATCAAGAGGGTGTGTATAAACACTATTCCATGAAAAATGCCAGTATACTGAAATCATATGTCCTTAATAGGGTTAAGATGTATTAAGGGTGTGACTACATATCAACCAAACCATTTCATTATCACATCACTACAGTATAAATCTCTATGCATGAGTGGATGAAGTGTGTGAGGTGCACTGAAGAAAAATTCCTACCAGTAAAATACATAGCCCTGTTGTGCTCACATACCCTTAATGACAATAAAAGTGTAAAAATTTGGGAATTTCCTTGCTTTTGTACATTTAGTGTATATGAATTTTCATCTTAACCCTATTAAGGGCATATGATTTCAGTATACTGGCATTTATCATGGAATGTCACTACTTTTGTAAAGGCTATGCCTCAATACAATGCCTTCTCATAACTGATATAGTTGGTAGTTTGACTAATCAAGGTATATGGTAAACTGAAATTAAAATGCCATCAACTAGACACTAGAACATCTATCTTTGCCAAAAATCAGCTGACTCCATCAAATGGTCGATAAGATATAAAATAAAGTGTATGAATACTGGTCATTTTTAAGTTTTTGGGGAATTTTCTGGAAAACTAAGGTATATGGTAAACTGAAATCAAAATGCCATCAACTAGACCCTAGAACCTCTATCTCTGCCAAAAATCAGCTGAATTCATCAAATAGTTGATGAGACACAGGGTGACACATACATATGTACGTACACACAGATAACACAAAATCACTCCGGCCTTTCTGGATCTCTGGGTTGCCTTGACTAATGATGCTGAAATTCTACACACTTATAGAACCTATCAAATAAAAATTTTGTGCAAAGTTTTAACTAATTTGGTTTATTGGTTTTTGAGTTATGATTGATCAAAGAAATGAGATTTCCAGCATAGGCCATTCGTGGAGTTTATTTTCGCGCCTCCCTTGATTTTTGTGGCACAAAAATGATGTGGCACCAAAACTTGTGTGATATTTCACCAAGATGTGCTTTGCTGATTGTTTCTCTGTTGTTGCTACTTTTTCGTACAGATAACAAAACTTCCACGCCATCTTGTATACTATTTGAATACATGAATCTTAGAAGACGTAGACAAATTCATGCTTACATTTTATAAGATTTTCGGACGACCCTGTAACGTTAGCGATTATAATATCTTAACACGGTAGAATTTCCACAGTTACAGACAGTAATAATAATTCCTCGTTTTAGAAATCCAAATAATTTCTATTCGAAGCCGCGTAAACTTATAAATTCATTAAAACCAAAGAAAATCAAGAGAAAGCGTTTAACAAATGACAGAAAAGTAAAGATTTTCATCCGATAATGAAGCTTGAAAAATTTATTTTCTGATGACAGCAAAGAAATTGGACACATTGGTCTATTCTGTCATTTATTCAATAAAAGCAGCAAACAATTAAAATTAAGTCTTTTACAAGACATTCACATTATATTTGCAAAGTCTTAAAAACAATAAAAACACACAAAAAGGTAAAATTTGGAGAAGGGAGAAAGAAAAGAAAAATGTACAAAATGATCCTCGTTTTGTTTTTGTTTTGTTGTTTTTTTTCTTAGACAAATCTGAAATGACCAACTGTCAGAAACGATTTTAGAATTATTTCACAGAGAATTTTAGGACATTTTCTTTCATCTTATCCAGATTTTCTTCCCTCTTTCAAAAATACAATTTCAATTTCACGAGATTTGGATGTCATTTATTAAACAATGTCATGTTTTTCATTTATCTTTTAAATAAAAATCAATAAGATCAAGATTTAAGGAAGGAAATGGCAATCTGCTGACAATCAATAACTGTGTGTGTGTGTGTGTGTGCGCGCGTGTGTATGTGTGTGTGTGTGTATGCGCGTGCTTTTCAAATGGTCAAAATGAGACATATTGATGAGTTTCTATAATGGTGATCAATGAAAACTTTGGTACCAGCAAGTCATGTTCAAATATAATTAGGTCCATTAGATTTCCTTCATTACTAGTACCTATGGGAAAGGTATGAAGACCAACTGACCAGCAAAAGCAAATCCTTATTTGTAATGGCTATCACCCGAGTCAGGTAAAACCAGCCTTTTCCCAGGCAAGTACAGCATCTCTAACCATCACGCCCACTTTCGCTGATCCTGGGGAGGGTCACACAATATGGCTAGCCAATCACGATTCTATAGTAAAAAAACAACTACTTGTGAACCTGATAGTGATGAAAGAACTGATCATCGCTGCCCACCAGCACGTAGAGAAGGACCTCGTAGATGAGTTCTTCCTCCGGGTGCTGAGCTGCATGCTTGAACCATTTTAGATGGCATTAAGAAAGATGGACGGCAAGGGACGGAGATTCAGTTGTTGACGGAAATCTTCAGTTCGTACTAGATCCACACAGTGGCAGTGTAGAATTCAGCCAAGTTAGTTGCTGTCAAAGACTTCAAGATTATGCAGATCAACCACTGTCATTGGCCACTTTCGCAAACATAGAGAAGGATCATTCGTGTCATAGCTGGATAGATACTTGCTTTGGTATCTTAAGATCTCTCGTCGACATCACAGTGATCACCTAAGATAGACTTAGTTGAAATACCATTTAAACCATTAGTTTCTTATATTGTTATCACTTGAATTTTGAATTCTTAAGGCAAATATAAAATGGCGACACATCATGAAACATAGAATAAAAATAGTTTGGCAGGCACAGATTGCGGATTGATTTAAATCAAAGAAAACCACAAGAAAGTGTCAAATACTAACAGCTTTATTTTCACACGGGAGGAGAAAAAAAACTAACACACGTCTGATGAAGAGGTATGTTTTGGCACAACTCTTTTTAAAAAGCACTAGGACATCCACATTAAACCGAATGTGTGCCATACCTCTCCCATCACCTGTAAAACAAACGATGCGATAACCTCCTTTCCAGGATTGTAGAGACAATGCATAGTGGATATTCATCATGCAGACTGTCTTGGACAGTCAAAACCTGACGAGACGTCCATTCCTCACCAGCGGACCATGCCGTCTAACAATGTCTGAACCTATCGATTGTACCCAATTTCACTCATGCACTTGCCAAAGGTGCTCAAAGGTGGGATAGAACTTGTAAATCGATCTATTAGAATACAACCCTTCTAACTGTTAGGCCACAATCATTTAAAGTGTTATTCATTCACTATCTCTCTCTCTCCTGAAAAGAGTAAATCGTCTAAGAGGAGAAACGCATCAAAGTTTCATCGTATTCATTACGAGATTCACAATCTGCCTCAGTTTCAGTTAAAGAAACAAAGGAAAAGCGTTCGTAAAATCCTATAGCAGTTAAAATGCAATTAAAAAAATATATATAAAAAGATGGTTATTTTCTTATCTTTTCCATCTAGAGAGCTCCACTTCATCTCATACAAAAATGAGAAAAGCGAACAGTTATTATTATCAGATAATGAATTGATCAAAAGCAGCCAAAACCAACTTTCCTCCAATATTTACTTATCTCGATAAAATGTGTTCGCATATTCTGTGAATTCATCAGGAGATTTTTATGATCTTATTTTTTTTAAACAACAGTTTTACCTACAGCTGTTCCCTTGTCAGCAATCACATTAAACATAACTTTAAAAGTATATTACTATGAATGGTAAGTATAGATATGATTTTTCAGGTGCAACGGGTTATTAGGTAAGATTAACAGGGTATGAAGTTTTATATTTTGGTGGTTTCAAAGTCATGTTTGCCTTGCTGAATATTACTTTCAGTCCTTAGGGAATGGTATTAATTCATCTCTGTTCCCACCAGCTATGGGTGAAATAGTAGATTAGACTAGACTCTCAAGCCTAGCTAGATTAACTAGTCAAGAAGGAAAACTTTGAAATAACAACAAGGTTTACTTCACCAATAGTATTACTAACTAGTATTACTAACTAGTTTAGTGAGTAGTGGTACTCAATCATCAAGTAATTTACCACTAACCCGACATCACATGTTGACAGCTCAGCTTCAGCAGACTAAAACCAGACACTGAAATGAGATATGATTTGCCATATGCAACAGGTTATTAGGTATGATTGATGGGGTATGTCCTCAGGGTCAGCTGAAGCCTGTGTCAGATCAAGGGTGGAGTGGTTAGCTTAAGTGGGTGGCTTAGGACAGCGGAAGAGGAGAGTAAGATAATGACATAAATAATGGGTCAACTGGTGGACAGTCAGCTGTCTAGGAAAGTCACTACAGTAACAACAACGATTTTGATTGGATGACGTAAATATACTTTTATTCAGCCACAGTGTTTGAAACAGTGTGTTTATTTTTTGTCATAATTGACATCTCTGAAACTTATCTGCAAAATCTCAATCTCTCTTCATGTACATTTATAATATCTATTTACCATCATAATCGGTTTAGGGTAGTAGATGTAAATATACTAATGTGCAATGTAAGAACATTGTCCAAACGGGTCGTCTAGCTACGAATAAAATGTGCAGTTGGGTACGTTTTAGCAAAGAATAATTAATATATATACCTGTTACTAAGAAAACAGTTATTTTTTAAAAACACAAAATTATGTTCATTTTGATAAAGAAAAGCAAATTATACACTTAATTCCATGTGTTCCATCATGTAATATATGGCTATGCGTGAAGCGGAATATCACATCGCGATATACTGGTTACCAAAAATTATCCACCATAAAATAATCTTTATAAGAAACAAAAACTGTTATGAACAGCGTTGCATGCACTATGTCAACCAATGGATCAGACGCAACACTATTAAAAGATACGTTAGATCAAGACAATTTTTTTTTAATTTTATTTCCGTGTTTTTTGAAGAGGCTATCAAGTCAATATCTGGAATGCCAGTTCAGATAATCGGGTTTCACACGAGTGAAAAGGACCGATGTGTGAAAAATCTCATGGGGAGACGAACCCCAAATTGCACACATTCACTCTTGGTGACCCAACATTACCCAACATTAACTTGACTTTGAAATGGGAAATAAACAAACCGTTAAAAATAGCCGATAAAAGATTGTTTAACTACAAGCACAAAGTAAACTGTTTAGCCCAGAGTATTGATCGTTAAAACGACAATCTCACTTGTCTGCTCGCTTCAGAGAAAGTTTCTGCTACTGCTCCGGTAGTAAGCTTCACTTGTATGTGTGTGTGTATATATTATATACATACACACACACACATTATATATACTAATATTCCATCCTACAACAGCCGTTTCATGTTGTTTGCAATTTCCAAGTGAGACTTATTCCATTGAACATTCAAACAGTGATAACATCTAATGGAACCAATCTTCTTTCAGAATAGCAAACAGCACGAAACGGCTGTTGTAAGATGGGGTGGTATATATATTATATACACACTTATAAGAAACACAGCATGCATGCATATATATATATATATATATATATATATATATATATATATATATAGGATATTGGTAGTTCAACATTTTTTTTTATTTTTATTTTATAAGCATTGAAGAATTAGTATTAAATTGAGAATTAAAGGCCCTTTTCAATGCAAGATATATTTTTTTTTTTTTTTTGACATGTATCATATCAATTTTGGAGATAAACTCCATCATCAGAGATTTTTTTTTTTTTTTAATAAAAATAAACAAACTTTTTTTTTAGTTTTGTTTATCGGTAAAACGTCCTTGCTTGTTATTTGACGTATAGTCCGCGTCTGATGTAACTTCGCGGCTCTTTGGTTGAACGGAAACGCATCGGGCAGCATGTTGGTATTTTAGGATATTGGTAATTCAACATGCTGCCCGATGCGTTTCCGTTCAACCAAAGAGCCGCAAAGTTACATCAGACGCGGACAATAGGTCATATCTCCGAAATTGATATAATACATGTCAAAAAAAAAAAAAAAAAAAAAAAAGAAATATATCTTGCATTGAAAAAGGGCTTTTATTCTCAATTTAATACTAATTCTTCGATGCTTATAAAAAAATTTTTTTTAAATGTTGAACTACCAATATCCTAAAATACCAGCACGCTGCCCGATGCGCTTCCGTTCAACCAAAGAGCCGCAAAGTTACATCAGACGCGGACAATACGTCAAATAACAAGCAAGGACGTTTTACCGATAAACAAAACTAAAAAAAAAGTGTGTTTATTTTTATTAAAAAAAAAAAGAATCTCTGATGATGGAGTTTATCTCCGAAATTGATAAGATACGTGTAAAATAAAAGAAATAAATATATCTTGCATTGAAAAAGGGCTTTTATTCTCAATTTAATATATATATATATATATATATATATATATACAGGGTGGTGCAAAAGTCACGCATTAGTTTGAATCAGTAACAACTGGTTCAAACTAATGCGTGACTTTTGCGGGATTGTTTAGCGAGCGCTTAATTAGCAGATTTTCTGATTTTAACTGGCCTTCACGTTTACCGGATTTAACAGCCCCTGACTTTTTCCTTTGTGGTTATCTTAAGGAAAGGGTATATGTGAACAAGCCTACAATGATTAAAGAGCTTAAAAACAATATCAGACATGAAATCCAAGAACTAGAGCCAGTTATTCTAAGGAGTGTAATGGAAAATGCCCTAACTAGAGCCCGTCTTTGTGAGGCCGAAAATGGTGGCCATTTAAAGGATATTATTTTAAAAAACTACTGCAAAAAAATGACCAAGTAAATGTATTATTTATCAGAAAAGCCAATGCGCGACTTTTGCGCCACACTGTACATACATACATACATACATACACACCAAGAATAGTTTGTTTTGTCTTGTTTTACAGCCAATCAACGATTTGAGGGTTATTTAATGCCTAACCACCATTATTAGAAAGCATTCATTGATTGGTTTTATTTGTGCATTTCATGGCAACCCATTTTTTTGTGCTATTTAGAACTGAAACACATTTACTTATTGCAAATGATTCCTTAAAACACAAGTTTTCATTTTACTCATCAAAACTGAGAAGAAATTGTTGAGACTTTTTACAACAATATTAGCGTGTAATTGAACACCATCAATTTAGTATTAACTAGAACGTCCACCCGGCACATGAACAAATGTGTACTTTCGCTCCTAGCCCTGAACCCTATATTATTATTTTCATAATGTCCTGTAATTTTCAAGGTTTCCTTTTCGTCTTTACATAATACTCCTACTCTCCTTCGCTTACGATACTGCTACTATTACTACTCCTTCTATTCCCCTCCCCCTCTCACTTGTCATTCCTCCCTCCATTCACGATGCAAACACGCAAAGTTTTGGGAGCTTTAGTATAATATAGATGCATTACTATGGAATCGTATTTGCTTCTGTTGAGAGAGAGAGAGAGAGAAAGAGAGAGAGAGAGTCTGCTGGTTCAGTTCCTTGTCCTGTTATGAGAATCACGTCGCCTGCTTACAAAATGTCAATGCATTACCCACTTATTTCTTATTATAATTCAACTATCTACAAAGACCGAATCGTCTTCTCTTGTTGTTAAACAGAACTTTTCACTTGAAAAATAAATTTAAAAAATAAAAAATAAAAAAATACAGAAAAGGTTGCCATGCAACAAGTAAAGGAAATCAAAATGTGAAAGGGTTAAAAGAAGGAAAGAAAAAAAAAGAAAAAAGAAACACCAAGAAGAGAAAGGGAGATAATCCGAATGTTAAAAGGTGAATAAACATTATGAAAAGAAAATCTTTAGGTCAAAGAATGTGAGAAGCAAAGAACACTAAGATTACTAAAAGGTTAATGTCTCGCATACAAAAAAAGAGTAAAGAAAAAAATGGCCATGGGTTTGTTTCCAGATATTTCTAGTAGATACTTTGTTAGCCTATTTAGATAATGTTTGTGTTAAACTTTTTGTGTAAAATATTACTCGGCAGTAATATGCTATCAAAGTTCAGTATAGAAATGTTTCATCGGGTGCAACGTGTTATTAGGTATGATTGACGGGGTGACGTCAGATAGCTGATTGGTTAGGTTAGTCATGTGACATAGAAAAGATTTGAAGTTTGATTTCAGTTGCTGACAAGAAGTTCAAGAAGAAACGTTATGTAAGGTTGTGATATGCTTAGACTCCCCCAAGCCCTCTATAAAGATGGCTAGAAGCAATTAGTCGTTCAGGAAATGGGTATTTAAGGAAATTAAATATAGTTAACATTGTAATGGTCATCATAATTCTACATGAAGGTAGAAACTAACTGATGCAAAGATCAGACAAACCTCACCTTAATCATGACACTAAGAGACCATTTAACTGTATCTTGGCAGTGCCCACAACACACATTTGGTTAGGCTGAAGTTTAGCTGGAAAGAACTTTTAACCTTCAATTACATACATATATATATATATAATCCAGGTAAAACATCCACAGGGTAGTAATCCAAAGAATTTCAACCGGGTTTATAAAAAGTGCTTAATATCAAATAGAGCTTTTATATATGATTATTTTTATTTACACAGACATGTACAAAATCTGCGACACTGGCATATCGATGTTATCAATCAACAGCTATTATAAACAGAGATCTCATCAGACAGAGTTATTATATTTTATATTAATATTTTTTTTTTACATTATTATTTTTTGATTCTTAACGGTTCCAACCACGTGACTTTCCAAATTTAAATTTCTTTTCTTTTCTCCATTTCATTCTTTCCAAATATGATCTAAGGTTAAGATCGAATTCTAACTCTGCATGATGAGATCGCAGTTTATAATAACTGTTGATCGATAACATCAACATGCCAGTGTCGCAGATTTTGTACATGTCTGTGTAAATAAAAATAATCATTTATATATATATATATATATATATATATATATGCTGTTGCTTAAACAATCGAGCACTTTAGTTAATTTTTCTTTAATTACAGATTATTACAAAATTTGCAAGACGCACACCAAAGTACCTATTCCATCCAAAATGAAGTAAAGAAATGGTACATTTCTTTTAACCAAATAAAAATGTAAAAAACACCCAACTTTTTCTATCACAATAAAATGCATTTCCCTTTCAATACTTAAATCATTTTCATCAACATCAGCTTCATCCAAATGCTCCTTTATTACTACTTTACATTTCACTTTTTAGATAATACTTCGAATCGCCTACACCTGTTACATAGCAAATTAACAAAATTATGCACTATTTATATCGATAGATATATAAAAACAGACAACAAAGTTAGGTATGTGCGTGTATACATATATCTATGTACAGGACAATTTTAAACTAATGAGCAGATCATTATGAATTTTGGAATATATATTCTCGGCAACCTGCTGAGTAACATGAGCACATTATAATTTTGTTGGGAAACTTTACTATTTACCTAAACTCACACCAACCTCCCCCAAAAAACTTTTAAAATAGGTTAGATACACAAAATTTAATAGAGAAAAGAATTGCTCTACATCCAATTTTAAGTTATATGAAGTAACACATTTTTAAAAGGATTGACGCACATGCGTGAGTCAATATGTGATTGGTAAAATCCTAAACTATGGAACTTACCATTATGAATTATAAAGTATTCTAGGCAACAGGGTAGTGTAACATGGGCACAGTATTTTTTTTTTTTTTGTAAACTTTACTATTTAGGATGCCACCAAAACTACATCATACCCACTAAAGAAAGAACAGAAACAAACATTTTAAACTGATGCTATATTTATTCCTTATGCCCGTGCTCAGACAGTTATTCTACTAATATATATATATATATATATATATATATATACAAAATAAATGAAAGAGATAAATATGTACGAATGACAAATCTATTTCAACTTCGATTGTTCAATGCAAGGTGTACTCGGTAAAACATGTTTATTTTTCTTTCCTTAAGCCAAGGCTTTTCAAAGATTAAAATCTTATCAGAGGAATTACATAGATAGATAAGTTGGCAGTGTTCATTTATCTTTATAATTGCTCTATCTCGTGCATATCCTCTAAAAGTATACTTTTAGTTTCATATTATATACAGGGTGTCTCAAAAAAATGTACTCACTCTTAGAATGGCAAAATGTGCAGAAGATGTCGAGTTTGCACACAAAATTGTGTGGAGCGATGAAGCAAAGTTTTCTCGTCATTCTACGAGTGAGTACATTTTTTTGAGACACCCTGTATATATATATATATATATAAAATGAAATATATATATATATATATAAAATGAAGTATAATAACATGAAATTACATAATTATCGATGCAATAATTTATTTCAACCGTGTAGTTTTTTCAAGCATCCAATCCAGACAATTACATTTTTGAAACTCAAAGAAAATGGAATTATTCCATTATAACACAAATATATATATATATATATATATATATATGTGAGAGAGAGAGATAGTGATATTGAGCACTCTACCTTTTAAATATATTTCACCATTTACTTATCATGTAGACACAACGGGAACCAACATTGGAGGGAGGAGGGGCAATAAAAGAGTGACATACGCACGTAAATACTAACGAGGTTGTGATTCTATGAGTCGCAATAAATAGAAACGAATAGACATTTTACAAGATGAAAAAAAAAAGCATCTGCTTTTTTACGTGATAACATTTATCAGAGGACCCAAGCAGCAAGATAACGAGGGGGGGGGGGGGATGGAGAGTGCAATAAATAATTTGTATGTACAAAGGGTAAGAGACCAAAAAAATAAGTGTGGGTCGGACACAGATTCTTAAAGAAAAATATTGCCTCCCCCGCCCCGCCCCGGCTCTTCTGAAAAAAAAAAAAATAGCCAACAACAATAGTGATGAATAAATAAAAATTATAATCAAATTTTGGAGAGAGGGAGAAAAAGAAAATTCGGATGAAACAGAATGAATTTGATCAGAAGTCTCATTCTATCATATTTATGTAAGATACATTTTGTTTACTTAAATGTATGCATGTATGTATGATGTGTATGATGTGTATGTATGTATGATGTGTATGTATGTATGATGTGTATGTATGTATTATGTGTATGTATGTATGATGTGTATGTATGTATGATGTGTATGTATGTATGATGTGTATGTATGTATGTATGATGTGTATGTATGTATGTATGATGTGTATGTATGTATGTATGATGTGTGTGTATGATGTGTATGTATGTATGATGTGTATGTATGTATGTATGATGTGTATGTATGTATGTATGATGTGTATGTATGTATGATGTGTATGTATGTATGTATGATGTGTATGTATGTATGTATGTATGATGTGTATGTATGTATGATGTGTATGATGTGTATGTATGATGTGTATGTATGTATGTATGATGTGTATGTATGTATGTATGATGTGTATGTATGTATGATGTGTATGATGTGTATCTCCAGTCGAAGTGTTGGGAAGAAGAAATGGATGACACTTTTTAGCGGATCCTATCTTTTAAAAGTTTTTCCGTTCCTTGTAATCATTTTTGAGATAATAAAAGTTGGTGGAAATTTGTTTATACATTTGATTAGCATTTATATGCAGATGGGGTTAAAAACATATGGAGGCTTATAAAAAAACAACAAATATACATGCATACACATAATCCAATATATAAATTTGGATAAATACATATACATATTTTATGCATATTCATTTTGAAGCATGCATTTGAGTGCATACATGCAAATAGATACACATTTGCGTGCGTATATATAACTGCATACATATTTTGCATGTGAATATGCAACTGCACACATTTGCATGTGGATATGCAACTGCATGCATATTTGTATGTGTACATACAAATGTACACATTTGCATGCATACATACATACAATTGTACACATTTTCGTGAATATGTACATGTATATTTATGTATGCATATATTTGAGTACGCATACACATATATTTGAATGCCTACTAGACACCATCCTCAAGTGTCTACGGTCTCTCTGTACAAGGGTTTGTCAGGATAACCTGACATGACGATACTTTCCCATAGAAATAAACCCTGACCAAATATTCAAAATAACATAGTATTCTAAGCACAAATAAGATTCCTTTGGTATAGCTACACACTGGCTTATACGAGGAATGGTGCACCTTCTCCAAGTTATGTTGCCTCTAGTAACAGTACTAAGCTGGATACTCCACCAGACTAGATGAATTCTTGTCCTGGAATCTGGTAAGACCAAGAGACCACAAGAAAAATATACTATGACATAGCTAACTGGTCAATTGGGAAGAAGAAAATTAATGTTCTTCACTTTTTTACTAACTCAACGTTTGAGGGGTAAAGGAGAATTTTAATGGAACACTCGGATATCTATGTATCTCATATAGAGATCAAGTGTTAGCCCTAGGAAGGAGCCCCTTGATTTCTGAGAACTTACACTGAAGTAAAATTTAAAAAATAAAAAGTATGCCAGATGTATTTTTTTTCATAGAGATTGGATAACCAATCTTAAGAATCATACAGTGTTTATATAACAGTGCTCAATAAATAGAGTAGTACATTCATTTCATACACATTTTTATTGATGCAAACATATGGAAGGAGATTTAGATGGAGAAGAAAAAGTTTTGTGAAGGCGGCATAGGAAAGCGTTCAAAAATGAAGACAATCCAATAGTAAGATGAGTTCAAATCGTAGATGGAGTGCACTTAAACGGAATTAATATGAAGAAATCGGGCCATTTTAAACAATACTTCCTGGGCCGGATTAGAATCATAAACGAATGACATTAGCAGTGAAATATTGAGGCAGTTCTGAGAAGAAGTCCTTCCATTGGACACCTTATCAACAAACAATTAGCATCTGGACAAACCCCATATCTTTTTTACACAAACCTTTTTTCACCCTTAATTTTCTTAATAATATTTTATAAAATGTTGAATTTTGGCTTTCCTACTGCCAACTTATCTATCTGTATAATTCCTCTGATGACAAGATCTCGATCTTTGAAAAGCCTTGGCTTAAGGAAAGAATAATAAACAATTTTATTACAGAATATACCTCGCATTGAACAATCGAAGTTTGAATTAAATCTGGACATTCATACATGTTTATCACTCTTCGTTCATCTATCTCGTATATTAAACTTAAACCATTTCACTATAGGTTCTATTTACTAAAAGCTTACTTTTAGTTTTATATTTATTCTATATATATATATATATATACATATATGTATGTATATATATATATATATATATATATATATAGTCTTGGAAGTTTCTCAACCATTAAAACTATATTAAAAAAATAAAATAAAATAAAAAAAATTTTTTAAATAAGAAAAACCTTAAGACCCAAGTCGTTCAGTGGAAAATCACTCATGTAAGTCAATTTAACTTTTTCAGTTATTATATTAATTTGCTTCTAACATTATTTAAGGGATCATCAGTTGTTTACCATGAAAAACTGTTTCGGGAATTTAATATATATATATATATATATATCTCATCATCATCATCGATTTAATTTTTGTTTTACATGCTGGAATGTGTTGGACGGCTTTAAAAAACTGCCTTTCAAACTAACCTATCTTTGGCCAGGTCTTTATTTATCCCTCTTTCTCTCAAGTCTATTTTTATCACTTCCTGCCACGTTTTCCTTGGCATTCCTCTGTGAACTAATATATATATTACATACAGACATACACACACAGGTACATTCTGTGTGTGTGTGAACCAGAGTCATGTAGGGATAAAACAGAAGTTTCTTATTAAAAGGGGCATATAGATAAACATGTCCGTTTTTAGCGGGAAGAAGAGCAGAAAAAGCAGTGTGTGTGTGTGTGTGTGTGTGTGTGTGTGTGTGTGTGCGTGTGGTTTCCCAAGAACATAAATAGAGCACATAAGAATGATAGCTTTTTATACAATTTTTTTTTTGTCTAGTGTGTGGAGCGTCAGTTAAGTAGCAATGACAAGAAAAACAGTTGAAGGGTAGATAACATTTATAAGAGGATATAAAAGGGGTCGGAAGTGGGATATAAATTGGTGGAGAAGGAGGCAAAAGATAGGGGGAAAAAAAGCAGATTCAAAAAAGAAAAGAAAATAAAAAAACTTATCTTGGATTAGAAAAAAGATTAACCATGTGCATAGAGAATGCTGTCCATATCCCCATCCCCTAATATACTTATATGTATACAAGATGTGTTATCAAACTGTCATGTCTTAGAGCCAAGAATGGCGCTTCAATTCTTACAGATCAATGAATGAACAAACAAATTATCTGCAAATTCTCAAAACTTTACCGAAGATGACCTTAATCAGAAATTGGTGGTTAACACCTAGAGCTTTTACGAGAATAAAAAGGAGTCTTTATCGAATGACAAACAAAGATAATATATATATATATATATATATATATATATATATATATATATATATATATATATATATATAGTGTGTATTTAGGCAGTATTTTTTCATTCATGCAAACGTTATTAAAAATACCAGAACTCTTCTGTTAGGTAATACCTTTTTAATCTTTTCAATTCTTCTAATGATTTTCTTTATGTTAAAATAAAAAATAAAAAATGATAAAAGTTCCGTATGCGTCACTAACGTTTTCGATTCCTCTTCGAATCATCTTCAGGTGTTGATAGCAAAAATGGACTAAAAAGCTGGTGAAAGGAGAGATTTTTTTTTAAAATACATCGGAGAGACGCGCATATGAAACAATGCCTTACATTGCGCCAAGAAAAACGTTGACGAATTAAATCTTTTTAAATTTATTTATGTATTCATTTATTTATTTTTTAAAGTAATGGCTGATTTATTTGGTGTAGTCGAATAAATATGAAGAGGAGAAAAATGGGGAGGTAAGCCATAATTAATTTAATAAAAATGTCTTTTTTTTCGAATTTGAATTAAACAACACCGGGGTGGCGTCACTGAACTAAATTAAACTATGCTAAACATTTTAAAATGGTTTTACTAATCTCATATGCAATATTATTAATTGTAGATTGTTGTGTTTTTATGTAGATGGCTTCAAGTATTTTTAATTAAGAGAAATCGAAAACGTTAGTGACACATAAGGATCTTCTGTTATTTTTTTGATTTTAAACAAAGAAAACCATTAGAAAGATTGAAAAGATTAAAAAAGGTATAACCAGAGAAGAGTTCTGTTATTTTTAATAATGTTTGCATATATATATATATATATATATATATAGATAGATAGATAGATAGATAGATAGATAGATTTTGATGTTTCACTGATAATATTCAGTAAAGTCCGGAACAAGACCAATAAAAACAAGCTCAATGAGCCCTGATTATAGGGATACAGAGCATTTATATGTATATTTTGAGAGTTTACCAAGATATTTTAGTTCCCTTTCTTCCAGAGAGGGTTCATCACAACGAAAAGATCTTTTATTTTATTATTTATTTATTTTGTAACGCTATAGTTCCCTACACGTGTTTCGCTACCTAGCAAGCATCTTGCTAGGCAGTTATTCAGGGGAGATACAAAACCTAAGATATTGACCTCAACAACTGACAATACCCCACAGGGGACTGACCTAGTTGAAATCACTTAAGGAAAAAAATGAAAACAAGTTTAAAAGACAGCTCAAACAACTCAGTAATATGTGGTAGTTGTGATGTGCTCCCACAAGAATCAAGTCCGGTGTAATACAAAAATGGGAAAGAAAAAAAGAAAGAAAGGAAACCCCCATATCCTGCAGAATACATATACTACGGTCAGATGAATCCTCTCTGGGAGAAAGGGAAATTATATATATATATATATATATATATATATATATATATATATATATGTTATAGGAGAAATAGCAAGAGTGCTCAATTACTTATGCAAGAGCATATCAACTCAAGGGTTATTAATCGGTCACATGTGGTATCTTTAACCCTGCAGGTGTAGTTTCTAGTGTTTTTGAAGGTACCGATGGATGGTGGAAATAATATATAGTGTCCATTGAATAATTATATATATGCTCTGGCACAAGTACTTGAGCACTCTTGTTACTTGTCCTATAACACTGAATTACACTGAATACATAAATAGTTCAAACGATTATCCTCATCGTGGTTATTCTATAAACAACATTTTGTGTGTGTAGTCTCTCGCCTTCCTCAGCTCTTTTTGCCTTTGGTCTATATAACCTTCCAGAAATTTAAAACTGAACTCTTTATTACATCGAAAATGTCCAGGAAATCACAAATGATTAGGTGCTAAGACACCTAAACAAGACCTGTTAATATAACAACTATGATAATAATGATAGCAGTCTATATCGTGTAAATAATATCAGGTTGTTCGACTATGTTTTGCCGTTCGTATAGCTTGCACCCTTCCAGAGGAGACCAATTAATTACTCATCTTAAATACATTAAATACCCCTAATTTCATAAAACTGTCTGATGACGGATAATAGCAAAGTAAAAAAAAAAACTTCCATAATGAACATTTCCTTCGTCACAAGTTGAGTTCATAACGTTTGCGAAACGGAAGTGAAGAACTACTTCTTTTTTCCCCAACGACTTAGTCAAATTCTTCAATTGCTTTAGCTTGAAATCTAATTGCACTAATGTTCAAATTAGCTTTTATTAAGTCATTTGTTCACTCTTGTAGCCATCAACTTGTCACCAATAAGGTCAGGTCACCAAAAGGTTAATAGGATCAGGTCACCAAAAGCATAAAATGTTTTGTTCATTCAATCTCTTTTTTATGGCATTCAAAAAGATCAGAAAAAAAACAATCAAATATAAAAAGTCATTTCTTATTCAATTAGAAAAGTTCTTTCAAACAACACTTGCGCTTTTGGCTTGGAACGAAGTGTAGTATCTGTTCTGATCATGCACTAAAGTTTATTCTGTTCTCGGTCAGTGAAGAAGAAGTCCTAGATTCAGAACAATTTTTGTTTTTGTTCCAATCCAGAGTGACCCATTTTGGGGAGCTGAATTTTCCACACAGTAAAAACCGACCTTGTGTCTAACTTTCTCCTCGTGGGGAGGTAAGTAAATAGGAACAATACAAAGTCTGATTATCTAAAGATCACTATGATGTTAAGACTTCATATGATACTCGTTGTTAAGAAAAGATTTCATAAATGAGCATTCGTATAACAGGGATTTGAGTAGTCAATGGCAAGAAAAAAGAAGCTGAAATCGAGATCTCCCCCCCCCCTCCGTGTGTGTGGAGACGGCAGTGCAGAAGACAATTCCCCCCCCCCCAAAAAAAAATAACTCTAATAAGTTTCAACTAAGTCAAAATTAAGCGAAAGACACAGGGTGCGCATGTGGGGATAAGAAGACAGGAAGTCATTCTTTGATAAAACAAAAGTCATCTAACTCCCCTACTAATATCATGGATCGTTTTATGTCTTCGCCTTCATAGCAAAATTAACATTTCCATAGAGTACTGCCATAAGAAGGAAAAGGAAAGCAAGATAAGACGGGAAGAGTTAGAGAGGAAAAAGAGAGAAAGAGAAAGATAACGCGAGAGAGAAGAAAGAAAGAGAGAAAATCCAGCCAAATAGTGACATCAAAATAAGGAGGTAAGGCTCTAGCGATTTGGCAAAAGAAAAAAGAAAAAGAAAACTTACATCCATTGAAAACTGAAGTGATTAAGCAGAAATTGGCTTTTTCTGGATTAAAAATAAGCAGTATTCTGTTAAAAGGCTGAGAACTCACATTCTTGGCCTTTTGGCCAAGATCAAAGTGTAGTATCTGTTCCGATGGATACTGCACGTTGTCCTGTGCAGTTCTAGGAGGTGCACCCTCCCAGGCTTTGCCTCCCCTCTTTGGGGAGGAGTAAGTTTATTGCTTACTGTCTGAGACGCCCCTACCGGGGAATGCCGACGGGGCTGCCCAGGCAATTTTTAAATGGCCAGAGTGCTCACCTCTCGAGCGCTGGCTTATCCAATCCCACTTTCCCAACCTTGTGTCACATCTTACCTTGTGGGAGGTAGATAAATAAATCACATCTCTGGTATAAAAATATGTGCATATCTTCGTTTATACATTCCACACCCATTAAAAACAAAAAGTAATTACTAATTATTTGGTGTCCTTGTCTGCCAGAAATTTCGATTTTATCCATTAGAATTGTTCAAAAATCGAGAAAAAAAACAAATAGAATTTTCTAGTTGCTTAAAAAAATAGATATTCTTTGTATTTGATTTTAATATATCTAATTGTTACGATTTTTAATAAAGTTTTTTAAAAGTGATATTTTTAACTGACAAGAAAAATTATTTTTATGAAAGAGACATTCTTTTTATCCCTGACATGCATTTATTCTAGTTCTCCTAGTTAAAATATTGGCTGTATTTACTAACAGCTTGAACTATAATTGTCAATGAATTTGGATGGAAGATGAAGTGAGAGTTCACACAATTATACAATAAAAATTCTACAAAAAAAATAAATAAATAAATAAATAAAAAATTTAAAAAATATGGAGAAATCACAGTAATTTTTTAATGTCAAAAATAATGATATATATATTTCTACTGCGGGGGGCCTTCAAGTGTATTGTACATTCACAATTATGTGTTTCTCTATAAGATATATATATATATATATATATATATATATATATATATATATATATATATAAAGTAATCCAACAAAAGATATAAGAGTCAACTAATATCTTATAATTAGTGAAACATCCGGATAAAAACTGAAGCTCAATATACTGGATATATATATATATATATATATATATATAGTAAGCTATGAAAATATATTTATGGCAATTAAGTTACACAGAGGCTCCCGCGTTTCATCCCCGAGGGGAATCTTCAGGCTCTGTGTAGCTTAATTGCCATAAATATATTTTCATAGCTTACTACCTAGCTCTACTTAGGTATTGAGCATTGTTGAAGTAGATACTGAAAATTGATACATAAAAAAATTATATCTCCTTATAAAATTTTATGTGGATACATGAAGTTATTTATCTACCTCCCACAAGGTAAGATGTGACACAAGGTCGGGAAAGTGGGATTAGATAAGCCAGCGCTCGAGAGGTGAGCACTCTGGCCATTTAAAAATTGCCTGGGCAGCCCCGTCGGCATTCCCCGGTAGGGGCGCCTCAGACAGTAAGCAATAAACTTACTCCTCCCCAAAGAGGGGAGGCAAAGCCTGGGAGGGTGCACCTCCTAGAACTGCACAGGACCAGACAACCTCCAATAGACCGGCGTAAATCCAGACCCAAAGGCCCGAACGATACCGGTCTATTAGGCGAGGTAAAAAACCCTGGTTGAATGTGGATACATGAAATACTAATATATATATATATATATATATATATATATATAAGCACGGACAAGAGGTGGCTTCATTTATGGCATCCCCTCAGATCACCACAACACCTGCCACCTCTGTGGTATGGTCTGTAAAAGTCTGGCAGGCTTGAAGAGCCACATCTGCGCCTCTCATTGGGAATATTTACACTAATATCACACTGATACGCCAAAAGTGGTCATATTCGAAATCGAATAGACAGCCACCATATATATATCACAAGTTAGTTGAAAAAAACCCATTAAAGTGCTCAATCGTAAGTTCTACAAGAGTTAATATAAATTATTTTACTTAAATACAATACCTTACAGTGTCTGTCGGAGATACCTAGGTTTAATCTATCTGGTTATTCTGGATGTAGGATAAAATCTGGCTGGTCATCACAAAGATATGCCAGTCGCCATTTTTTTTTTTTAATGGAAATCGCTCCAGACCCGGCATGAAGCCACTTGATATAAGGAGCTAAAAAGAAATACTACTTCAAGGTCAAAAACTAGCCAACGATAACTGTTAGGAGGATAGACTGCAACCCAAAAAACAGCAATTATTCCCCCTTTGTCAGAAACATCGCTCATGAAATGTGAAAACTAAAGGACAAAATAAGGAAAGCGAGAGTTACGAGGTTGCCAAAAGTAAACCAACGGTCCACTTTCAACTCTCCTTATTATCAAATATCAAAGTATTCTAATATATATATATATGTATATATATATATATATATTAAAGGCAGAAAGATGAAGATAAAAAATTGCATAAAATTATATAAAGTTACACAAAATTAATACAAATTTTATTACATTTAAAGTTCATATGCAAGGAGTTACATGTAATAAAATTTGTATTAATTTTGTGTAACTTTATATAATTTTATGCAATTTTTTTATCTTCATCTTTCTACCTTTAAAATTGATTGCTCTACTCAACGTATTGAGCTTTACTTTATCGCGATATATCACTTTACGACACTTCACTTATCGTTAATTCTATTATCATTAGTATATATATATATATATATATATACACACACATACATACATACATACATACACACACACATGCCTACTTTATAGTAAGCATAAAAAAGACTTTAAAAATTTTATAAATAAAGAAATAATTACTGGTATCGAACGTTTCAGAACTTTCAATACCAAAAATCTTTCTGCGATGACCAGCCAGATTGTATCCTAAATCCAGGATGACCAGATTGATGAAATCTGGGTATATCCAACAGACACTGTAAGGTATTGTATTTAAATAAAATATAAAGATATATTTGAACTTGCATTCAAATATATACAAAACTTTTCTGCCAATCAGGTCTACCATGAAACTGCAGTAAAGTGCTAAGTTATTTATGTCTCTTTCTGTCCGGGGATTCAATTGAAAATAAAGCTCTCTACAAAGATCAAACAACTTTTTTGAGTAAAATTATACCTAGAATCAAACGTTGAATTACTTTTGCATTAGATTTTACAATAATATTTTAAAGTCTCTGTGTTCATGACTGACATACAACAAAGACGATTTTTATTTTATTAATAAGAATATAAATGGTAATCTGTGGTTCAGGGCTAGGAGTACGAGTATGCAGGGGTCCTCATTCATTCCCGGACAACACCAGGGCGCCTGCAGCTGCATGCATAAAACAAGTCTTTAGATAATCAAGATTTTATGCTAAATGCTGTCATTTACAGACATATGGTTGATTAAATTTTTTTTTTGTTTAGCTAACAGCAGCACCCATGGGAATTCTGATTAGTTTTAGAAAAAAGGTTTTAATTTTATCATTTTATGTACTTATATTTTTTTAAATTGAATTTTTAAAAAATCTTTATCAATAGATCAGACAACCTATCGTACCAAAATGTAATCGTTAAATAAAAGAAAATATATTTTCTAAATACAATATTTAATGTTCTCTATCTCAACTGATTTAACACCTCTTTCTTACCCTTTCCTATAGATATAACAACATGCATGAATTACTCTCCTCCCACCCCCACCTGTTTCAACCCCCCCCCCCTTCACTTCTCTATATAAATATGATTTGCTACTGAATGGTCCAGAAGTGGCCATCTGAAGATTTCTATAAATTTCATCAATCAAAACATCTGTAATTCGCCTGATTGCAACCGTATGGAGTGCAGTTAAGAACGACACCAACCGTACCACCTGCAATACTAAGAAGGACCAGGTTCATCTCAAAAAGGACACTGTGAAGGCCACGTCCTTCAGGTTCAATCTTGAGGCCGTGGTGAAGGCTCAGGTTGGTTTCATAGAGTGAGCTGTATTCAGCAAAAGATCCTCTAAGAAATGCAATTGAATTTTATGAATACATCAATTACACTGTCCAACAACCAAAAAAACAAGCCGTGCATGTATGGTCCCCCTCTGTATGTGACTCGATGTGGCGAGTGTAAAATGCAATACATTTGGGCAATTTGGGGCATTTTTGACCCCCCCCTTTGACCCCCTGGGAGCGCGAACCAGAATTTTTCTGAGGTCAAGGATGCTCATTTTATATCCAGAACAATTGCCTCTACATTTTGGCCAAGTTTCAGAAAAATTGAATGGATGGATCAAACGTTATGGGAGAAAAGAGTCATTTTTTGCCATTTTGGGGGCTTTTGACCCCCTGGGGACACGAACCAGATTTTTTCCAAGGTCAGTGATACTTATTTTCTATTAGGAACAATTGCCTCCACATTTTGGCCAAGTTTCAGAGAAATTGAATAGATGGATGAAAAGTTATGGGGCAAAAAATGTCATTTTTTGCCATTTTGGGGCCTTTCGACCCCCTGGGGGGTTAACCAGATTTTTTTTCAAAAATCGGAGAATGTCACTTTCTAACCTGACCAAAGTTACAACTTCATGCAAAATTTCAGAGAAATTCAATGGATGGTTGCGGAGAAAAATCCGGACGGACATGCCTTAAAACATAATTCCTCTGATTTTATAAATCGTGGTACCAATTACTGAGCTGAGAAGGCCCGTTTCTAGAGTAATTTTTTGCATAGATTGCGAAAATGACACTCATTTTTGCCTATCAAATCTCAATTTTTTTTTTTAAAACGTCATTGAAATTTTTACGATATTAAATAAATTTGACAACTTACAATTCAAAAGTATTTGATATATTTTAGATATTTTTTTTTTTTAATTTTCAGGTAGATATATGACTTAAATAAACTAAAATGCTTAGAGGGACTGGTAAAAACGATCCGGATAATTTTTGTTTCATTTGTGGATGTGTAACACCAAAGGCTTATATGCGAAAAATCTCAAATTATGTCAAAAAAGTTTATAAACTATATTTCGAAATTAAAGTGGGAGATCAAGACAAGAATTGGGCAGCACATATGTTGTTCATTTATTTCCTTGCTCTAACGAAATGGGCAAATGGTTTTGGAAAAAGACTCAAATTCGGTGTTCGATGGTCTGAAGGGAACCGCAAAAATCACACTAAAGCTTGCCATTTCTTTAAAACACCTTTAATATAAATGAACTTTAATATAAATGAACTTTAATATAAATGAACTTTAATATAAATGAACTTTAATATAAATGAACTTTAATATAAATTAACTTTAATATAAATTAACTTTAATATAAATTAACTTTAATATAAATTAACTTTAAACTTTTAATTAAATTCTAGTTTTACTTTTCGTACCCGTTAGCATTCTTAATAGAGTAAAATGTTATCCATGTGTTATCTTTATTTCAGAAATCACGAAAAAAATAAAAAGATCTGTCGAATACCCAAATGTTAGATCAGCAATCCGTCCTGTGCCACATTTTGAAGAAATTCCTGTTTCACCAAGACCAAAGGATACAAATTTACTGGATTTTTCTGATTCCGAACAGTTAAAAACAGAAATGCATCTTCATCAAAACATGAAGTTTACGAGATGGAAGATTCAGATTCAGAACCAAGTCTCTTCGCCCAAACCAAGCTAAACGATCTTGTGAGAGACCTCAATTTAACAAAACATCAGCATGAAGTGTTAGCTTCGCAGCTACCAGAAAAGAATTTTCTGCATAAAGATGTTCGAGTAAGCAAGTTCAGATCGCGTTCTGATGATTTTGTGCATGGATTTTCTTTAGAAAACAATTTGTTATATTGTAATAATATTCTTGAACTGTTCATTCATTTGAATTTGAGCTATGAGCCGAATGCATCACTTTAAAGTTTAAAAGTTGTACTTCTTCATAATGGAAATACCTCATCATCGATTCGAGTTGCTCATTTGGTGGAATTAAGAGAGAATTACGAAAACTTAGAATTTATTCTAGAAAAAATAAAGTACGAAGAGCATAAATGGCAAATCTGTTGTGATTTAAAAGTGGTTGCAATTTTGACTGGACTTCAATTTGGCTTCACAAAATCTATGTGCTTCCTATGCAATTGGGATAGCCAAGTCAAAAAAGAACATTGCATACATTCAGAATGGGAACCCAGAGACAGCACGCTAAGCTCGTACAACGTCATTCGAGAACTACTCGTGGAAAAAGAAAAAATAATTCTTCGTCCCTTGCATATTATGGTTGATCCAACAATTTGTAAAGGCCCTGCTTTTAAGTATATCAGAGGAAAGTCTACCAAATTATGTGATGCAAAAGTTGTTGGTTCACAGATTAGAAAACTAATGTTTGACGACGCTTTTGATGAAACTATGACTCAACTCTAACTAGCAGCATCGGTTAGCTTCAAGAAAGTATGCAATAGTTTCTTGGGAAAGCATAAGTCTGCGGATTATGAAGTTTTGGTTGCTGATTTGATTAAATCGTATCAGAAATTGGGATGTAACATGTCGCTTAAGCTCAATTTTCTCCAATCCCATCTTTCTTTTTTTTCTGGAGAATTTATCAGATCTAAGCGATAAACAAGGTCAACGATTTCACCAAGACATAGCTGCAATAGAAGCTGAAAGTGAAGCCCAGCTATGTCGTCAGACTTTATTTGGAGTCTACAACGGGATGAGCCTGGTAACATGCATAAAAATAATCCTAAGTATCGTAAAACACAGCTCGCAGTTTAGATTTTTTTTTCATTTATGGCTTTTTCTTGCACTTTAAGTTAATTTTACAACTTTTTAAAACATTTAATCAGATGAAATCATAAAAATAAACTTAAAATAGTATTAGGGGTGGGACGTAATGGGTGAAAATTTCAGATTCATGCGAGTAATATTTTTTTGTGTTCATTTATACATAAATAACACTAAACAATCAAACATTTTGAAAATTTTGCAAAATTCAGAAGGTGCAGGCCAAAAATAGCCGTTAGGGCTCCACGGGACTCAAAATCTATCATTTTTCGGTGAAAAAGTGGTTTCATGCAACATTGCAGGTCCTAAAACAACCTCAAAAGCTATGAATGGATATAGATGGTTAAATCTGATATAGTACTTTAATTTAGGACCATTTTCAAGCTGTGAAAGGGTTTTCATGAACGTAAAATAGCCAAAAGCTAGTGGCCTGCACCTTCTGAATTTTGCAAAATTTTCAAAATGTTTGATTGTTTAGTGTTATTTATGTATAAATGAACACAAAAAAATACTACTCACATGAATCTAATATTTTCACCCATTACGTCCAACCCCTAATAGTATATTTTCTTTTACAAATCTAAATATAGTTCTAGATATTTCAAAAATATTGTAAACAATCATTAAAATTTTCAACTAAAATCATTTAAATTAAGTGAAACTATGGTATTTGGTAAAAGATACATTAATTTATGAAAAATGTTCAATTTTAGTACGCAATTTACAAATAAGAATAAATTAGACGTTTTTTCTCTTTGTAAAAAAGTGTCAAATTTGTCTCAAACATCATACATTATGTGTATATATATATATATATATATTTGTAGGTTTTATAAAAAATGTAGGTTTTTAATTTTATACTCCTTACAGTATCCAAAAATTTCCAATTACAAGCTCAATGTATTACAAGATTCAGAGCATTGCTTTTTGCATGGTCATTGGAATGGATCAATAAAATATATATATATATATAAAAACTTTGTATTTAAAAGTAAAAAGATGTTCAAGATTTATTAACACTGGAGGAAAACGTCTTTAATTTTTATCTTATGAATAAAATAAAGTAAGACGTCATATTTTTATCAATGTCAAGCGCAAACCCCATTGTACTGTTGTACCGCCTTTGATCAAAATGAAATATACTTATCGAGTATATTGTGTAATGTAGTTTCAGAATATATCTGGTTGTGGGGGTCTATCTCCATAATCCTAGGAGGAGTCCACGAACAAAGTTATATATGTATAATCAGCCGAGATAAATGCATTCCGATATAAAGATATTGCTGCATACCTATATGCATATGTGATAGCCAGCATCATTGTCGTCGTCGTCGTCCCTACCTCCATAGACAAGCCACCCACATGCTTTCACTCTCCCTCCTAACTTCCCTATCCGCATGGATAAACCCCGAATGAAATGGCTCTGGCTGATTTCTGTATGGACGGGGAGAGACTGGGAAGGCATGAGATGGAGGACACAAATCAAAAACTAGATTCACTGCTGAAGATGACATTTCAAATACAAAGAATTAAAAAAAATTGATATTTCAAGATTTTTAATTAGAATTCAGAAAAATGTTTCAAGAGGATTTTACGTTGATTTTTTTTTCTTCCTTCTTTTCTCCTTTACAACAGAAACTCTTTTTTTTTTTTTTGTTCTATCTCACTCCTCCCCCTTGCACTGTCTCTCACCTCTTCATCTCTCTCTCTCTGTCGCCAACAACACCTCCCCCATGCTCCCCTTGTTCTTTACCATTCTTTCCTCACCACACAATACATTTTCTCCACCTTTTTTAGCCACCACCTTCTCTCAATACCTTAACTCTTTATACTTTATATACACACACACGTATATATGTACATACACACATGCGTACACATATATGCATAAACATATACGCATACATATACACCTATATATACACACACACATGCATACACACCTATATACATGCATACACATATACACCTATATACACACACACATGCATACCCATATACAAACATGCATACACACCTATATACACACACACATGCATACACACCTATATACACACACATGCATACACATACACGCACGCGCACACATGCATACACATATCACTTTGTTCCCTTAATTATATTCCTCTTTACATTGTCCTCATCTATTGGTCATACTCTACGCCCCCCCCCCCCAATCTATCAAACCAATCCTCCCCCCTTCTAAGCTTTCTCCATCTTACCTACTTATCAATTCAATCTCTTTCCAATATCTTTCTTTCTCAATGGAGTTACAATTCTTTTGTTTTAAACATAACCCACCCGCACACACACCCTCTCGCGTTTTTATCACCCCCACCCCCTTTTAAATGCGACCACACATCCCTTTACGCGGCTCTGTCTGTCAGTCCATATGTCAGCGCTCAGTTGGAAACAGCCTCTCCATCCAGGCTAATTGCATAGTCATCTCAAGAAAATCCATTCTTCTTTCTTTGCTCTCCTTCAACTAAAAGAAGGGACAACCTTTAAAAATTATTTTAAAAACAACAACAAAAAAAAAACTTTCTTTTTCTTAAATTCCCCCCTCCCACCTCAGTCTTCGTCACTCTCTCTAAGCTTCCTCTTCTCTTTAGCCGAAAATCACTCTTACTACCACTTTTGTTCCCTTACTTCTTCAAATATTTCAGTAGAGAATTCTCCCCAAGGCGCGGGGGGGGGGGGGGGGGGGGTTGATGTGTGGGGGGTAAAAAAATTGCAACAGAATAGCAAAAGGGAAGACAATCAAAAATAAAACCAAATCTGACTTGGCTATTTTTATGTTTGATTCTCTGCTTACAGAGGCAGGTGGGCAGTCATCGTCGTTGGGTATAAGCAATTTTTTTTTGCTGGAGTTGTCGGGTTATTTAAAATCGCCTCCAGATAGTCAACTACCCACCTATGAGATCAGGAGTTAGCAGCATTTTTTTTTTCTTCCCCCAGAATTCAGTTTCACTATAATCGACTCCGGGATCAGATTTTTATTCAATCAACTTCCTTCTTTGAAATAAGCAGTCCGAGTTCCTTTTTTTTTTCTTTTTTTTTTTTTGAAGTCAACTTTGGGTAAGCAGTCAGAGTCTGCAAGTTTTGTTGGGATCCCTCAGCCGAGTCTCCCACCTCCAAGATCGAGAATCAGCAATTTTTTTCAGCTTATTCTAACCCTGACACCGCATCAGGAGTCGTCTTATTGTTTTACCGCAGACTCCTCACCTACACATTTACAATTTGTTTTGTTTTTTCACATTGTTGTCACCCACCCCTTCACGGTCTCTATTTTAGTTCCAATAGTCACTTTATAACATCCTCTTGCATTAAAAAAAATAAAATGACAAGGGACAAAACACAGCACTTAGATATGCAAATTCAAATAAAAAGATTAAAATTTCAGATCTGAACGTTGCTTTGCCGATGATTGGCGTAAGTGTTTTAATTATGAAACTAAGAACACAATTTGTATGGAGACAAAAAAGATTTTTATACTAGTTTTATTTATGCGTTTTCAGCGAGTTCCCTCATCTTTGCTGGTGCCCTTATCACAACGTTTCAGCCGTTAGACTCTCTGGTCTTCTTCAGGTGCCTTTTGAAAGGGGTCGGTTACCTGGGAATTCGAACTGGATACTTTATTCAATAAGGGTAGATTGCTATCATTCCAACTGCGCATATAGCTAATGCTTATATCCACTTAGCTAAGAGATTTTCTACAATGAATTCTATTTAGATTTTCTGAGTTCAATCCCTGTTGAAGTAAATTAACTGAATTAAAATGCATGGCACAATATTCTTCTGCCCAGTTCAAAATTCCCAGATGGTTACTTATTACAACAAAAAGAACTTGAAGAAGGCTGGAGAGTACAACAATCGAAACGTTGTCAAATTAAAACAGCCACGATAAGGAAAACCGTCCAAAGCATGTGAATAATTTCCATCTATAATAAAGACCAACATGTATCCGGAGAATCTCTACTGTGTTTATATAATAGTAAAAGGTAAAAGGTAAAGGTCGCATAGCCTGGACGCGCACGAGTGTCGTTGCCGACATCGCACACTGCCCATGGCCGTAGCGGCGGTGATTTGTTAAGAATCACTGTGTCTAGGGCACAGCATATGGAAGGCGGAGCCCATCCCTCTCCTTCCGCTGCCTTGAACCTTCCCTGAGTTTTAGTCAGGTACCCATTTACTGCTGGGTGGACAGAGGGAGTTTTCAGACCCGAAAATTCCGTGAGTGGGATCGAACCCGGGTCGTCCAGCCCAAAGACAAGTGCTATAACCACTCGTCCACAGGCCCTCCCTAATAGTGCTCAATAATAAATAGAGCTATTTATAATAAAAGTTTTATTTATACAAACATATCATGGTTACACATCCGGGACATGTTTCAGTTGCAGCTTCAAGAAGCAACGACCTCCTCAGGCTGAAAATATATGTCCGTGCTCTATGTTTTCAATATGAAGCATAGAGAACATACATATATTTTTTTCGGCCTGATCAGGTCGTTGTTTATTACAGCTGTGACTGAAACATGTTCCGGATGTGTAACCATGATATGTTTATATAAATAAAACTTGTCTGTATGTATGTCCCTCACAATAATAATGTTGGCAAGTAGTAAAATGGCAGGTAAAACGTGAAGAGTAGAAAGAAGTTGTAGGCATGAAAAAGAAAGGTAGTGGCGAAGTACATTTAACCAAAAGTCTCTAAAAATTATCATTATTATTTGTATTATTTTGTATTATCATATTTATTATTATTGTTGTTTCTACTTTTATTATTATGTCATATTAGGAATGTATGTTTATAATAATCCGTTTTTCACATAAAACCATTTGTTAGAAAATTGATTACTCATCACCCCTGGAGAGGGGGGGGGTCATATCTTTACCAACAGTATTAGCGTGTGTATGACCACAAAAGATTACAACTATAAAAATTGTTGTTTTTTTTTTTAAATGATCCTTCATCTTGATCGATTTCCTGCCAACTGTTTCCAGCCAACCACACTGATATCAAGAATCTTAAGATGTCCTTTATATACACATACATATGGTTACATCCTGCCTGTATACCGATTACTGGAATTGTATACTCGTGGCCTTAAAACAAGCTATCACCCCTCCCCCTATTTACTGATAACAGATCAACAGTTCAAAAGTGACATGCATGCGAAACAAGGACAAAAAACGATAAGTTAGAGAGCACATAATCGATTAGTATCAAAAAGATTTCATTAGAAGCAAAGCGAGACGGACGTCTGAAATGTAAGTCTAAGAATCATCGATAGTCCTCCCCTTCCGAATAATGTACCTAAGAGAATTAATAACAAAGTATATGGTTTGTGTTGATTATTGATGAGAACTAATGACCAGGTGACAGACAACGTCATGACAAATCAACACAACAGAATCTCGACCAGCAGAACCAACAACCAGCCAAGAATTCTTCATCTCTTCGTCAGGCTGTCTCAAGTAAGTCTTCATATCAAACCCTGCTAAAGTGAAACGGTATATGCCAGAATTTTTTTTTTTTTTCGAATAAAAACAAAATGGACAAATTATTATCAAGTGCCAATGTGACAAAATAGTTTCAAAGAGGTGATTTGAAATGAGTCATTGCTAACAACCACATTGGTAATGAAATCTTTCGAAGAACACTATAGGCCAAATCTGATGTAAGCGATGGCCCAATCATCTTGCAAGAGAAGGACATGATTCCGTTTCAATAACAATTCATTCAGCACAGACAACTCAATTGAATAATGTTGAAGAAAATACATTTCTGAGGGAAATTTTGTTATTAATTAAAACTAATAACCAAAGCGCAACAGGTAAAGGAGGGTTTTGTTTTTAATCTATCACTAATTGGCAGAGAAAAATCCTCTATTTTAAACCCTTTTCAAAACATTACTAATCAATTATTTAATTCACATAAGAAAATATCCAGATGATTTCTTTGACTTTTTAACTGAGAAAATATGCTTCATTTGAACAGAGAGTGTGTAAAGAAATATACACACCCACACAAACATAAGTATTTTGTATAGTTAAGCAGCTTTCGTGCTTTTCAAGAACATCTTCGTTTGTTTTACGAAATATATCAATTTTTGGGGTCATTAATGCTGAATTCAATCATTCTGAGAAAACATTTTTTTTTATGCTTCAAGTCCTTGAGTATCCAAATATTTATAGATTAAGTGAAATATTTTGAAAATCAACACATGGTGCAATTTAAATGAAAAAATCATTTATTTCATTTTTTTTTTTTTTTTTTTGCAAGCTTTTGTTGTAAAACAACTTTTCAGACGAGACTGTCTTATAGTTTGTTTTTTTTCTTTTCTTCTTCCTCATTTTAATTGTATTAACCCCGAGGGGTCGAATCATAGTAGAGGCAGAAAAATACATGTCAAGTTGTAAACGACGTTATAATAAGTATAGTCCAGTCGATGTTATGCGCAGATTGGCGCTTTTTGAATAAGGTAATTGACAACATCTTTGAAGCACGCATGAATACGTATTTAAGTGAAATATTTTTATAAATTAATTTGTTTTGTAGGCATATATTGTGTAAGTAAATAGGTCTGTAAACGGTTAGTCTAACGGCATATATTTTCTAAGTAAATAGGTCTGTAAACGGTTAGTCTAACAGCATATATTTTCTAAGTAAATAGGTCTGTAAACGGTTAGTCTAACGGCATATATTTTGTAAGTAAATAGGTCTGTAAACGGTTAGTCTAACGGCATATATTTTCTAAGTAAATAGGTCTGTAAACGGTTAGTCTAACGGCATATATTTTCTAAGTAAATAGGTCTGTAAACGGTTAGTCTAACGGCATATATTTTGTAAGTAAATAGGTCTGTAAACAGTTAGTCTAACGGCATATATTTTCTAAGTAAATAGGTCTGTAAACGGTTAGTCTAACGGCATATATTTTGTAAGTAAATAGGTCTGTAAACGGTTAGTCTAACGGCATATATTTTCTAAGTAAATAGGTCTGTAAACTGTTAGTCTAACAGCATTCACCCGGAGGTGGGTTGAGCCAGCTCCAAATGAGTTAACCGCATCTCGCGTCAAGGCAGCCTACCCCGCCAATCGGCAGCTGATTCCTTGGCATGCTTCAGCCATTCCCGGTTCCAGAGCGGCCAACACCAAAAACATCGGGACCAGCCACCATCTCCATGTCTGTCTTCACTGTTCCTATCCAAGTCTTCAGGTGACTGCTTCTGCTCGTCAGTAAACAGGTCTGAAAACGATAGATTCTATTTACCCTGACAGATACTACACTATTAGCAACAGGTCACTCCAAAAAAAACTCAAAAATTAAGGCCTCGCCACCAGATGTCATTTAAGATCAGATCCAGGACCGTCAGGTTGAAATAGACAGAATTTAAGTAGTTGGAAATAGGGTAGGCAGATGATTTTTAAATAAAAACGGTAGAAAGAGATGGGAAAGATGGATTTTTTTCCGGGTGATGGGATGAATATCTTGCATAACGGTGTCTGCAGCAGTTTATATTCAATTTAAAAAGATAGATATTCTTTGTCTGTTAGATCTGTAGAATGAACAGATCAAACAGATGTAGAATGAACAGATCAAACAGATGTAGAATGAACAGATCAAACAGATGTAGAATGAACAGATCAAACAGATGTAGAATGAACAGATCAAACAGATGTAGAATGAACAGATCAAACAGATGTAGAATGAACAGATCAAACAGATGTAGAATGAACAGATCAAACAGATGTAGAATGAACAGATCAAACAGATGTAGAATGAACAGATCAAACAGATGTAGAATGAACAGATCAAACAGATGTAGAATGAACAGATCAAACAGATGTAGAATGCCCATCTCACTTAATAAAATAGGTTTGAAATTATTATCTACAATAATAGAAAAAAACACAACATTCTTGTAGGGTAGTGTTTTTATGAATATAGAAACACAGTCTGACTATATATGAGATACAAACACACAGTGTTCAATTTTTCACTGGTGGAACTTTCAGCTTCTCTGTATGAATGTGTTAATCCTAAAAACAGAATATAGTCTGAAAGCAATTAGACTTGAATATTTATGGACAGCACTTGATGAAATAACTAAAAATCTAAAATCAGTTAAAAAGTGACTATCAAGTAAGTTTTCGATTTTTTAAATGTCAAGACTTGGAAGGAATATAAAATGACTAGTGAGACTATCTGGTGTTGCCCGGGGGTCCTAAATAAGAAAATGGAAGAGTTAACAAACAAAAAGAGTGTTAGATCTTTATTTTAAAACTTCCTCGGTCATGTTACTTTTTGATCATATTTCTCCCTCCGAAATTTGTGCGCAAACTTTTGCAACTGCTTCAATATAATAGAAAGAAAGCAAGAAAAAAATGATAGAGTAATCATCAGCCGACCGTTTGACCTAGTTCCACTGTTATTTTTTTCTTCCATTTACCAGTAAGAATAAAAGAAATTTTTTTTTTCTTAACTCCGAATGCATTAATTTGGTCACTGGTGACCCCAAAGCAGTATATTTTTTTAACCATAACCTGTTCGGAGTCATACTGAATCAGAATATGTAAGATTTGAGTGTATCTTTGGTAGTTTCTGAGTTTTATGCAGACAGAAAACCAAATATGACTTTCCTGTACATAATAGATGGCAGAAGCTTGAGAATTATGGTGATTTACAACTAACTAAAATAAATATAGAACAGGGAGATTCCCAAACAGGGGGAACATGCTAAATTGTGATCAAAAGAGTCCCCTGTTCTTCCTTTCAGAGTAAAGTCCAAGATCTAAGCAAGGGAAACGAGAAATTTAAATGCAAAAGAATAGAAATAATATAAAAAGAAAATGGTGGATAAAATAAGAAAATAAATGAATCGCAGATTGATTGTTTGTTCGGCTTTTTATATTTATATTTCATTTTCGTAGATACAAGCGATCCCCAGTCACGTGTATCTCCTGATCAGGTGAGATTATTTTGCCAATGTTAGTTCTTGTAGGGAGGTGTTGACGTCCTTCTACATACAGTGCTTGGTATTCCCAAACGGTCACCCATCTGGTACTGACCAGGCTCAACGTTGCTTAACTTCGGTGATCTAATAAAAACCAGTGTTGTCAACGTGATTATGTTGTATCTTTCTGCACATCCACCCCTTTCGGTTATGTAATTCCAAAAACCGAAAGAATCGCACACAGTTTTTTTTTTTAAACATTTTTACAGAAAGGTTATTCATAGAAAGAATTGTTATAGACAGGTTATTCAAAAAATATGCATTATGATAGGTAACAATTTGTAGAAGCATTTATGGAAATATTTCTTATATTTGGTTGTGTATAGTTTCACGTCCCTCGGGAAGGATAGTATATTGTATACATCAACATTTAGGATAGTATATTGTATGCATCAACATTTAGGATAGTATATTGTATGCATCAACATTTAGGATAGTATATCGTATGCATCAACATTTAGGATAGTATATCGTATGCATCAACATTTAGGATAGTATATCGTATGCATCAACATTTAGGATAGTATATTGTATACATCAACATTTAGGATAGTATATTGTATACATCAACATTTAGGATAGTATATTGTATACATCAACATTTAGGATAGTATATTGTATACATCAACATTTAGGATAGTATATTGTATACATCAACATTTAGGATAGTATATTGTATACATCAACATTTAGGATAGTATATTGTATACATCAACATTTAGGATAGTATATTGTATACATCAACATTTAGGATAGTATATTGTATACATCAACATTTTTGGATATATCTTTCATATTATCTGCTTTGTCAAATCGCTTGTTATGTGATGGCTAAATTGACACATTCGGTTAATTATGAATAACATGCTGTACGTTAGGGTTAATCCTCTCGTTTAAAGATGAAGGAGTGGGATACTGAAAAGAGAACATTTGCTTTGTTTTAAGGCATATCAACCTTAATTTAATGGCAGATCGAATCTGAAGTAAACGATTCAGTGTATACAATTAAGTGAAAGCAAGTTGCTATTTTATCCACAACACTGGGAGGAGGAGAGGAAGGGAGTTATACATCTCGCAACTTTATTAGTGTGTAACTGAAAACCTTAGATACAACAGGATTACAATTGAGCATTGCAGACTCCATAGGTTGACGGTATCCATGAGGTCAATCATGGATTCCAAAGAAAGAGAAGAAAAAGCAACTTTTCTAAAAATAGAATGGAAAGAGATAAAAGTAGGTCAACCCCAAACATTACATTATTTTAAAATATTTTGGGGCGATTTTCTTTTCTGTTTTGATTCTTTCTACTTTTTTTAAACATAAAAAAGATAGATAATATCAACCCATCAATTCAAAAAGGTTTTCTAATCTTAATTAGAAAGTCAATCCAGACCCGTAATGAATGATGACCTGTTGGATTTGAAAAGTCAACCCTATAGAAGAAGAGGACTCTGGCCGAAAAAAAATTGCCTGGGGAACCCCATCGGCATTCCCCGGTAGAGGTGCCTCAGGCAATTAGTAATAAACTAACCCTTTCTCAAAGGGCGAGAGGGTAAAGCCTGGGAGGGTAAACTTCTTAGAACTGCACAGAATCATATCTCAGTGCGACAGAACAAGGCAACACCAGCACAGCATTGCCAAGACTAGACTCTCGTGTGGGGATGTTCCAGCCAGAAACAACTCTTGGTTAAGGAATGGAGATCCACTAGTAAAAAAAATAAAGTAAGTTTTTGTGGATTAGTAGCTATCTGAGGAAATGATATTCAAGAATATCTTCAACCTTGGCGCTCACGATGAACAACGTTGTCTATATTGAGGAGGCATATGTTACACCTCAAGTCACAGCGCTAAAATTTGGACTTTGTCTAAAACATCGGAGATTCAAACCAGCCTAGTACGGCACAAGAGCACTCAATATTTCAGACAATTAGATTTAAAATTTGTTGGTTGTTAAAGCCTTGGTTAAGTCATTTTATGCTTAAAGTGTGCGTATGTTTTGTATGTAAATGGTTTGTAAATTCATTTATTTTGCAGACATATGTAAATAAACTAGAAAAAATGTGACAGAAGGGGGGGGGGGGCATACAGTGAGAGAGGGTGAAAGGGATAGATAAAAGCTTAATAAGAGATGGGTCACTTGGTTAATTGCAAAATGCAGCTAATTAGAAGAATTCAAATAGAACTTTCTTTTTTTTTTTTCAAACATAACTCAATCCCCAAACTGACAAAATATTTTAGCATGTATTTTGCGTGGTTAAAATATATAGGGGGGAAAAACTCCTTAGGGGAAAGCAAACGTTGATTAAGTCAGTTTTAGTACAATAATAGTCTGTAAATAACAGCTTTGATTTAATCTTTCATCCATAGATGAGATCCTGACAGGTACTCACTCTGGGTCATAATTGACCAAAGAGTAATAACACCTTAAAGATGACTCCACGTTTGGGTTCTAACCACTTGGGTTTTAACTACTTGGGTTCTAACTACCATATGTAGTTTTGTGTTATACACAGACCTGATTCTACTGAATGCATACATGAGAGTCTGAGAGATACTCCCACTCAGAGTCAGAATGGACGTGGGAGCTGAGGTGACGATTTCACCCTCCCCCAAAAATCCCAAATTGAGGCCTCACCATTGGGTGAAATCAAAATTCACAGATAAAAAAAGAATGAACGCATCGTAACAGTTTCTAACAAATAAATTGATCTGTAACAAAAAGAGAAAGAAATACATTGAAGTCGAAACTATTACCAAATAAATTCTAGTCTAATTTGAATTATCCATCCTCGTAGCCGACTTCGATTACAATTATCCTCTTCATCATTTTAAATCCTTTTTTTATTGAACCACCAACTTTCCAAATAATACCAATTTTCTCACAATGTTTCTTCCCTGCCACTCTTCCACTACCGAGCGCAGTTATGGGAATAAATGATTAGCTCCCAGTGTCAGATCCATTATCTTATTTTCAGGACCCTTTTAATATGACGTTAGCTTCTTCAACATGAAATGACCAGTTTATCAAAACAAAATAAATTGGGGGAAAAAATAAAAAAGCATTTATTCAATCAAAATATTCCATGTTGGCCCCAATACATTTATTCCATCAATTCATACTTTATTTTCTCTAATAATTCTTCATTCATCTTTGAGTCAAGTTATAAATTGATTGATGGATTCATCAGTTTTGATCCGTCTTCATCATGTCTCAATGGGCATCTCTTATATTAATCAATAATCTAACGGAAACCTTTAAAAAATAAATCTAACAAAATATATAAACTGGGTTCAGTTGTAGATTGAGGTATGAAATGGCTTGTTTCGTTTAATCCTGTTAAGACTCAGCTTTCAATCATAAACGTGTCCCTTTTTTTCAATCATAGACGTGCCTCTTTTTTTCCTGAGATTCTCATGGATGGCTCTGCTCTTGAGGAGAAATCGACTCTAAAACTTCTTGGTCTTTCTTTCTCATCAAATTTTTCTTGGAGCTCATATATTAGATCCATTGCTCTGTTTCTCATAAAGTCGGTTCTCTCTATCGCTTTAAACACTTTCTCACATCTGAGGCTATTCTCTATCTCTACAAATCTACTATCAGACCATGTATGGAATACTGTTGTCATATTTGGGCTGGTGAATCTCTATCCCATTTGAGGGTTCTTGATAAGGTGCAGAAAAATATTTGTAATTTGATTGGCCCCACTCTTTCTTCTTCTCTGCACCTTCTTTCTCACAGACGTGATGTTGCTAGTCTCCGTCTTTTCTATAAATACTATTATGGCATGTGTTCTTCAGAATTATGTGATCTATTCCCCGCTTCTTTTGTTCCAGCTCATTTGACTCGTTGGTCTAGTGGTCTATCAATTCGCTGTTTTGATACCTCATTGTAATACAGCTTCCTATTCCAGTAGCTTCTTTCCAAGAACTGCAGGCTTGTTGAACTCTCTTCCTGCTGACTGTTTTCCTCCTAGTTATAGCCTTGGTCTTTTCAAGACTAGGGCTAATGGTCATCTCCTGTCTTTGCGATCATCATCTTTCCTTCTTGTTAGCTCCCTACATCAAGTGGCTTCATGCTTTGTCTGAAGCGATTTCCATTTTTTTTTTTATTTTTTTTTTTAAATATGAATATAAAGATAAAATTCTCCTAAATATTTCACCGGATAAATCTGAGAAATGTCGCTATAGATTTTTTTTAATTTTATTTTTTACCTTTATTTCTGAATTCATCCAATTCATTCTTACAATGATTTACAGTAAAGTTATGTTTAATCTTGTGTGGAGAAATTCGTGTTCATCAAAGGAATATTTTACCAAAAGTTGGGTGGGAGGAAAATAGGTTCATACCTTTCCAACAGTATTAATGATTGAACACAGCAGATTCTTGTTTATAAAATAATATGGTATACTTGGTAAACAAGCCCTTCTTTATATACACTTGCCCCAGAAATCACCGATATGGAGGGTTTATCAGCACATAATTGTATATTATGAATAAATATATTATGCTCTTACTAATGTAGTTGAGCACATGCTCATTATTTCATTTTATATATATATATATATATATATATATATATATATATATATATATAAATACATAAAATTATAAATAAAAAAATAAGTAGTGTAATGGATTCGTCCGAACACTATAAAATACAGCAAATTTTTGTAAATAACGGACACATTTTCTTAGACACTGACGAACAACACGGGTAAGCACATTTTTTAATAACAAAATTAGCAAAACATTAATCTGGAACAAAACTTATATCTAATATACAGAATGTTTTCTTTCTTGTTTTTTGGGAAGTGGAGTCTGATTAACTCTGCTGGGAAGCCATGAGATAAAATACTGTTTTGTTTTTAAATTCCCGAAACAGTTTTTCATGGTAAACAACTGATGATCCCTTAAATAATGTTAAGACTGGCATAAATTCTTTGAAGCAAACTAATATAGTGACTAAAAAGTAAATTGACTTACAAGCAAAGAAGTAATTTTCCACCGAAGGATTTAGGAGTAAAAGTGTTTTATTTTTAATGTTTTTTCCACAGTTTTATGGTTGAAAAACTTCCAATATATTATATATATATATATATATATATATATATATATATAGTCTTGGAAGTTTCTCAACCATTAAAACTATATATAAAAAAAAAAATTTTTTTAAAAAAAACCTTAAGTCCCAAGTCGTTCAGTGGAAAATCACTCATGTAAGTCAATTTAACTTTTACAGTTATTATATTAGTTTGCTTCTAACATTTAAGGGATCATCAGTTGTTTACCATGAAAAACTGTTTCGGGAATTTAAAAACAAGACAGTATTTAATTTCATGGCTTCCCAGCAGAGTTGATCAGACCCCACTTCCCTTAAAAGACAAAAACATAAACGTTCCGTATACGAAACCTACGTTTTGTTCAGTATAAATGTTTTGCTAACTTATATTAGTTATTAAAAAAAAAATTTTTTTAAATTAAAAAAATCCTCCTTACCTGTGTTGTTCGTCTGTCTAATAAAATTTATCCGTTACTTACAAAAATGTTGCTATATATATGGTTTTTTTTTGGCTTACATCGATAAGTCGAGTTTTCAGTCTCTGCGACCTCTCCAGAGCTACTACCCTATTCAAGTGAATTTTTAGTATTGGGCATTATTGTAACAGATATATACCAACTTATCATCGAGTAATAAAACTAAACTCATCCTATATATATCACACAAAAAAGTTGTCTTCAAATCCTCTGTTGATGTATCTAATTCTATTATCCTCCAGTGTCAAAATAAGATCATTGAGGAGAATATGAACCAAAAAAAAAAAAGATTTTGACTATGGTATTTCAAGTTCAAGGGACGTAACTTCAACTATGTGACAAAAAAAAAACTAGAATATTTTATATTTAGAGAAATTATTCTATAGAATATTATTTTCATTAGGAAATTGCACCATAATTGTATGCATACAAACTAGAAAAACAAATGTCGTAGAGAGGGGCGGGGGGGAAGGTGACCCAATAACCAAGAATCAGGTCAAGAATTAGGTCAAGAATTAGGTAACTCTGGTTCAAGTAATTTAACATCATTTCCTACCTGACAAAATAAAGAGATCTGGGATCTTTTTATCTATTTAGAAGAAATTATTCTATAGAATATGCTTTTTATTCAAAACAAAGTACTTCATGACCTCGTATGGTCACAGACTACAAAAAACAAATATTGTAAAGTGGTGACCTAATGACCCACTGGGCAAGAATGAATCTCAATCACCATTAAATGAAAGGCTTCATTGTCAGCGTTTGAATCATGTCAGGTGAAGGTATTTAAGCCAGTGTTCAAGTACTTTATTCAAATATAAAAGAAACCATTGTTTGCAAGGGCTATAGAAGTCAGAGGAGAGATCCTTGCAAACGCTGAAAACCAGCATAGTAGACGTTAGTGTCACTCAAAGCCCAGGAAGAACAGACATATTTTTAATATTATCATAGCGGGTGTGATTTCTAAGGTTTTCAGGTCAGGGTGAGGGATAAGGAAACAAGGGGGCGCGGGTTAAAAGAGGGGGGGGGTAATAAAAGAAAGCCTGGCCGACAGAGATTTTCATCTTTGACTGTGAGCAAATAAAAGCATTGAAAAGAATAAAAAGTAACATGGAAATTCAGTGTCGGCTTGTAGCCTCCAGGTACAAGGGAAAGAATCACAGCACTAAGCACTGACAAGTTATATAAAGTTAGTTGTGCAGATTTTACCATAAGAGAAAGAATAGAAAAAGAACAGAAAAAGAATTGAAAAAAAAAAAAAAAAAATTGTGAATAATAAATAAATAATGTAAATTGTTGGATTCATTTCTTGTTCGTCTTCACTGGCTTCAGTATATATGCAAATCACTTTTAATTTAATTTCTTTGCAATTCTTTTATATAAAAAAAAAATGTTAAACCTTTAAAAAAAAAACCGGAAAGAAGACAAGCAAAATATTACCTAACGAGAGCAGTGGGAGAAATGGGGGGGGGGGGAGAGGCGGGGAGGAGAAGGGAGAGAATTAACAGAAGAATTGAAACAGGCTTTTTCAACAAAAGAAAAATTACATGGTGGTAGCGGCGTGTGTTTGGGGGGGGGGGGGTCGGTAAGAAACTATCAGATAAGAAGAAAAACAAATCAGTCTGATCAAACGACGACGACGAAGGAAACCTACGAAGGTTGAAAGAAATAGGAAGACCAAAAAAAAAAAAAGGGTTGTATGTTTGCAGCAGTTGAAGAATTGAAGGATAAAAAATATTTAAAAAATGAAATGAAAAATTAGCATAAATAAAAAATACAGGTAAGCAAATAGAAAAGAGGACAAACATGACAACGGCGATGATGAAGATGATTTACATCGAGAAGGAATCGGAGAGAGAAGAGAGGGGGGGGGGGTATTTCTGAAGAAAATAAAACAGAACTATAGATTGCATACCAGAGGAAATGCTAAGATGATTTGGAGAAAAAGTAGTCAGAGACATAGCATACAACACTTGCAGTGTATGGTGACCACTTGGGGGAAACAATAAAGAAATTTTTAAAAAAATAAAAAATAACATTCAAATGCAGATTAAAGTTAAGAGAGAGGAGTAAGCAAACTGCCTCTTTGAATTTTAAAATTATCTAAAGAAAAGAAAAAAAAACATTTGAAAACTGAACGAATAAAAATACAGATAAAAACATAAGAGAAATATAACGCACAAATGATGATGATGATCATCATCATCATGATCATGATGATGATCATCATGATGATGATCATGATCATGATGATGATCATGATCATGATCATGATGATCATGATGATGATCATCATGATCATGATGATGATCATGATCATGATGATGATGATCATCATGATGATGATCATGATCATGATGATCATGATGATGATGATGATGATCATGATGATGATCATGATCATGATGATGATGATCATGATGATGATGATCATGATCATGATGATGATGATGATGATGATGATGATGATGATGATGATGATGATGATGATGATGATGATGATGATGATTATTGTGGTTTTACATCAAAATGATGAAGATGGGATGATGGTTAAAGAAAAAAAAAATGATGTCTGGGGGAAAACAAAACAAGTATAAATTGCATACCAAGTAAAAAATATTAAGATATTTTGGATAAAATATAGCCAGAGACAGCTTACAATTGCGATGTATTGTGGCCAATGTAAAAATAAAATTTTAATTAAAAAAAGAATACGGATTCAAATGCCAGAGTTAAAACGAAAAAAGAGAGAAACAAATAAAACTGCATTGAATTTTAAATATTAACAAATGGAGGGAGGGTGAGAAAATCACTGTTTGAAAAGCAAAAATTAAAATAAACGCCAAAAATGCTATTTGAGACTTGCGTGTGACAGATCAACCAACAAACAGAACCTTTTATACAGAGGCTTTGATGCATCTAAAAGTAAATGTGCTAGTTTATCGATTAAAATACGAGTTCAAAAATATGCATCACAGACTGACAAAAATACCATTTAAGCGTGACAGACTGACAAAAATACCATTTAAGCGTGACAGACTGACAAAAATGCAGGTACTTGTTCGTCTTTTTCCATAGTCTGTTTTTTACAACTTTTTACACTTACCTATCAGGCTGCTAGAGAATTCTAGGTTTTTTTGAAGAAAAATTCAAAAAGTTTATATTTTAAGATGGGGGATCAGTTTTCAATGTAAATTTAAAGTAGACTGATCCCCCTCCTTTTGACCATCTCAAATATTTAAAATTCTTCTTCTGTTTACAATTACCTATCATGTCGCGAGAGAATTCCCGATTTGGGGGGAATATTTTTCAAATATTTGAAATTTTAGGTGGGGGATCAGTTTTGACCATGTTGCATGTGTTGTTTGTTCTTATGGACCAACTTTTTTTTTTTCGCTAGAGAATTCCGTTGAATTTACATTGGAAACTGATCCCCCCCCCCTCCTAAAATGTAAAATATTTTTTTTTTAATTTCCAAAAACTCCTGAATTCTCTAGCAGCCTGATAGGTAAGTGTAAAAAGAAAAAAAATGGTCAGTAAAAAGTTGTGAAAAACGGACTATGGAAAAAGACAAACAAGTACCAAAATGCCATTTAAGCGTGACAGATCAAAGTAAACACTTCTTTTAAAAAGTGAACACTCTTCAAAATGACGCATGACAGACCAACTGATGTGTTGAGACAATGAATTTATTTAATCTGCACATTCATCAATGAAAACGTTTTAAGTGAAGTGCAACCGACAGCTTCTCAGAGATTCAAAGACGCATCTTTAAAACGATTTTTTTTTTTTTTTTTAAACTCTTAGCTCCAGAATTGGTGGAGCGAACAAAAAACCGCATCTAACTTCTGAGCCATTTTCTTGTTGGCAAGAAGAGCAGATTTACAACAGGAAAGAAAAGGAAAAAAAACTTGGCTATAAATATTTTGCCCGGGAGATTTTAAAGAAATTCACACATATTCGTATCCGTCAAATACAGAAATGCACAGTGTTAGCCTACAGAGTTTAAGGGCCTGACAGGTAAGGTAACGAGAAAAATAATTAATGTGGTGACTGATCCATAATTTTTAAAATCAAGAATGTAATGCTACAAGTAAAGAGAAATAAAATTTGGCAAGAAACAAATTGGAAAGAAATGGAGAGATGGGGGGGGGGGGGGGGGGGGGAATTCAATCCAAGAGAAAATAAAGAATAGAAAGCTTAAATAAAATAATTTCAAGATTTTTCTAGAACAAATACCCAAGTGTAGAATCGAGAGTTTCACAAATGTAAAAAAACTGATCGGTAAAGGATAAAATTCTATCTAATAATAACAATAATTTAAAAAAGACGAAGGTGTTTTCCTTTTTAGATGTGGAAAACTGGTAGATTGCTGTCTAGACATCTTAAAAAGAGAAAAATATGATTTCGGTGTGGATCGCAATCATTTGGCAGATAGAGAATTGGGGTTTCTGAGAAAGAATAGGAAAACCAAATAAACAGCGCGGAATGAGATTGAGGTTTTGCAGCATATCAACACTTTTAGGGTTATATGATACAAAAACTGATATTTTGAGGTGGCCTCGAAGAGGGTGAAGACAGTTCAAGGTTCAAATGTGATTGGCATAGGAGTGTATGGCAACCAAAAACGAAAGGAGCTTATGAGTGTTTAGAATACTGTGAGGTTTTGAGGGAGATCATAAAAATAGCAAGTACTCACTCTCTCCCTCCTCCAATCTTTTACTTAATATAAATAATAAGCCACATATATTTTGAGTACAAATGACCTGTGCGAATTGCTGGAATTATTGGCGAGAAGTAACAATCTAGACAAGAGACGATCCGATGAATAATCACCATCAGTGATATGCTCGGCAGAACCAAACTCGAAAGAAGTCTTCATATCTTCAAGAAGTGTTAAGACCATCATCATAACCATCATATCGACATCCAAAGAATTTTTTTATTTTAATAGAAATCGCTCCAGACAAGGCATGAAGCCACTTGATGTAAGGAGCTAAAAGAAGAAAAAATACTACTTCAAGTTCAAAACTAGTCAACGGTTAGTGTTATATGGATAGATTCCGACCCAGAAAACAGCACATCGCTCATGGAATTAAAATTAAAAGACAAAATAAGGAAAGCGAGAGTTACGAGACTGCTGGAAGGAAATCCAAGGTACACTTTCTACTGTCCTTGAACGTAGACGGTATGCAGCACCTGTCACATAAACAAACTTGTAGAAGACTATGAATGCCATTTGGAGGACCTGCCGACAATGCTATCTGACAGAGATGATTAGAAAAAACGAGTCAGGAGAATCCAAGACCTCTCAACCTGATTGACACAACAAAATAATTTCGTAGAAGATTATTTGAAGACCAGTTTCTATTTTACTCATAGCTCGAAGGAAATTAATAGATCCGTTAGGATTTGAACTCTGCATAGCTTATTCCATAATAGGAAACGGTATCTATTGGACCATCAGAAATTTTGGCAGTTTAGCATGATTTTGTCCAGGGATGAAGATGTTCTCTCCATCTCTTTGGTATATTCTTGATGACAACAGTGCAGATGTCCTTAAAAGAAAAAGTGTGTTAAAAAAATTAAATGCCTACAACTTTTATAATTAAATTCACTTGAAAAAAAACAAAAAAAAACAGTTGTCTTGCTTTCATTACAAAGAATACTAATACATCAAGTCAGCTGCACATGATGCTTACATTCATTTGAATAAATACTGAATGAATTGTCTCACAAAGGAATAGCTGTTTATACATATATATATTGAAACAGAGAGAGCATGTATTATAATATTAGATGTTATAAAAAGACTTAAGTTGACAAAAGATGACATGGCTTTTCTAATGCGATTGAGTATATTTGTTTGACTAAAAAAAAAAATGCTACCAAATATCAGACATCATATTTAAAATGAGAAAAGGTCAGAGTTTACATAATGGAACGGCTTACATTACACTTTAATAACAAGCTGTCATTTTTATGATGATTTTTGTGTAAGCAAAACAACAAAAAAAGCTTATAAAATGTACAGTATGAAAGCAAACAGGTTCAAATATCTATTGAATATAAGATAATAACAGGAATCTATGTTTAGTATTAAAAAAATATTAAATTGTAGAATGCTTCCAACATTACAAGTAACTAGCTAAATACTTGTGCTGTGTTAGGTTATTCATTAAAACATGCTAACTTGTATAATTTAGTAATGGTTAATTATCTCTATATATAAAACTCAATGTCTGTGTGTATGTGTGTGTTCCCTATAGTAAGAAAGGTTAAAGAATCTACATAAAATGTAAAAGTATATTCTTATGTAAAATTTACTGGGGAAGACAATGGAAGTGTTCCCGAATTTCTAAGTGCATCCCAAAGGGGGCTATATAGGCATAACCCCCGTAAAACTTCAAAGATATCCTATTTTTATGAAATTTATATTATACGTATAAAATTATCCAGGGAAGACAACCTAAGTGATCCAGAATCTCTAAGTGACCCATGGGGACAGAACCTCCTTAAAACTTCAAATACGTGTATCCGATATTTCTTATGCAATTTTAAAAGTAGACTTAACAAATATCTGAATTGTTTAGTTGGTAAAGTATCAAAATGAAAACATTTAGTGTGCGGTTTCGATTCTATCCTCAGATTTCTTTTCTATAAAATTACATGAAATCAAAGAATATATTTTTTCTTTTTAATATAAAAATAGAAGTGAAGAATTCTAATATATTTAGTACGTAATACCACTTCATCTGTTTGTCTGTCCCCCTCTCTCTCTCTCTCTCTATATATATATATATACACATATATAATAAAGAAGAACATTTCTATGTGTATGTCTGTCCCTAAAAATAAAGACATACTAGGGAGTGTACCTTAAATATAAGTGTATTCACATGTACGATTTGCATTTGAACATAATGGAAGCATTTGTACGTTTCTAGCTATCCTTTAAAGTTTTTGTTCTTGGCCTTTTGGCTAAGATCAAAGTGTAGTATCTGTTCCGATGGATACTGCACCCATAGACTGGTATTGTCTTGGCCTTCGGGGCTTGATTAATGCCGGTCTATGGGTCTGTCCTGTGCAGTTCTAGGAGGTCCACCCTCCCAGGCTTCGCCTCCCCTCTTTGGGGAGGAGTAAGTTTATTGCTTACTGTTTGAGGCGCCCCTACCAGGGAATGCCGACGGGGCTGCCCAGGCAATTTTTAAACCCCACTTTCCCGACCCAACCTTGGGTCACATCTTACTTGTGGGAGTAAGATAAAAACTGGCCTTGTGCCTAACTCCTGGAGAGGAGTAAATCAATATCCTTTAAGAAGCTAATGATACTTTTCTAACATGTTACACAATGAAATGAATCTATTTATAAGCGTTAGGTTAAGAGTATTAACATATATCTGAATAGCTCAGTGGGTAAGATATCTAGCTGACAACATCAAGGTTGATGTTAAAGTCTCCTTAATATGATGTTGCATATGATGCTATCCTAATCCACACTCAAACCTGGGACACGCCGGGTAACCCAGATAGTATTTAAATAAATTTGTATATATAATTTAACACATTATTATTATTATTCTTTCACCATTTGGTTGTCATGCCTCTTTGGGGATCTCCTTTTTTTTTAAAACTATCTTCTCAATTGAAGCCTAAAATAATTAAAAATACATTGCACCGAACATTTACGCTATTAATACAACAATATCAATATAGAGATTAAATTCTGTTAAATATTTCATCCAATAGTTCCCAAAGATTTCCTTTTAATTTGTTTTTTCGTGTGATGACGACCCATGCATGGCTGTAATAAGCAAGATTGCACAAGATGACTAAAAACAAGTTAAAATAAGGGACAGCTTTGTTCTCACAACAGAAAAAACTTATTCTTGCACATATTTATAATAGATTAAATATGGAAAAAAATTCCTATAGATTTTATAGAGAAACTTCTTATAAAAAACGAAACTTTAGATATGACAGTGTCAGCAAATAAGAAACACGTTGTCCTTGAACTGTCATTTACAAAGATTAAGATTAAAAAGTAAAAGGTTAGAATGAAAAGAAATGGTAAAATAATGACTAAGGAGATTTTCAATAGAAAGTGGAGAAAATAAAAAGTTTCTTTTCATATATTGAGACATCCAGTGATGTGATGGTTTTATCACGCGTTTCAGACAAGCCTCAACATCACCTCAAACGCAACATACTACGCAACATACTACACAACGAAATGAAACTTTTGGACTTTTTGTCCCCTGCATCTTCTCCATTCAACCATGGCTTAATCAGTATGTGGATCCATTACTGCTTTAAAGTTTTATTTTAATTTGACACCTTACAAAAATAGGAACGGTTAATAATTTTTAGGCTAGGTTCATCTTGATAGTAAGAGATAGAATATAAAAAAGATTTTTACACAATCACATAATTTATCTTAGAACATTTATTTTATTTCTATTGAACAAAATAAATATTTCACCCCTATCAACAAATAAGTCGAGCCCCACAGTCCAGTTATATGACCAGAAAGGATTACTCAATTGTTACTCTTCTTAATCAAATACTGATTACTTGTATAAAATACACTAGTTCATAGAATTCTTCAAGGAATAAGAATCTTATCTCTCCACAATGGCAAAGACGAAAGAATTGTCTAAGGATATTCTGGATTTTAAAAAAACTGGAGTGAACTACAAGCAGCTTGGCGAGAAGGAGTCAACTGTTGGTGCAATAATAAGTAAATGGAAGAAACACCAATTGACTATCAATCTCGTTCGGTCTAGAACTCCATGCAAGATTTCCCAATATGGAGTGAACCAGATGATATAAAATGCGAGGGAACAACCCAGAACTGTACAGAAAGAATTTGTTGATGATCTCAAAGCATCTGGGAATACAGTCACCACGATGACCGTTATTAAAACACTACGTCGTAGTGGACTGAAATCATGTAATGCCCACAAGGTGATCCTACTCAAGAAGGCACATATACAGGCCCATCTGAAGTTTGTACATGAATGATTTAGAACGGTTTGGAAAAAATGTTGTGGTCAAATGAGACTAAACTCACCATGTTTGGAGGGGAAAAAAAGCTGACTTGGACTCCAAGAACACCACCCCAACTATTAAGCATGGTAGTGAAAACATTCTGCTTTAAGGCTGTTTCTTTGCTAAGGAAACAGGACGACTAGACCGGATCAAGGAAAAGATGGCTGGGGACAAGTACAGGGAAATCTTGAGTGAAAACCTCCTTGCCTCAGCTAGGACATTGAAGATGGGTCATGGTTGAGTGTTCCAGCATGACAATAACCCAAATATACAGCTGAGGCAACAAAGGAGTGGCTCAAGAAGAAGCACATTAAGGTAATGGAGTGGCCTAGTCTGTCTCCGAACCTTAACTACAGGAAACATCTGGCAGCTGTGCGCTTTCCAATAAGGGTCGCAAACCTTACATATTTTGATTTAGTATGACGTCGAGCAGTTTATTGTAAAATAAAAATTTTTAATTACTGTAGCATTAATTCATTTGGGGTCATCATGGACCAAATAAGTAACTGTAGAGTCAGGAAAAAAAATTCTTTCATTCAAGAAATTTAAAAAAAAAAAATTTTATTAAATAAAAAACAAGGGAAATAACTCTATAAATAGTCTTTTCTCAGATTCATTCCCTAGCAAAGACAGTAGATCTGCCAGTAGAAAAATAGAGTATGTGTACATCAGATCTGTGAAGATATATATATATATATATATATCTTACACATGTATAATTTTAAATTTGAGAAGTAAATAGAATTTTTGTTTGCTTAAAATTGTGTTCTTTTATAAAAATGTTCTTCAAAAACAATTATGGGAAGAGAAACTATAGATTTGACATTTTATAAAACTATAAAAAGTGGCATGTTCCTTAAATACACAGTTGAGAATTGAATTTGGAATTTTTAAACCCCAGGGTTTGAAATGTCATCCACAGACAGCATTTCATGACTCATCAGTGTGGCTATATATATATATATATATTCAAAAATTCATTCTCAGTACAAAAATTCCAGAATACAAACCCATTTTAATTGTAATTCCAGATTTAAAAGATTTGATATTCTGGAATTTGGGGATTGAGAATTAATTTTTGAAACAATATGAATAAATATTTAAGCCATTATTTTTTTTTTTAATGGAAATCGCTCCAGACAAGGCATGGAGCAACTTTATGTAAAGAGCTAAAAAGAAAGAAAAAAAACTACTTTAAGGTACAAAACTAACCAACCGATAAGGGTTAGATGGATAGATTCTGACCCAGAAAACAGTAATTCTTCCCCCTTTGTCAGAAACATCGCTCATGGAATGTGAGGACTAAAGGACAAAATAAGGGAAGCGAGAGTTACGAGGCCGCTGAAAGTAAAGCCACGGTCCACTTTCTATGGGATAATGGAGCTTTTTACTTTAAAATGTTGATACCCTAATTCTTATTTATAGTTTTATGTGAACTATTATAAGAATTGAACTATCAAGTGTAATTAAATTACACATATATATATATATATATATATATATATGTGTGTGTGATGTCGGCCTTTTTGAGCTTTGAGAAAATAAAAAAACAAAAAACAATAAAATCCAGAAAGCTAACTCACTGCCTTGCTTATTAGTCTCTAGAAGCACTTGTTGGTATATTATTGGTTGTTTTTTTGTTTTTTTTTTAACCCCCCCCCCCTATTAGGAAGTGATAATTTCTGGAGAATCTTCCTCCCTCTTCAGTTATATATGAAATAAAAAATCTGGTAGAAATTCATACCCTCACTCGTTTCAAACGTGTACATTTGTTAAAAACAGCTATACACGTCTCAACCATTTCTTTCTAGCATCGTCTTTTTAGTAGTCTATCCACACATACATTTTATAGTTAAGTATCAATGTAAGCTACGTGTGTGTGTGTGTGTGTGTACTTACACATACATAAATGTATAATGTAAGTATTTTGAATTCAAAATTTCCAAATGTTATACAGAAATAAGGTCATGCTACATAGAAAACAATTTTCAGGAGAAAACATTTTTTTTTTTTCTTCCATATTCAGAATTAAAAAGAAAATGTTTTTTTCCCCTCGAATTTCACAGGTAGTATTTAACAGAAAAGAAAGAAACAAAAAGGTGAAAATTGTTTTCAAAAATGTACATGCAAATACCAGAAGTTGAAACTATTGGTGTTTTTTTTATGTTTTTTTTTTGTTTTTTTAGTTGTTTTATTTCAATATTTCTTTTAGTTCATCTATTTTGGGGGAGAGCTCAAAGAACTGGAAATATTAAAAAGTATATAAAAGGGGAGAGAAGAAAGATGGGACGGCGCGGGAATGGGGGTGATAAAAAAAAAAAACTTGAGAAGAATAAATAAAAACAATGTTTTGGTGCATGACGAGTTGAAGAATAACAAAGATGAAAAAGGGAAAGGATAAAAATTGAAGAAATATTGAAATCGTTTCACATTTATCAGCTGGTATTTACAACTCTCGGAACACAAGCAAATTTTTTCCTAGCACAAGAACAATCATGGCCAAAGAAGAAAAAAAAGAAAAAAAGAACCCTAACTTGTAAAGAAAGGAGAGATGAGTAAAAAAGCTTAAAAATAGATTGTACAAGTAAAAAAAATTTTTTTTTTTAAACCTAAGTGTGAAAAAGTAGATTGATACACAATTCTCGAAATAAACATGTTTTCTTAGTGCAGACAGATTCGCTAACAGCATCAAATCAGAAATAATGGAACAAAAGAAAAAAAGAAAAAAAAAAAAAAAAACAGGGATCGAACAGGAATAAAACAGAATAATCTCAATGTGTAAAAGTTGTTTTTTTTTAATTTAAATTACATTTTGTTTTTAGTTTGTGTACTCGCACTGAGGTCGGAATGGACCTGGCAGTAATGCTAACTAAACTTCCAAAAGCTTCCAACGTGAAGTAGCCACACCACCGGATGTAGTTTGCGGTCATACTTCGGGCAGACGAAATTTGAGTCGTCGATAGGGTTGGGAAATAGGGTAGGTAGAAAAAGAAAAATGTTTAAATAACAAAAAGTAAAAAGGGCTGGGAAATATGGATTTTGAGGTGGTGAAGCGAGTGAGTGAACACCTTGCTCAAGGGTATCCGGGACCATTTAAATGGCTTGAAAGTGAGCGTTAACATTCATAAAAAGCTATGGTGATGACGCAATTCATTAGGATTAATTCTACTGCATCTTGTTAGTTGATTATTTTCTCAGACGGGCGGAGTCTACACTTTTTACACAAATTTGAGTTTTTGAATTTTTTTTGATTGTTTTTTGTTTTTGACAGAACTCCACATCTCTTACTAATCAGGAGTGAGAAAATTGTTGAACGAGTTAGATTTTTTTTTTATTAGCCACTTCCTCACATCTGACCAGTCGGAAAATTTTACCTGGAGCCATTTTTTTTTCTTTAACCAGGTTCTCCACCTCCTACTTCTAATTAACCACTTTTTCATTTGTTGGATTAACATTCTAGTAATATACAATTATTTATAGGTATAACATTTTTTATGACATTAAATAAGGGTTCATGAAAAAAACTTCTCAGGAGATAAAAAAAAAATGTGTAAAAAAAAAATGTTGTTATTGTTTAATGTCAATTTTATAATAATTTGATAAAAGTGGCAATTCATCCAATGTCATATCATTAAAACTGCTACTCCTCCTCATCATCATCAGTTTAACGCCCATTTTACATTCTAGCATGCGTTTCACAGCTTTCGGAAATTGACTTCCAAACTAACCTATCGTGAGCCAAATTTTTATTCATCCCTCTTTCTCTCAAATTCATCTTTATTTTTTCCTCGTATTTTTTCTTTGGCCTTCCCCTGTTAACTGACCTTGCTACCTCAACTGTTCTACATCTTCTGATCCACAAACTCTCAGTCATTCTTTCAATGTGACCAAACCACCAAAAAACAGTATGGAACTTTCTGTAGATGGATCTTCAATTCCAGAGATTTTTAGGCAGACAAGTTTTTTGGAAACCTAGCCTTCTAAATATATATTTAGAGGGGGGGGGGGGTCCTCAATTTTCTAGTAATAACCATCATCTATTGCCAAGAAGTGTTTTAGGCATATGAAATTTTGTAGAGCAACTCCCTAAATACTCATATATAAAAAATATACTCCCCACTTACTCAAAAATGGGAATAGAAGACTTGAAGGTTGGAATGGATAATGATTTAATATTCCCATTACGACAGTTTTTTTTTTCTCTCTACAATATTTAATTTCAATCAGAAAAAGAAAAACTTGACTGCGCTAAATGTAGGATATAACAGGCATATATATATATATATATATATATACAGGGTGAGCGTAAAATCTGTGCGCACTTCAAAAAATTTATAACTTTATTTGTATTTGCGATATAAATAATCTGTAAAAAAATATTATAAAATTTCATGTACCTAGTTTTAAATGGTAGTTATTGAATAATTCTTCACCACAAAATTGGCAACAATTTTTAGATAAGTAAAAAAAAATTTCTTTCCTTTCAAAATCAATTTGATCGATGGCTTCAACTGAGGAAAAAGTAAACTGTGTCCTTTGGTTGGCTGAACTGAATTGAAATGAGATTTTTTTATGGGTAGATGTGAAAACAATTGTGTATGTAACCAAACCTAGTTCCTTAGTTATTTTAGCTTTCAAATCTTCTAACGTGATTTAAGGCATTACTGTAAATCAGTTGGCAAATGTTTTCCGTGAACTGCAAAATCGTATGACCCTTAAAGTACGCACAGACTTTATGGACATTTTGTGTATACACACACAATTGAAAAAAAATGGAAGAAAACCGTGTATGGATAAGTGCAGATGCTAGTACACAACCATAAATGCCATACTAAAACTATAAGTAGCAAGAAAAACCTGGAATATATATATATATATATATATATATATATATAAAGGTATAAAGGTATACTCAAAAAAGAATAAATGGGAAATACCAGCAGAGTTACTAGCAAATATATGCTCCCTCTGGTCGCATATTTTTGCTAGGCTGGGGGGGATTATATCATAGTGATGAACATATACTAAACTGACTCCCAAAGGGGGAAGTAATGACTGAGAGAATGGTATTATGATGAACGTGCCCCCCTCCCAAAAAAAAAGAGAAGATAATACCTGGGAGGATGATATAGCAGAACCGACAGTACACTGATAAACAGAGATTTTAATAATGGAAGGGCAGTATAATGAGAAACATATACTATGCTGCTCCCCAAAAAAGAGGAGATAATACCTGGGAGGATCGCTCCATAAAAGGAGAAGATAATGCCTGTGAGTATAGTATTATGGCAACAGAACAGATACTATACTAACCCCTCCCCAAAAAAGGAGACGGTAGTCCGTGGTAAGATGGTCTCATGACAACAGAACAGATACGACATTACCTTCTCCCCAAAGGAGGATGTAATACCTGGGAGGACTGAATTATTTATTTGCAGAAAATGTACATTTTTTTAAATATTTTCTGCAAATAAATAATTCAAAGTGTAATATCTGTTCTCAGCGACATCAAACGTCTTATTATCAATGAAAATATTGAGTATATAAAAGAAAATATGACAATGCAAAAATTAAAACTGTATATTACAAAATATTAATTTATCAGAAGCTGTTTATAAAATAAATATGCAAATTAAGAAGTCCAAACGGTGTTTGTGGGTATTTGCAGTCTACAATATATACGGCATTACAAATCTTATGTTGTATCATTAAATTACATAAGCACAACCTGTTTTCATGTTAATATAGTTAGGATAGATGGGAAAAAACTTTTGCATTTATTCATTTAGATATATATATATATATATATATATATATATATATATATATACACACACACATATATATATACATCTCGCTGGTCAATTACCAAAGGGAGTTGAGAAAGAAATATGCTTATTTATTTGTATGAAAGAAATTTTTTTTATTAAATAAATTAATGTGTCAGATGGGGAGAGCAATTTGTTGATTGAGAAAACCACTCGAGACCTCATCTCCAACTTAAAAGCCTTTAGAATCATTGTAAGAAGGTCCAGTGTGCATAGAGCAATACGTCAAAGGCAAGATTACATAGAAAAACATTACATATTTTATGGCTCAACAGTGCATTATCTCAAATGATGAAAACGACTTAAATGCTCATTTTGTTTTTGTGTGGTGTGTGCATCAGCATCTTCAGCATCTTCAGGCTTTCTTTACTTTCTCAGAAGTTTCGGCAGCTTCTTTCACATGTTCATTCTAGAGATGGGATTTCGTCCAGGTTTTAAGATTAACTCTTGATTACCTTTTATCCAGATCTTACATGGACATCTGGTTGTAGCCTCGTTAGGTTTGTTTAGTTTTTTTTGTGTGTTTTACTGCATATCAACCCTTTTCGGGTTATTTAATACCGAATATGGTCATTTTGGTAAAAGTTTTTAGGCTTCATGAATAAATACTTGAACATATAAAGAACCTGATGTTTTGTTTTGTTATTTTGGAAAGGAAAAATGTTTTGGTTTTTGGCTTTGCAGAATGTGATTGAGTTTTGTCAAAGGGAAAAAAACCAATAACATCAATGTTAGGTGAATTTTTGGTTAGGAAGCCGGTGGTTTTGTTGGGAGTCAGAAATAAAAACAAGAAAGGAATTGAGTAAATAAATATATTCACAAAGACTAGTAGTAGAAAAAAATATCCAAACGAGAGGGTTTCCAGTGAGACTGTTCAGTCCGACTATCAGGGTTGTCTGTTGGAACAATGACTTCCTTAAAGAGCAGTACCTGCTGCTATTTATAGCTGGGCAAGTTTAACCCCATCTACGAGGGGACACAATCTTAGTACATGTACATATATTTCCATTAATATCAGAGGTGAGGAGTCCGAGTCGGAAATCTTTGAAGGAGTAGGTATTTGTTTATGTTGCAATGTGTATCCGTATGTGCACTAAGTGACATCCGACAAAACATCAGCAGGAGCTAACATGAAGTATTAGTATTATTTGTAAACAAGATAACAATTGTTCTCCAACTGACTTTGATTATGAAACTTCTAAGTTGGAAAGCCATGAAAAAAGTATCCCTTCATTTTTGATGGCGTGGACACAGATATTTTAGACCTCTGTTCAGTCTTAAGAAACAATGGATATCCTCTGTAAGGGTGTCTGCGTGAGCAGTCTATTGTTCAGAAAGGGTTGCGCAATCCCAAAATGCACCTCTCCTGCATTGCTTCGGTCAAGTGACAAAGCAAAGTTCAGGAAAACTAAAAGCAATACTGGGATAAGCAGTTTTCCTTCTCCTAGATTAGTTGCACAATCAAGACTTAAGAGTCTGATCTACTATTAAATCCATAGCTGAAGGGAGGCTATATGGATTCATATCTTTCCCAAGGGTATTAGTTAAAGTGATGTAGTAGCCCCCGACAGAACCTGAACTCACAGTCTGTGTTTGTAACCATTACACCATGCCACTTCCATAAATAGGCACACCAGTGTGTGTGTGCGCGTGTGTATGAGACAGATTAGGTGCTCAACACTTTTTTTCTTTTTTTTTTTTTTTTTTTACACGTAATTCTTTATATTTTTGCTTTCTATTCATTCGGTTTCATGCTTAAATCTCGACAAAAGCATTATTTGTTGTTTGCGATTTCCTTTGCAAGCAAATCTGGATTATCAATGAGAAAAGCGGTTTTAAAGAGTTTATCATCTTGGACACAAATTTGATCCTTTTACAAAACAAAGAAAAGCTATTAAAAAAAAAAAAAAATTAAAAAAAACTTAAATCTTTTAACGTCATGAAAAGTTAGACCAACTAAACTTTTTTGCCTTTTTTTCTTTATTCAATTCATATTTTAAAATTAGATTTAATACTTATCATACTAGCTGGATACCCATCCTACGGACATTCTTGGCTTTCTAATGTTTGGTTTGCTTAACTGCAAATAAACCTTTTTCTGGGGGTTGATTAATACTGAAACAGAATATGTATTGTAAACGATTTCTTATATACATTTTAATTGAACACAAGTTTCTTTTACCCATGGTGAGGGGGCAGGAGGTCTAGCTTCAGCCATTTCTAATCATATTACTGTATAAATAGTCATAACAGATTGGATTAGATTTGAAGCCAACTCAATATGCAAAAAAAAAATATTCAACTCCACGTTATTATTTTTTTGGTGCTTCTGTATTATTGGGGGCAAATAAAATTTCATCTCTAATTTAGAACAGTATGTTGAAAGGGAAGATAATTCAAACTTTTTTATTTTTTGTAACTATAACCCATAAGGAAAATCCAGAGAATTAGTAAGAAAATTAATTTTAAAAAGGGTACTTATGCTGTTTACGGACCGGACTGAAATAATAACTTATAATTTAGAAAACCATTCTTAACATGGGGAAGTGGGGATTGATTAACTATTCTGTACTTTCACTTAACAATTTAATAAACAGAATAATAAATCAACACCCCCCACCTCCCCATGTTAAGAATGGCTTTCTAAATTATGTTATTATTTCAGTCTGGTTCGTAAACTGGTTACAAAAAAAAAAAAAAAGTTTGAATTATCTCCCTTTTCAACAGACTCTTCTAAAGTTTGAATTATCTCCCTTTTCAACAGACTCTTCTAAAGTTTGAATTATCTCCCTTTTCAACAGACTCTTCTAAATTAGAGATGAAAATTTCATCTGCACCATTTTTTTTATTACTAATTTAGAAATGTGTAATTATATTCAAATTCAACAGATCTGTCTTATTAATTAAAATAATTTAGTAATTGAACAGTTTTTTCTTTGTTTTTTATTTAATTACTCATTTGAATAATCTATCAGAATCATATCAGTTTAATGTTTTTTTTTTTTTAGAAATTAACTTCCAAACCAACCTATGTCTGCCAGGTGTTTACTTATCCCTCAAATCCATTTTTATCACTTCCTCCCAAGTTTTCCTTAACCTTCCCCTGTAAACTGAACCTGAGACCTCAACTATTCTACATCTATCAATCTAAGAACTCTCATCCATTCTTTCAATGTGGCTATACAATCGGAGTCCCCTATTCTGCACACATCTCTCTATACTGCCCTAATTTAATCTTCCTCTCACATCATCAGATCTAATTCCGTCTTTAAGACTAACATAACACATCCATCGTATCATTCTCATTATTTCTCTCCATGCAACGAATGTCCTCAACCCGCACTGGCCATTAATATTTTTATTTGAATTCCCCGTTTTTCATTTACACTATGCTGCATAATCCGTAGTGATGAAGAATAAAGCTACGATCCGGATATAAACAAGTAGTTAAATATATATATATATATATTATATATATTTTATATCAAACATTTACCATGCTAAATCGCCCCACCCAACTGGGTTATTATTTTTGGTTAATTTTAATAAACCACTAGACCGCTTGGGTCATTATTTTTTTATATATATAATCCAAGTTACCACATGAAAATCCCCATCCTCAGAGACAACAAAATAAAAACCACACAAAGCCTTCAGATAAGTATCAGAAAACGTCAATGGCATGATGGAAGTGATATAGGCCAAAACTTGATTCTAAATAAAAAAAAAGAATTAAAAATAAAAAAATTAAAATTTAAAAAAAATCAAAAGTCCAATGTCCAGAAGAAAAAAAAACTCTAATATCAAAAATGCTCCTTGAATAAGCTCTTATGAAATAAAGGCAAAATCATTAAAAAAAAAAAAAAAAAGAAAAAAAAAAAAAAGGAACCTTTACATGGGGTCTTTAGAACCAAAAATTATTTCCATATCGGCAGACTTTTCAAATATATATTATCATTATTATTAAATATATAATTTAGTAACTGACATCATAAAGATTCTTCCCGGTATTTTCCACATATTTTAGTGGATGACGTCATCCCATTGTGATGTAATTGATTGTGCATCAGGACAAACAAGATCCACAGTGTTTGAGTAGTATTAAGATAAATGAAGCCTTTTCTCTTTTAGTCTGAAAGCAATCAAATAAATAATCTGGACTTTTAATAAAATTGGTTCATCCCATATCAAAGATTTCAGTAATCTGCATATGAAAAGATCAACACTACAAAATAGTGAGCACTGCCTTGAAATAAAATACATCCAAATTGAAAAGAAGAAATGCGATATGATTTCATACAAAAGTGTGATACATTGTAGACAATTACATGCATTAACATTAAGAATGACACTTTTTGTTGTTGTTGTTGTTTAAAAGAATCGACTCAGGCTGCTAAGTTTGCAAGAGGAAATTCTCACAACCAGAGATTGTAAACACACAGTCAGGACAATAGAGCTATTGCTGATAAAATACACCAACATCAAACCAGTCTATCTATCCAGGGAGAGAGAGAAAGAGAGAGAAAGAGAGAGCATGAGAGGGAGAGAGCATGAGAGGGAGAGAGAAAGAGAGGGAGAGAGAAAGAGAGAGAGAGAGAGAAAGAGAGAGAGAAAGAAAGAGAGAGAGAGAGAAAGAAAGAGAGAGAGAGAGAAAGAAAGAGAGAGAGAAAGAGAGAGCGAGAAAAAGAGAGAGAGAGAGCGAGAAAAAGAGAGAGAGCGAGAAAAAGAGAGAGAGCGAGAAAAAGAGAGAGAGCGAGAAAAAGAGAGAGAGCGAGAAAAAGAGAGAGAGCGAGAAAAAGAGAGAGAGCGAGAAAAAGAGAGAGAGCGAGAAAGAGAAAGAGAGAGCGAGAAAGAGAGAGCGAGAAAGAGAAAGAGAGAGCGAGAAAGAGAAAGAGAGAGCGAGAGAGAGTGCGAGAAAGAGAGAGAGAGTGCGAGAAAGAGAGAGAGCGCGAGAAAGAGAGAGAGCGCGAGAAAGAGAGAGCGCGAGAAAGAGAGAGCGCGAGAAAGAGAGAGCGCGAGAAAGAGAGAGCGCGAGAAAGAGAGAGAGAGAGCGCGAGAAAGAGAGAGAGAGAGCGCGAGAAAGAGAGAGAGAGAGCGCGAGAAAGAGAGAGAGAGAGCGCGAGAAAGAGAGAGAGAGCGCGAGAAAGAGAGAGAGTGCGAGAAAGAGAGAGAGAGAGAGTGCGAGAAAGAGAGAGAGAGAGAGTGCGAGAAAGAGAGAGAGAGAGTGCGAGAAAGAGAGAGAGAAAGGGAGATAGATAGAAAGTGAGATAGATAGAAAGGGAGATAAAGAGAAAGGGAGATAAAGAGAAAGGGAGATAAAGAGAAAGGGAGATAAAGAGAAAGGGAGATAAAGAGAAAGGGAGATAAAGAGAAAGGGAGATAAAGAGAAAGGGAGATAAAGAGAAAGGGAGATAGAGAGAAAGGGAGATAGAGAGAAAGGGAGATAGAGAGAAAGGGAGATAGAGAGAAAGGGAGAGAGAAAGACCGAGAGAAGAAAGAGAGGCTAGCATATCAATGCAGAGAGACACATACATAAAGATGTGAAGAAAAAACACAGATGCAAAAATAGATAGTGACACATGCAGACAGACAGAAACAAAATAGAAAGATACAGTGAGAGAAAGAGAGAGAGAGAAACATACACACACTTAGAATAGACAGAATAAACCTTTTTTTTTTAACGCCATCTCCTAAGAATTGCACACATAAATAGAAACACATTAAAAGACACAAAACTTCATTCTTGATTGATTTTAACACTGAATTTAGGTAAAACTTTCTTCATTCTTTTTTTTTCTCTTCTGTGGATTTTCACCTAACAATTATCACCACTCAACACCCCTCCCCGCCAAACCCATCCATTCCTTCTAAAATCTATTTACTTCACTTTTTTCTGCTTTTTTCAGCCTCCTATTCAAGAAGCACTGTTCTTCCTCCCTGGCTCGGTAGTCCATTATGCCAATATTTAGCCTCTCGGCAAAACTATCTTCTGTTTTGAGTACCCCACAAAAAAAAAGAACATTAACAAAAATAGAAAGAAAAACAAGAAAAGTTATTAAAAAAAAAAAGAAAAAGAATTAAATAAGACGTTAGAAAAAAACAAAAAATCATGAATAACTTGAAGACGACAACATTTTGACTATGTGATGAATTTCTGAAAAGCAGGAACCTCTTCTTTTCCTCCATTGAAACGGGTCACCACTAACAACGCAAGAACAAGGCGATGTAACTTCCTCTTATCGTTTTTCCACTCTCTAGTGTTCTTGGAAGATCCTCATGTCGGATAGAGAGGAAGGTATTGTTGCCAGTAACATCCGCCATCACAACAGACACAATCCACACCCAACCCAATGTACAAGAGAAAACTTTTATTCCGATACATAAAACAAAAAATTATCACCTTTGCAAACCTTTGAAATAAATATACTGTTTTCTTATTTCTTCTCAATCCCTCTCTGCCTCCGCCACCTTTCAAGATAGACGCAATTCTTTTACGCTGGCATTCTTTTCTTTTCTTTTTTTTTTTTTACTTTCCTATTTTTCAGGATGTTTAGTTTTGCTTATTTTCCTCTCGAAACATCTATTCTTCTTTAATGACGAGAAGCAAAAATGCATCTTGTCAAATGTGCCGTTATTGAAACGGTCTATCAGAAATTGTTTGACTTTTGTGTCCTTAAACATTCAAAGTCGTAGAAAAAGAATCAGAATAATAAAATAATATCAATGTGTCAAAAGATTCTACAAAGTTTCTATCTCAAAGTATGTAAAAATGTTTCGTTCGAACAGTTTAAAATCTTCTAAAGTTCCAAGATTAAAGTCATTTTAAGAAGAGGCTAAAGAGACGTGGGGGGGGGGGGGGGCATGTTATTCTATTCTAAATGTCAGCCAATGAAACAGACTGTGAAACCTAGCATCTTTTCCTAACCGATCACACTTAAAATCTTCCATAGGTTGGATTAGTTGGTATGTTTAATCTATTATATAAAGAAAAGTTATGTGTCGGCTTAAAACTCTGAAACTACCAAAGATACGCATACAAAATTTACATTATTGGATTCCGCATGACTCCAAGCTGGTTAAAAAAAATTTTTTAATTTAACTAAAAAAGAAAATGTAATATTTATTTCTTTGCGATCACCAGGGACCAACCAAATTAGTGAATATACGTGTGTGTGGTGAAGGGTTAGGGTTACTTTTCTAGTTGTTTCTTCTTTCTATTATATTGAACCAGTTGTCAAAGGGGGGAGGGGCAGTTGGAAGAAGAGGGGTGTTAGGAATGTAACATGATTGAGAATGTTTAGAGAGAGAGAGAAGTTTTCAACGAAAGATATTAGACACACTTGTTTGTTATTCATATCCCGGGGCAACACCGTATATCCCTGCTAGTGCCACATAAAGCATTTTTGCATCATTATTTATTTATTTTTCATTTTTTAAACTTTTGTTTGTCCCAAAACGATGGACACTGTCACTGAAGCATTAAGGACTACTGTGATAGGGTCCAGATTGCAGAAAGATGTTTGTTCACATTACATTTAAATTTCTGTCTGTTGGTACGATCAAGGAAACGGAACAGAGCAGGAATTCCAAATGTAAGCACTCAGAGGAAAGAAGCTATTAGAGTAGAGAACGTTCCAGCATCTAGGTACTTCTACAGTGAAGGGGGGGGGGGGTATTTGGTAGCTAGTACAGGATTGGGGGTATTTACGTCAAGGGAGGTACAAGTGTAGTAAGTTCGTCGGAACACATTCCGTGGAAGTACTTGTAAAACAAGCACAGGGTTGGAACATTGCGGCGATGCGACAGGGGATGAAGCTTTGCAGACAAAGACCTATTAGGTTAGAAATTCTTTTTTTAAACCCTGTCCAAGAAAGAGAGTCTAGTGGTTGGTACACCAGCCCATAAGTGGTGGCAATACCCCATGCATGGGCAAATAGTGGCTTTATAGAGATATAGGATACTGACAAAACACAATACCTAATGATTCGTTGGGTACAATTTTTTTAAATTTTATTTTGATGAATTATCACTTTTGCGTTTTTTTTCTTTGATAAGGGGGTTAGTTTATTGTTAATCGCCGGAATGCTGACGGGGCTGCTCAGACATTTTTTGTCAGCCAGAGTGTGCTAATCCTAGTGTGCTGGCTTTCCACACCTGACCTTGTGTCTAGCCTCCCGCAGAGGAGGTAAATAAACATACAATTCGATACAACATTTAACATCAGAGATGAGGAGTCAGAGTCTTTCCAGCAGATGAGTAAGAGTTCAGCCTTTTCCAAACAAATCCCAACTTCTGTTTCAAATTCAGATGTGTTTCGAAATACATGATAACCAAAACAAGTTTCTACTTTGTTCAATCTTGTATCAACAAAATTCATTAAAAAAAAAAATTTTTTTTTAAATCTTTTTAAATAATGCCATTCCAAATTAATGGAGTATTACGCTTTTTTGCTGAACATTTTTTTAAATGAGCCGAAAGTAAGAAAAAAAAATCCTTTTCAGCATCATTATTGTTGTCGTTTCTGTAAACTTGTTTGTATGTCACTTACCTTGACTGATGAGTTATGGATGTCCAAACAGAACTTGATTCTCTGGTGAAAGGCGGTCATGGGCTCCCTGGTTGAGTAAATGTCACTCGTTTCCTTTGACTGCACATAACATTGATCATGGTCAATGCTTGCTTCAATAACACCATCACGAATGGCCTAGATGAAGAAAAGAAATGAAAAAGAAAGTAAGATATGTAGTAGATAAATTTTAGAAATCTTGGAATTAGTCATTTATTTAATACCTGAAAAATAATAAAATTGATCCCCGACTGCCGTTTAGCGTATGGCAAATCAACCCTTGGGGGTAATACTGGAAAAGAATAACTATTGTAAATAATCCATTGCATACAATTAATTGAATACAAGTTGCTATTTTTATCTATGATTGGGAGAAATTGTACATTCATAATTTTTTTTTTTTAAACTATTAATCCCTAATACATCAGATTGTACTTGAACTAGGCATGGCAGATTCCATGGTCAGTGTGGGATTGATTTGGCCAATCATGCAGAACCCAATCCCAAACAATTAATTAGATCTTATTTCAAGCTTGTTCGGACATCACTGACCAGTTTCTCGTGTCATTTTTCTACGAGTTCACACAAGTCACTGCTGGTCTACCGCTTCTTTTTTCCCAGAGTTAGTTCACCAAGGTGCACCTGTGCTCAATGAACTTCAACTTTTCAACAACGATGCTATGCTTCTCAGTTCACTATATAGCTCCGTTTTTGTTAACCTACCTTTCAAAATATAACTAAAGATGGTCCTCAACATTCAAGTATAAGTCTAATCCAACCTGATTCTCTTGATGCTTATAAATGTCCAGCTTTCAGTACCGTACATCAAACCACTCTCATTGTTGATCTGAAGAACTGGATTTTAAACTTCCGTTTTTGGTTTTATTTCCAAATCTTATCTAACTTATTCAGTGTCTTCCAAGCCAAACCAATTCGCACTTCCAACTTTTGCTGTTTGTTATCCAAGATATTTGAAATTGTTTGATTACATTTCTCTCAATTGTCTTCTTTTTAAATATAAAAAACTTTGGAAATAAAAATAAGTAAATAATGTGGAGACTTGTTGAACCTTATCAAGGCTAGAGCGTCCGAAAACATAATTTTAGATGCATCAGCAGGTTGGATCATCCATAACTGTTATGAAAAAACTGCATTCAAAATAAAAGAAATTCTTCTGACGCTGTTTGGTGACAGCGGATTCACCCGTCTACGTAAGCGGGCAAAATGGTGGGTATTTTCTGAAGCTTTGATCTTAATAAAAGATTAAACGGAAAAAAGATAATCAATGAAATAATTGAATAAAAATTTAAATAATTAGAATAAAAAAAAATTTAAAAAAACATTTACAACACTTGTAGGAGTCAGGGTTTTGCATTAAAACCAACTCCCATCTCTAAAGTGGTAACTTTTTTTTCAGGAACCAAGTTTGTAATCGGGGGAGGGGCTGACTCTTCTCTACCTCTGGTTTTAAGAGTATCCCAGTAATGTCACAAAACTTTTAAGAATTTCCATAAGAGACATGGAAATGTTAAACCTGTGCCCTTCCCTCCTTAGATAAATACAATATTAATCCGCAAGCCTGGTTGAACAAAGATCTGTGCAATTTACAAATGAATAAATTTAAAACAGTCATTCGATATCTGAAACTTAGCCGATCATGAGCCATCATCGCTGATTTAATTTACTTAGTAAAACCTTGAAAAGAGAAATTAAATAAAAGTTCATCTTCCTTGACTCAAATATTTAAAACTAATGCACTCCTCGCATTTTGTAATAGTTTATCCATTGATTGAAAGAAAAATCATGTTCCGAGATAAAATTTTACTTTATATTTACTTTCTTTTATTTAAGTTTGAAGATCAAACCAAGTTAAGTGTGTTTTGAATTTGGGAAGCTAATTAAAAAGGATTTCTTTCAATGTTGCATCCGACAGAATCTCTTGGCTTCATAAAAAAGGAAATAAGAAGTAGGTAGCAATGGTTGATTTTATATTTAGAAAATGCATTTATCATACACACACACACACTCTTATTATTATTATTATTATTATTATTATATGTGTGTATGTGGTCCTTGTACCCAGCTGCAGTACTGTTAGATATAGGTTTTCCTATGACCTATCTTTCTACAAGGACCTTGATTAGAAAATGGTTAATAACATTGAATGGGTAGATGATGTTTCTGAGAAAGTAAAAAAAAAAAAAGATTCAGAAAATTTATCTTTCATTATTAATAGCAATGAAGCAGAAGTATTGCCATTGAATAACGGAAGAAAAAAAAGTTTCCTCCACGCTCGCCTTGCTCCTCCCTTGGTAGTTGGTTAGATTTTTCTTTTTGACAATTAATGTTTACTGAAAGCCAGGCAATGGATATATCCCTAAGTAAACGCAGCCTCTCCTCTAAGCATGGCTTTTTCTTTGGCTAGCATCAGAACGGGCAAACATTATATGGACTGTAAAGTCGGCTGAGGAACAGTCCTTGCATTTATATCTTTTCTTTTTTTTTCTTTATATCGAATAAGGAAGATAGGGTAGTTAATTATGTTAAAATTTGATAGCAAAAAGATTAAAATATCTAACAAGGATATCCGGTGTTGCCCAGGGGTATGACTAACGAAATCGAAAAGTTAAAGAAAAGTGTGTGACATGTTTCTTTTAAAAAAAATTTCTCTCTACACATCCTCAGTCAAGTTACTTTTTGAACATTTCTTCCCCCCCCCCCAAACTGCCCAACCTTTCTCCTTCACTCTCTATTTAGCAACGAAAAAAGAAAGAGACAGCAGCAGCTGACTAACCTAGTTTCAGTGGTGTTTTTAGAACAACTACCAGTAAGAATGAAATAAAATAAATTTGTTATGCATATTTTAAGAATGTTATGGGAAAGAAGATTGTGAATATTTATGTATGAAAACATAACTTTAGAAGATCGTTTCATTAGTCGCGTTATTGATGATAGGCACAGTGATTAATATGTAGTGTGCAGACAGACGGTGTAATACGAAAAAGTGACACTAAGTAGATTTCTACCATATTTAGGTTATGGTGTTTTGGGTTGAAGGATGAGGACTTATTACTGAGAGGGGGAGGAAGGAAGGGTCCCTACTACTCCTGTACTGAAATTAGTAAGCAAAGAGGCTGAGCGGATAAAATATGAAAATCAGAAAATTCTAAAGAAACTAAAAAAATTTTTTTTTAATCACATGCCAATAATCAGACTAAAGCACATACAATGCAGAATGCTATATGTAGCATCTGATCATGTAAGAAAATAAAGGAAAATTTCATTTTACTTATATATACCTCATTCAACTGTGTTTAGTTTCAATTGAAATTTGCTTACTACAGTTCAAGGATTGTTTGCTTAAAATATTGGTGATTCAAATGATGTAAGAAAGAAGAAATAAACACATGTTACAGGTAACGCAATATCATCCTTGCTATATAATCTTGTATCATCATTTTAGCTTTGTAGATTTAAATGCATTTATATGTTCGCATATCTATATCTAAATACGAAAATCAAATATTTGTCCAAATTGAATTAGAAAGCCAATTCTAACAATATTCTTTAACTGCTGTCATGTAAGCTTTTCGATAGTACGTTTGTTTTTCCGTCTGACTTATTAATATTTCTTTTCTAAAAATGCGAAATATTTCTGCTTATTTGGATTTATTAATTTTATTTTTTTAATTATTTATTTTGTTTAATGCGGACTTCAATGACAACGCAAATATCTATGTCTACATTTATCCCTATTTACTCGCCTCCCCACAAGAGCAGAATTAGACACAAGGTCAGTTTTGAATGTGGAGAAAATCCACCTCCTCCAAAAGAGGCACTGGTTTGGGACAAAAATTTTAATTGCCTCAGTTTAGAAAGAGTTCTCTTTCACTGACTGAGGACAGTAAAGATGAAGTGCAGTATCAGAAACACCTAGGCATTCAACTGAAGATCTGATTAGTGACTGGAATCTCGATTGGTTGGCTGAACATCGCAAGGAGTGGATAAATAGAAGACATAGCCAATGCAACATGTGGAGCCGGCTTCATTCGGATTGGGCGACTGCCACAGCGAAAAGAAGTCATGATAAGTAGTTCTGATTTAAGTAGGAAATATGTATAAGCGTTGCCATGAGTCAAACATTGTTAAGTCTAATATGTTTTTTATTAGTTAAGAACGAAAAAGTGACTACTTTTAAGAACAGCTGTAACACACAGAGATAAGCAATTTCTTAAGGTTTACTTTTTTTCCTTCATTCCCACCACCTCCACAACTAAAAGAATAAAATAAAAACTGGCGAAATATCAACCATCTGCAGGACCAAATTGGAGGTTAGGAAAGATGGGGGGGGGGGGGGGAAAACAGGCTGAAAAATAAAATAAACAAAAGGAGAAGAGGGAGGGGCATAAATTTGGTGGATAGAAGGAAATAAAAAGAACTGTAACAAAAGTTATAAAAATTAACAAAAGTAACGGTGAAAAGAGAAAGGAAGTTTTTTTTTTGATAGAAAAAAAAAACATGGCGGTAATAGTTGTTTGTTGCAAGTTATGAAGTGAAAGAAAATTTTTTTGTTTATCTTTGTCTATTGTAATTTATGAAAAAAAAAAGATTACAAAACAAAATGAAATTACTTGAAGTAATTCTATTTTGTTTTTATCTTTTTGTTTAATTTAGAATAGAAAAGAACAAAAACTACTTTATTCCACTTCATAACTTATAGAAATAATAAGAAAAAAAAGATAAAGTATAAAAA
>OY744545.1:45984339-46046839 GCA_963556195.1 Sepiola atlantica
GGGGGGAAATAAAGGAGGGGGGGGAGAAGGCAAAACAATAAGATACAGAAAGATTGAAGAAAGAAAAAGGTGAGATGTTACACATATGGAAAGAACATTAAGTAGATACTCGTGGTTGTCAATGGTTCGAATTGTTTCAAACTCCTCTTCCTTTCTGCTTGTACCATAGAACATAGGAACTGAAATGCCAGTTGAAGTAGGGAAAAATGACAACAACAACAACAACAAACTTAATTAAAAAAAACTTAAATTAAAAAAATTGGAAACCCTGGAGACATTATCAGCAGCAACAAGATAAGAATAAGGAATAAATAAAACAACAAAAAAACTGTTTCCATGGTAAAATCATGCTCGACTCTTGCAACTGCTATACACACACAAGCGCCAACTCATTACAAATCGATACTTAATTCAAAAATTGTTGTTGATGTCATCATATTTGTTTCTTTTGTTGTTAGTTGTTTTTATAATGGCATTTCCCTCTCGCATTTGCGTTCTGTTTACCCTGAAACTATTTTCCCTTCCAACGATAAAACCTTATTTACTCCATGCACACCTTCCACGTAGTGACAGGTCATTTAACAAAGCTAAGCTAAAACAGTTTCATTAGATGCACAATTATTACAACACAAATCAGAAATCTTATAAAATGAGCCGAAAGTTATTCTCACTATTTTACTAACAGGAAGTGGTTACCCTTTATATTTTACTTATAAAAATAATTTGAATTCTTGAAACAGTTGGGTCTCTGTCTGGTGATGCGATTAAAAACAAAGCCCTATACCAAAATCAAGCAACTGTTCCTGAGTAAGAATTTTACGAGAATTCCAATGATGGCATGCATTTAGTTTAGGAGATTTTACAATTATATGTGTTTGTGTGTGGGGTGCGTTTACACCGGAAATCCATACACAGTAAAGACAAACGTTTTTACTTTATAATTATTTTATTCATAACTAGAAAATCAAAAATTATAAAAATTGTGAAAAACGAATAAAAATCGTAATATAGGGTCCAGGGCTGGGAGCAAGTGTATACAGGTGACCTCATTCATTGCTATCAGTTAGGTAAAATGCTGATGGATAAAAGGGGGAGAGAAAGGGGGATAGAGGAAGAGAGAGAGAGGGGGATAGAGGAAGAGAGAGAGAGGGGGATAGAGGAAGAGAGAGAGAGGGGGATAGAGGAAGAGAGAGAGAGGGGGATAGAGGAAGAGAGAGAGGGGGATAGAGGAAGAGAGAGAGGGGGATAGAGGAAGAGAGAGAGAGGGATAGAGGAAGAGAGAGAGGGGGATAGAGGAAGAGAGAGAGAGGGGGATAGAGGAAGAGAGAGAGGGGGATAGAGGGAGAGAGAGGGGGATAGAGGGAGAGAGAGAGGGGGATAGAGGGAGAGAGAGGAGAAAGAGAGAGGGAGAAGGAGAAAGAGGGAAGGAGAAAGAGAGAGGGGGAAGGAGAAAGAGAGAGGGGGATAAAGAGAGAGGGGGATAAAGAGAGAGGGGGGATAAAGAGAGAGGGGGGATAAAGAGAGAGGGGGAGAGAAAGAGAGAGGGGGAGAGAAAGAGAGGGGGAGAGAAAGAGAGGGGGGGAGAGAAAGAGAGGGGGGGGAGAGAAAGAGAGGGGGGAGAGAAAGAGAGGGGGGAGAGAAAGAGAGGGGGGAGAGAAAGAGAGGGGGGAGAGAAAGAGAGGGGGGAGAAAGAGAGGGGGAGAGAAAGAGAGGGGGAGAGGGAGAAATAGAGAGAGAGGGAAAATAGAGAGAGAGGGAGAAAAGAGAGAGAGGGAGAAATAGAGAGAGAGGCAGAAATAGAGAGAGAGGCAGAAATAGAGAGAGGGAGTGTGGTCATTCTGTATTGCATTAATGACTAATGCAATAGATAATGACCATTTATTTCATTCCAACTCCTTAATACACAGAGATATCATTCTTTAATTTCGTATTGCTCAGTTGACTATTCCCCTCTCCCATCCTGCTGGCGGCCATCTTTTATTTCATGCATACTGAATATCGGCATTAATATATGTATTATTAGATTTATTAGAAAACGGGTTGGATTTATTAGAAAACGGGTTGCTTCAAATGAAGAAAAAGAAATTTAGTAAATAAAAACTCTTCTAAAAATATAGTCATGATTTATCAAATAAAATTTTGAAAATTAAATTAAAAAGTAAAATTCTGGCTTTTCTAAGAAAGATGTTCCTAATCTTTAAAAAAAAAAAAGTTTTAAATTATTTCAACTGAATTTCATAAACAGCAAATATTCCAAGAAGTTGCCATAACCAGGTTACAGCGTAGATATAATAGAAATTAGTGAAACGCCATAGAAATTCCACTGTTTCTTTTTTCATCGATCCGTATTTTGTGTTATTATTGTTAATAATATTTCTCTTGAAATATATCAGGGTTAATGATATTGAGAAAAAAAAAATGTCTTATTCTATGCCAGCTAAACATTTTTAAATACATACTTTAAACTTTTAATTTATTTAACATTGTAACAATTATCTATTAAAATTACACCAAAATAAAAAGAATGCAAATTCTAAGATATAAAACTGATTAAGTCGACATGACAGAATCCGATTTGGGACAATTTCATTTTAAAATGGGTAAAGTTAGAATATTTACTTTAGCAACACTTTTTTATTTCCAATTAGCTTTTTTTGTTTTTTTGTTTTTTTTTGCATTTCAACTTTGATGATCAGATGATCATTAGTTTTTTTTTTTTTAAATGGGTGTGAAAAGTTATAAAGTACCTATAAATTAAAAAAGTTATAAGGTACCTTATAAAGTTATAAGGTACCTTATAAAGTTATAAGGTACCTTATAAAGTTATAAGGTACCTTATAAAGTTATAAGGTACCTTATAAAGTTATAAGGTACCTTATAAAGTTATAAGGTACATACAAATGTGACTAATACAGATAACGAGTTGGAATACTTGTCAGAGACACCTGGAAGTGTTAACACGTGCGAGAGACCAGGTAAAAAAAACAAAACAAAAAACATTAACACAATTAATATCATGTTGATATGGTAAAACGTTGGTGAAAATATGGATTACACAACTGAAGTCATGAACCAAATGTCTATTTCAAGTGATGTTCATGAGCTCAAAAAGGCACAAACAGAAAGTATCAACTTCATGAAATAGATGAAAAATGTCAGAAAGGGAAGTAGGCAATAAATATAAAATTACCTATTTTTTCTTCTAACACATCATGGCGTCGAAATTAAACGATAAAATAAAATAACATTGAAAGGAAATTATTTCTACTAAATCAGAACTTTCTATGACCAACGGTTTGGGTGTCCATCAGCTTCAGACACAGACATACGTAATCAGCTTTTTTTAGTAGATAATGAGGCCATCCTTTTTCATCCAATACCATAAAGAAATTAATGAGACCAATATATATATATATATATATATATATATATATATATATATATACACATATATATATATATATATATAGATAGAAGGATGAAAAGGAATTAGAAAAGCGATGGAGGCAGATCTTTTTCAATTCAATTGCTCAATGCAAGGTATATTCCGCAAAAAAGCAATTTATTTAATTAATTTTTTCCTTAAGCCAGGCTTTTTAAAGATCAAAATCTTATCAGAGGAAATTGCTGGGATAGATAAGTTGGCGAAAAGCTAAAATTTAAAATCTGAAAAAGTAAAACAAAGATTGTGGGGAAAAAAACAAGGCAAAGAGCTGCCCGAATGCAAGCAAGTGTCCGATTGTAAAAAAAATCCGGTGGCAAAAAAGTCTAGCGGAGAAAGTGGTTTGTAGGTAAGCCGTTCTATCTGGTATATTGAGCTGTATACTTTTCACAATAGGTTTTACCTTTCCTAAAAAGTTCGTTTTTAGTTTTCTACTTATATATATATATATATATGACTGATCTTAAGATATTTTATTACTAATTTATTTTTTTGTCAAATATAAGTTTGTTTTATTTACATTATGTATTTGTGTACAGGTGACATTTTTATAGCTACACATGGTTTGGTTGTTTCATGGCATATCAACCCTTTTGTAGATTATAACCACTTTCTTATTTGAGGTATATTGCTTCTACTTCCAGAATGATTAGTTTTGTTTATATCTTATTGTAAGAAGGGGGAAGGGCATAATTGGCCTGAGGAATACTATCACAAACTATGGAGTCAGCTATGCAGAGTTCAAATTCTACAGGGTCTATTGTGGTCAATAATACCGTTGTAAAAGGTATGAACCAACAATCCTAACACCACCACCCAAAGTATGGATAAAATAGCAATTCGTGTTCAATTAATTATAATAAATTATTTAAACTATGTGTTGTGCTTCAGCATTAAATAAACCAAAAAGAATTAAATCAATATTAAACTAACAAACTTATAATTAACAAAACTAATTAATTTTAACCTAACAGATTTCTAGCTTTTTTATTCCTATTTGCATGTCAAAAAGACTCGTTTAACGAGTTGGTCCCTTATACATGACATACAGAGGAAGGAGTAATAAGAATAGTCAAGGTTTTCAAATGTTTGGGACCATCCTTGATAGATCCTTTAGTGCAGGGCGGGCAACCTCCGGCCCGTGGGCCACATCCGGCCCGCGAAGGCTTAGCGTCCGGCCCGCCACCCAGCTAGGCTTTATTATTGCAATCTGGCCCGCGGACCTCCCAGTAAAACTCATATCATTTTGTGACATAGACGTAAAAGTAGGTTTCAATTAAGATTTACAGTGAGATAAAAATGTATAAATATCAGCGAGCGATGATGCATGTATATTTCATTTTTCTTTACTATTAAAGTTTTCATATAAAATATCTCTATTGAAAATGAAATCCTAAAAAAGTTTTTAGAACACTATCTTTTTTTTTCAATTAAATCTCTTTAATTAATTTTATTAATAATTATAATAATAGTACTATCAATTAAACGATTGTGTATATAGAAGTACATTTAGCAATACAAATCAGAAACGTATATTACAGAATATTCATTTATTAGAAACTTTTTAAAAAATAATATGCAAATGAGCAAATTGAGTTGTTTTTTTTTAAGGAGTTTGGAGATTACTATATATATGGTATTTTAAAATATTCTTGTATCATTAGAATTAAATAAGCTTAACCGGTTTTGATGTTAATATAGATACAAACTTTTGCACTTATTCACATATATATATATACATATATATATATATACATATACATATATATATACATATACATACATATACACATATATACATATATATACATACACACATATATATACATACACACATATATACATATATATACATACATATACATATATACATATATATATATATACATATACATACATATATATATACATACATATATATATACATATACATACATATATACATATATACATACATATATACATATATATATACATATACACATATATACATATATATATACATATATATATACATATATATATACATATACACATATATACATATATATATACATATACATACATATATACATATATATATACATATACATACATATATATATATACATATATACATATACATACATATATACATATATATATATACATATATACATACATATACACATATACATACATATATATACATACATATATATTATATAAAAATAAATAAATACTAACAATATACAGGACCGGCGGGACAGTTATAAAAGTGTGTATGTGGGGGCTCTCCTAAAAAGTGTGGGGGGGGGGGCGGTTAAACACATGCATATATAACTTCATTATTGATGATCGTCCATGATATAGGATGGTAATTATTATATAAGTATTGTGCTTTAGCATTAAATAAGCCAAAAATGTTGCTATGTTATAAACAAAATCAACAATTTTTTTTTTACATCACGAATAGATAGAAGAGAATACAATCAGATATGAACATATCAAGGATACAAATACAAACCGGTTATGGGATAGATTTGGAAAATGCATACGCACGAACGCCGTACTTTTTCCCAATAGTTATAATGATTATAACCTACATTTACATATGTTCTGCTATATGACATTAAGAAAGAATTTATTCTCTTCTTTCTTTGCTGCTGTTGTTGTTGTTGTTTAATTGCTTTAATTCTGCATCTGCCCGTTTGCCAACATTATATAAATAGTAAGTAGAGGTCGGCAATGCTGGTAAGTAAAACAAGAGAAGATGGGGTGGGTGTGGGAGAGAGGAGGGGGGGGGGCAAGGAGAAGATCAAAATACATAAAAGATGATCGACAAGGAGGAGCAGATGAAAAACAAGCGTGATACACCTGAGGCAAAATATCAGGTAAAAAACAAAAGAAACAAAAACAATTATATAATAGGAGAGCGGATGTGGGAGAGGAGGGGGGGGGGGGGGGGCTTTAAAAGCAATTAAACAAAACGTTGTCATTTTTCTAGGGATTCAATAGGCGTGATAGAATCTTTCTCTTTAAGGTTGAACAGAAGAAAGGAGCACAAAAGATGGGAGTAAAAATAAATAAAAAATAAAATGAGAGGAAACGTGGTTTAAAAAGAATTTATACAGGTGCACACAATATAAAAATAGGAATTTTATATTAAGACAGAAATAATTTTACAACAGAAACGAAATCTAAAGTAAGCTTTGAAAAAAAATAAAGAAAATAATGGAGAGAGAGAGAGTTAAAAACATTGATCGAAATAGTTTTGATTTTTCAAGTTTCTCTTTCCGATAATTGTTTTTGTTTTAAAAACAGAAAACATTTCATTGTATTGTAAGATTTTAATTCTCTTTGTTTCCTTGGATGTATACTCGCATCAATATGGCTTTGTTTGGTGTGTCCGTCCGTCTGTCACGCTTAAGTTGTTTTTAATAAATCTTTGTACTTTAAAAACTACACGATCAAACTTTATGAAAATTGGCATGTTAGGTGTAACAAAAGCCCTGAAGATGTACCTAAAATTTGCATCAGTTGAAACGCAGTACATCTTTGTCTGTAACACCGAATTTATTAAAATATGAGAATACAAATTCTAAAATAAAGGCTTAGATGTGCCAAAGACTTTATAAGAGCGTCTGTCCGTCAATCATACTTAAGTTCAAAATAGCATTTTCGCCAGTCTGTCAAGCTAAAGTTCAAAATAGCATTTTCGCCAGTCTGTCAAGCTAAAGTTCAAAATAGCATTTTCGCCAGTCTGTCAAGCTAAAGTTCAAAATAGCATTTCTGCCAGTCTGTCAAGCTAAAGTTCAAAATAGCATTTTCGCCAGTCTGTCAAGCTAAAGTTCAAAATAGCATTTTCGCCAGTCTGTCAAGCTAAAGTTCAAAATAGCATTTCTGCCAGTCTGTCAAGCTAAAGTTCAAAATAGCATTTTCGCCAGTCTGTCAAGCTAAAGTTCAAAATAGCATTTTCGCCAGTCTGTCAAGCTAAAGTTCAAAATAGCATTTCTGCCAGTCTGTCAAGCTAAAGTTCAAAATAGCATTTTCGCCAGTCTGTCAAGCTAAAGTTCAAAATAGCATTTTCGCCAGTCTGTCAAGCTAAAGTTCAAAATAGCATTTCTGCCAGTCTGTCAAGCTAAAGTTCAAAATAGCATTTTCGCCAGTCTGTCAAGCTAAAGTTCAAAATAGCATTTTCGCCAGTCTGTCAAGCTAAAGTTCAAAATAGCATTTCTGCCAGTCTGTCAAGCTAAAGTTCAAAATAGCATTTTCGCCAGTCTGTCAAGCTAAAGTTCAAACTAGCATTTTCGCCAGTCTGTCAAGCTAAAGTTCAAAATAGCATTTTCGCCAGTCTGTCAAGCTAAAGTTCAAAATAGCATTTCTGCCAGTCTGTCAAGCTAAAGTTCAAAATAGCATTTTTATCGGTAAAAGTGTAGATAGAATGGTCGTATCTTTAGAATGAAACTGTTCTTGATTTTTTTTTTTTAAAACTTTCTCCCATAATCGATTTGCTTTTTTACTTGTTCGTGCCGTTATCTGTTTTAAGACAATTTAATGGATCGTTCATTTAAACAAGAAATATCATAGTTGCGATGTGAAATCGCACATCTTAATGGACGATGGAAATACTTATGAAAGCTTTCCCCTCACTAATCAAATCACATGGGCATCTCTAATTGAGTTATCCAGAAATGCTGATGAATTCTGGTCTTTTGCAGGATTTTCAAAAGCCGAACCAAATAAGGGAAAAGTCTGCAGGCAATTCAGACCTTTATTTCTTTTAGGCACAACTTAAAACACGGAGAGGGGGGGGGGGGGTAAGTAGCTCTAATAGAAATAGCGTGTAGACTTAGTTAAATTTAACTTAGATCAGAAGGGCCAACTAGGTCCAAGATTTTACTTTCTTTTTGGTTTAGTTTTTTTTGTAAAGATTCCATTGTGAGGTAAGCCAGGTGTGTTCACCTTTCAACTGAAACAAATTCATTTTTCCTTGACAGACAGGACTAACAGCTATACAGAAACTCAACACTAAATTAAATCCCTTTTAAGACTAATCAGAACTATCAATAGATTTTGATCCAGTTAGAAAAGTAGTCGCTTCAAAATATATAGATAGAGTTCTAATAATCAATAGAATTTCCTAAAGAAGGCAATTTTTGGTTTTATCTTTTACAGATTTGGAAACAAAAAACGTATTTGGTTTAACGATTACAATTATCATCTCATATCTCTTTCTAGATGTTAAATATTATATATATATAAATATATATAGTAAGTTATAAAAATATATTTATGGCAATTAAACTTAATTGCCATAAATATATTTTCATAACTTCCTACCTAGCTCTACTTGAAGTAAATACTGAAAATCGATACCTAAAATATTATATCTCCTAATAACATTTTATGTGGATACATGAAACTATATATATATATATATATATATATACATACATATACATATTGAGAGAAAGACAGATTTTGACGATTCAAAACGTTTTTCAAATCAATTTTTAAATAAAGAGCATACACAAATATACTGCAGTTTCAAGGCAGTTTTTACTTCAAGTCATACAATGAACAATAAAAATGATAAACGCTGACACTTCAGAAGATAACTTTTCAATATATATATGTGTATATACAAGGCCTGTCTAAAAGGTATCCGACCTTATGTCAGAAAAAATATTTTAAATACGTGACAGGGTTGGGACCCTAATCCCCTTCAAAGTAGGGCCCTTATGCTTGCCGACACATAGCCCACCGATCCATCCACTGCCGGAAACATCTCTGGAAGTCTTCTTTTTGAATGATGTTCATCTCCGCCATCACGTTCCGTCTTTTTTTTTTAGTCTCAAAACGGAAACCTTTCAGTGACGTCTTCAATTTTCGAAAACAACCAGAAGTCGCAAGGAGCCGTGTCTGGAGAGTTGAGAGGTCGGCGAACAACTGGAATTCCATGTTTGGCCAAGAAATGTTGGATCAATTGCGATGAATATGCAGGGGTGTTGTCGTAATGCAGTTGCCAGTTTTTCGCCGTCCACATGTCTGGTCTTTTGCATCAAACTGTGTCACAGAGAACATCTTGAAAGTACTCCTTTGTCACTGTTTGTCCTTCCGGTGCATATTCGTGATGCACAATTCCACGAATATCAAAGACAGTCAGTCCGCATCACCATGATTTTGCTTCAGACCTGTCGCGCTTTTTTTTTGCCTTGGAAACTCAGGATGCTTCTATTGCTACGATTGTCTTTTTGTTTCTAAGTATTACCCGCATACTCATGACTCATCTCCAGTTATAATGGTGTTCAGAAACCCAGGATCAGTGTTGGCGGTTTCCAGAAGGTTCTGTGCAACTTAAAAACGGAGGTTCTTTTGTTCTTGCGACAACTTGGACACAAATTTTGCAGCCACTCTGTGCATGTTCAAATCATCATGCAAAATTGCATGTGCAGAATCTTTACTCACTCCAACTTCTTGGGTGATCTCCCGCACAGTTGGACGACAATCTTCCAAATTTTGCACCCTTTCAACAACAGCTGCAACTCGAGCAGTTTGGGACCTGTCAGAACGCTGATCACTCTCCGCTGATGTGCGGCCATTTTTGAATCGGTTGAACCACTAATTAATTTGTGTTACACCCATCGCATCTTCTACAAACACCTACTGAATCTTACAAATTCTTTTGCTTTGAGAATCACCAAGCTTTTGACAAAATTTGATGCAATACCTTTGCTCAACACGTTCAGTCATCTTGAGAGAATCGGTAATCCGACACACACGTTGTGTAGCACCTCGCTCAGTGACCGACAGACAGTGACTAATGTGCAGGAAGGTGGTGATAAAAAGTCACACATGCGCATGAAGGTGTCTTCCTTCACTGTGTAGAGTGGCGCCGTCCTATCGTCTATTATGCACAGAAAAATAAAGGTTGGATACTTTTTAGACAGGTCTCGTATGTATATATATATATATTTCTCAGAACGCAACTAAAATTATCCATCTAAATAAATGACCCGTTGAGAAATGAAGATAATTCTTGGTGAGAAGAAGAAAGAAAGAAATCTACACTGTGATAATTTGTCAGCTTTGCCAACTCACGTTTCCCCTCGCGTTTACACCAAAAGCAAATAAAAACTCATACACACAGCCACATTTTGACAGAATATCAAATAAAAAGAATAGATGAGTTTTGTTTCTTACTTAGAAAAAAAAACAAAAAACATTTACATATATTAAAAAAAATAAATAAAAAAGGAGGAAATGTTGGAATCTGAAATAATAACCCATTATTTTAAAACTCTGAAATATTCACTTCAGGTGTTCTCGTAAATCGCATATTCTATTTGAAATATTAGCTTATGCAAATTATCACGTGTATTTCGATTTTATTTTGATTTTTTTTTTTTAACAAATACTTCACTAAAGTGGCTAATTAACTTGTGCCTTAAAGTCATAGCTACAATTCATTCATAATTTTAGAGAGATACAAACTGCTAATCAGTTCTGAAAGTGTTGAATTTCCGAATATTTTATTTCTTGTGTATGTATTCACAAAAATAAGTGGGATCCTGCGGAAATTTCATAGTTGCTTTCTTCACTGAAATTAATTTATTTTTAGAGCCCAAATAGTATGAAATGTGTGAATTATGTTTAGTTTTATTTTATAGTCAAATTACAAGTGAAATATTCATTTTTATCTGTATTTTGAATAAAGTTATTTGTAACTATATTTTGACATAAAAAAAATATCCTACCCACTCAAATTTTGTAGCAGAAAAATGTACAAAATAACAATAGAACAGAATTCTACAAATTTAACAAAATTTGGCTGATAACTGTCTTAGATAAATGTTTTGTAATGAAATTAACTTAGAAAAAAAAAATCAGTTATCGTCTGTTTCTTGTTTCCATATGCAAAGAAAGCTGTTTAAATATTACAATTGCATTAAGTTCGGATGAATTACATTCCTTTGATTTTGTGGTTAAGTATTGGCGTCGACAACATTATAGTTGTACTAAGAGAGGAACCAGCAGAATTATTTCCCTTTAATAACTAAATTTTTTTTTTTGGGGGGGGGGGGGGTCTATTTACTTAAAAAACAAAATGCAACTAAATATTTTAACAGCCTTTTCTTCATTAAATGTCTTGCTCAACATGACAAAGACATATAGGTATATTCTCATGAATAGCGACCACAAACCATTCTCACTTTTTATGATTCTTCGAATGAGTTAGCTGCTCATATTACCTACTGAATTACCTCCCTTTGTGTTGCACATTATTTATAGATATATTTCAATCGATTAGACACAACATGTACGATGATGGCGATTTAAAAACAATTATCCCCCCCTCCCCAACCCATCCACCTGCGACAGAAATTCAAGATGTTTAACTGTTTGAATTAAATTTTTGGAATTTCTCACTGAAACAAAATAACAATTGTCCATATAAACATTGATATTTAATTGTTGTAGTCTTGGAGAAAGATAGAATTTCTTGCTAATAATTCCATAAGAAAGAGTTGGACTTGTATTTTCTCGACAGGCTCAGGTGTAAACAAGCAAACGGCAGAAGGCCCAAATGTGCTCAAGAAGAATTCTTTCTTATTTCTTGCCTCACCAAGTAAAAGCAGAATGAAATTTCTTTAATAAAAGAACTATTTTGGGGTTTTCTTTTCCTAAAGACATCACACAAGAAGAATTACAAGACCAGGAATGGTGATGCCAAGTGCGATATTTTAGTTGTCTTGCTAACCACCAGAGGCATGCAACAGTCGCAAAGAAAACAACTTATTCCGGAGAAAAAAATAAAAAACGTCCATAGACAATGGATCTAAAGCATATGTGTCTTGACGAGTCAAATTAAAATACGACAAGGAAAACATTTACAAAAGACAGAAAAGAATGGAAAATTTTGCTGGTTTTCAAGTGGACGAGATAACAAAAATCAGCTTTTTTTTAATTATTTTTTTTTTTAATTTTTTTTTTAAATAACTTTCAGAATTTATTAAAGTTTTCTCTCAAAGTTTACATCACAATGTTGTATTAGTTAAATACAAAGAAAATAAAAAATAAAAGATATGCAAAATGTTATAAATTCAACAAGCATTGGATAAACAGGTTGGTTAAGAGACATTCTAAAGTGGACTCTACCTAGAAGTTGTGAGTTCAATCTCAGGTGAAGGAACTTTAAAAATTTATTTATATGAGATATCTAAAAAGACATGGGGTACAGAATAACAGCAATGTATTCCAATGGATTAAATGAAAGGTTCAGTTGGAAATTCCCAGATTACCAACTATTACAAAAAGCTCACGAAGAAGGTCAGAAAGTACAGCAACTGAAACCCTGTGAAAATAGCAGCAACTAAGATATAGAAACTGGTTTGAAACGTATAGTATAAATAACAATATTGTTTGACGATATTTCCAAGATTAAATAAATTATTTTACTACCATTTTTTTTTTCAAGTGGGTAAAATAGCAAATATTGCTATTATTTGATTTATCTATTTATTATTTTATTCTAACTTTTAAAATGTATCCAACAAAGTTTCCTCCAAAGTTTATAGCATATCGTAAACTTTGCTGGTTCTCTATTGCTTCGCAAAGTTTGCTACTTGAAATACTTGAAACATTAATTTAAAATAATAAACATTTCATACACAACTTTGTTGTAAACACGAAACAATTTTTCTCATTTATTCATATCGATAGATAAACATTAACATTTTGGTAATTTCGATACAAATTCATTTATCTTTTAAATGTGACCATAAAGAAAGGAAAAGAAATCAATTTGCCTTTTCACTTGCAATGAAGAAATAGATCGCAACTTGTTGAAAGTAGAAAAAAAAATAAAAATAAAATAAAAAAACGAAATTGAACAAATTCTAAATAATTGTCTAGGAAATAAAACAATATTTCGAAACAGAACTATTTGTTGTATTAAAACAAAACAATCATTGAATTAAAAAATAAATAAATAATAGTTAATTAATAAAAATAATTTTTTTCATTACAGAATATGCAAATTAGTTAACCTTGAGACTGATATCATATCTCTATAAGCAGTATATAAAAAAGATGGGGAGTCAATTGTGTGAAGTTGAATTAACTTGAAACATGGTATTTTGACTTTATCGTTAGGGTGAGAAATGAACCCAACTTTGGCATTCATTCACGTAGATATAACACGAACGAGAATGGAATTGTTTGTTTGTTTTCCTATAAAAAGAGGGAGAACTAACAAGATGCTATGTGACTTGCTAGTTCAACCTCGCGATTGCTAAATTACTCTGTTCACTTTGTATCTTGTTTAGTAAAAAAAACTTTTCATCATTAATACTTGTTGAAGTTTTCTTAATTATTTTATCTGTCAACTCTGACATGCAATCACATTATGATGAAAGACGTGGATCTTAATTTTTTTTTTTTTTTTTTTTTTTTTTTTTTTTTTAAATGGCTCCAATACTCTAAGAATCCCAGTGCATTTTAATGACAGACAAGTAATCGGATCATTTTAAGATTCCCCCACCACTGCCAAGGGAGACAACTTTTCAGCCACTTTTGCTTAAAAAAAATTAACAAAAAAATAAGAATGTATAAGGGATGTTTTTTTTTATATTGAGGGGGATAAAATTGTGTTAAATCAGTTAGAATTTGCACGAAAAGATCAGTTCCCCGATATCGTTGCCTCCACACGAACTCGCAGAGGTAGCCGTCAACAAGCGTGTGATGGATGCCACATTGCCGCTTATTTTGCAATTTGTATGTGTTCCAACACGACTCAATTGTCTGAGTGTGTGCTCCGGAGACAGGATTAACAAAATTCCTTGTGTGGTTCAATGTTTGGTGCATGTAGGCCATACCCATCATATTTTCGATGCTTAGAAAATTCATAAGGAAAGGTGCACTCAAACACATGTGAAAAGGGTTAACGCATCAAGAATTTAGCAAGTCGAAAAGTTGTCTCCCTTGGCAGTGGTGGGGATCTTCTTAAAAAGATCCAAGTAATCTTTGTGTTTTTTTAAAACTAAATACATGATACTATTACGGGTGTCGCCATATTGTTTACCTATGTATGAGACTACAGCAATAGATAAATCTCACTTTTTATGTGTTGCCATAACCTTGGACAGAGGCATACAGAACGATTCTTGACTAGAGATATCCTGATTCATGATCGACTCCTGTCCTAAGAATTTCGCTGAAGAAAGAAGAAAGGAAAAAAAAAAAAAAAAAAAATCCGACTCCTGACTTAGTTTTAGAAAACACCATTCCCCACCCCCACCGTCTACATGCCACCTCTGCTGACCTTTATCTCTCTTCCCCCCCCCCTCCCAGTAATTTTGTTTTTGTTTGATTGAAAAAGAAAATAACATCTGCTTGGATTTTTTACCTTTAGAAAAACAATGAGAGGACTTAGACATTTTTTTGTTGAAACATTTTAATATCGAAACAAGGTAATTCACAATGACATTTTTATGAACAAGAAAAAGAAAGTGTAATTGTAGCGACAAAAAGTTGCTTTGTTTCAAGAACACTTTTTTTTTTTTTTTTTCTTGAAAATCTCACCTGCAGAAGAGCAATGACAAAACCTCCAGGTAAAATAAGGAGTTCATGATCTATGACAATGAGAAATGTACATGTGTCTGTTAACTACATTTATGCTATAAGACATAGGAATTTTGTAAGAATGATCCTCGATCTATGCAGATCAGATTGGAGTTACAAGTACTCAAGTTAGCATCAAATCACTCCACCCACCAAAAAAAAACAAAAACAAAAAAAAAAATGATTTTAAACCATACATTATAAAATATTACGCATCTTCTCAAAATATGAGAACACTCAGATCTTTTTACGGCAATCTAATTGGTTCTTGACTTCATAGAATTAACAGTTTTCTAAACCCATAACTTTAATCCTGTCAGCAGAATTTTCACCAAAACAATAGGTTTCTGATTGATTTGAACCTCTTGGACGTCTTCACTGAAATACATATATATTAATATAATAGTCGTGCATTTGCTTGGATGTCCGTCTGATGATGTGTGTGCCTGCTAACAAATCTTAGACACGCAAACAAAATTATGTAGCAACATTCCGCTGACTATGTAAATTGTCCTACAGGTAATATTAACTTTTTTTTAATTTTATTTATTTACATATAAGAGGGGACAATGAGAAGGCATAAAAAAATTTGTTTCATCTCTGATTTAAAACATAGTTAAATCACTTGGATCTTTTTAGTACTTTCTAATGGGAGTTTTAATACTGCAAACTTAACTTTTCTACACCCATAACTTCGGCTGTGTAAGCTGTATTTTCAGTTTCACACTAGCGGTTTAATGTTTTTTATGATAGATTTTGAAACATTTTGGGGGTCACGCCTTAAGTTTTAAATTTTTAACTTCTAATTTTAATACCAGTTCATTACTTAAATAGAAAGAGCGCTTTTGAAAGCACCAGGTATCTGAAGCACTCTCAGATCTGTAAGGGATGCACGTCTTAAGTATAATTGTTATTAGCATGAAGAATGGAGATATTTATCTTCCTCCCACACCGGTAAGATGTGACACAAGGTCGGGAAAGTGGGATTTGAAAAGCCAGCGCCCGAGAAGATGAGCCCTCTAGCCTACAAAAAAATGCCTGGGCAGCTCTTTCGGCATTCCCCCGGTAGGGGTGCCTCAGGCGATTAGCAATAAACTAACCCCTTCTCAAAGGGTGAGAAGGCAAAGCCTGGGAGGGTGGACCTCCTAGAACTAGCATGAAGAATGGAATCAGCGGGGAGAGTTCAAAATTCAACTTGGGCAGTTGGCATAGACGCGTTTAATGCTCCTGAGAAAGACATGAATTCAGTTGTACCTTAAACCATGGACGTAAATAATATAGCAGTTGGAAGTTGTTTTAGGTTTGAAAAAAATTTTTTTTTATATATTGAGTGTTGAAGTCAAGGATTGTTCTTTGCTTCTGTAATCGTGCAACCTAGTTGAGTCATTTACATGTTACATGGAGAAGAGATGAACACCAGATAACCTCCATTCGCATAACACTGATACTATGAAGATAACTACTGTGGCACGGAAAACTATGCATCTACTTCTTCCTTATAGATAAGCGAGAGAACAATTAGAGCTCTTCAGTCTCGTAAGAAGCAATTCTATCTTTGGTGTTTCCTCTGATGTATTTGCTTCGTTTTACAGCATAGCCACCCCTTTTTTGTTTTAGTTATGTAATACTGAAACACAATAGCTATTATTAATGAGTGTACAACCTCTGTCAAAAAGGACGTGGTGGTGGTGTGTGTGTGGGGGGGGGGTATATGCTTCGCCAATGTTCACATTGATATTCATATAAAATAACGTCTCAATCGGTGAAGTTTAAAAAAAAAAATTAAAAAAAAAAAAAGAAATAAAAAACCTTTCAAACTGGAAAGTTTTAAAAAATTAAAAAAATGTTTTAAAAGTGTATCAATCGGTATACAAAGAAGAAGGAAAACGTCTCATCATGGAAATAGTGAAATATTTCTTCCCAAATTTATTTCATACAGACGAGAGACTTAATTTGTTATTCACTTTCTCTCTTTCCCTAAAGACCTGAAATGGTTTCGTCCGTCAGTTTTTTTTTTTACCTGTTAAGTTTTGTGTGACAGGATGGATACTTATATAAATACATGTCGGTCTTTATTATAGAGTATTTATTTACTCCTCTCCAGGAGTTAGGCACAAGGTCAGTTTTATCTTACTCCCACAGGTAAGATGTGACCCAAGGTCAGGTCGGGAAAGTGGGGGTTGAAAAGCCAGCGCCCAAGAGGTGAGCACTCTGGCCATTAAAAATTGCCTGGGCAGCCCCGTCGGCATTCCCCGATAGGGGTGCCTCAGGCAGTAAGCAATAAACTTACTCCCCAAAGAGGGGAGGCGAAGCCTGGGAGGGTGGACCTCCTAGAACTGCACAGGACAGACCAATAGACCGGCGTAAATCAAGCCCCGAAGGCCAAGACAATACCAGTCCATGGGGTGCAGTATCCATCGGAACGGATACTACACTTTGATCTTAGCCAAAAGTAGATTCAGTGATTGGTGTACTTTGCTTCATGGCATATCAACCTTTTTTTTTTTGAAATAGCGAAGCATAATATCTATTGTATACAATGAACTGAACACAAGTTGCTATTTCAACCATAGCTGTAAGGAAATTGCAGAGTTATACCATTTTTCAAACAACAGAACCGATAGGATTTGAACTCAGCAAAGACAATTACATAGTCCATGACGATATCCATTAGGCCAACCAGGCATTTCCAGTTCTCTTTGCTGGTACCATGTAACCAAATATAACTTGCCATATGTTCCTGGAGAAGAGATGCACACCATGAGGAACCCCCCCCCTCCACCTCCCCATTACTAGAAAAGAAAAAAATCTGCAGGATATCTAATTCATAGAAAACGTGTATGTGTTTGGTCCACGGCACTGAAATGATTAGCACTAAATCAACGGCTGATGGTTTGGGTAGAAATTGAAGTGGGGGATCATTTTAAATACTGCAAGTGAAACAAATCTTATTAACCATTTCAAAATGCCTATCAAATATACAAACTACAAAAGTAGGTTTCATGTTATTTAAAGAAATGCTATGAATACGAAATAGGTTTCAGCTTGAATATAAAGTCAATGCTAACAAAAAAAAAAAAAAAAATTTTTAAATCAATTGGTAAAAAAAAAAAATCTAACTTTTTGGAAATATTTCAGGTTTTGAATAAATTTGTTAAAAATATTGTCAGAACAAAATTTTTTTTGAAAAAAAAAAAAATGAAATGAAAGTGGTGCCTATTTCTCAAATGAGAATTTTTATGAAAACCTCATTCTTTTCATGTTGATTCCTTAAAAAATATACAATGAATGCAAATTTATGCATTCATTTAGAAATATTTTAAGAGATTTTTTGTTAACATTTTCTTTTATTCTCTCAAAAATACAACACCTTTAAGCTCAACATAAAACTTAGAAAGAATTCACAGAACACAAAGAAACATGATTTTTTTTTTCAAGCAAAAAAAATCTTAGAATAATGTGCTTTTTCATTTTTTTTTCTTTCGTTTTTCTAAAAGATATCTTTGTAGATATATTTCAAATTCTTTTTCCCTTACATCCTATTTTTTTCTTCTTTTTAAAAAAATAAATAATAATTCCATGTTAAAAAAAAATCTCATTTGTTTAGACCTAGGTGGCTGTTGAGAATGTGTTTTTGTTGTATTCTTTTAACAGCTAGATCTATCCTCTCATCCCAAACTAAAAAGAAAAGTTGTCTGTCACACTTAAATTTGAAATAGCATTTTCGTCACTAAATGTGTAGACTGCATGGACGTATCTTATTTTACATTTGTCCAAGCATTTCTGTAAGAAGCTCTGTCAGTTTGTCACACTAAAGTTAGAAATAGCATTTTCAGTCTTAAGTTTGAAATAGCATTTTCAGTCTTAAGTTTGAAATAGCATTTTCAGTCTTAAGTTTGAAATAGCATTTTCAGTCTTAAGTTTGAAATAGCATTTTCAGTCTTAAGTTTGAAATAGCATTTTCAGTCTTAAGTTTGAAATAGCATTTTCAGTCTTAAGTTTGAAATAGCATTTTCAGTCTTAAGTTTGAAATAGCATTTTCAGTCTTAAGTTAGAAATAGCATTTTCAGTCTTAAGTTAGAAATAGCATTTTCAGTCTTAAGTTAGAAATAGCATTTTCAGTCTTAAGTTAGAAATAGCATTTTCAGTCTTAAGTTAGAAATAGCATTTTCAGTCTTAAGTTAGAAATAGCATTTTCAGTCTTAAGTTTGAAATAGCATTTTCAGTCTTAAGTTAGAAATAGCATTTTCAGTCTTAAGTTTGAAATAGCATTTTCAGTCTTAAGTTTGAAATAGCATTTTCAGTCTTAAGTTTGAAATAGCATTTTCAGTCTTAAGTTTGAAATAGCATTTTCAGTCTTAAGTTAGAAATAGCATTTTCAGTCTTAAGTTTGAAATAGCATTTTCAGTCTTAAGTTAGAAATAGCATTTTCAGTTTTAAGTTAGAAATAGCATTTTCAGTCTTAAGTTAGAAATAGCATTTTCAGTCTTAAGTTTGAAATAGCATTTTCAGTCTTAAGTTTGAAATAGCATTTTCAGTCTTAAGTTTGAAATAGCATTTTCAGTCTTAAGTTTGAAATAGCATTTTCAGTCTTAAGTTTGAAATAGCATTTTCATCGATCTTTCAGTCTTAAGTTTTAAATATCATTTGCATCGCAAACATGGACGCATCTTTAAAAAAAAACTCATTCTTGTTTGTATTTTTTTTTAATCAAAAGGATTAAAAGAAAAAAAAACAAAAAACACGATAGTGACAGTTGAGGGTGGGGGTCCATTATTTTATTTATTTTTTAAATTTCGTTTTTGAAATGAAAATATATATTTTTATTAGGCTACAGTATATTTTTCATCATCAAGTGTTGTAAGCCAAGAAAATTAAGTCACAGAGAAATGTTGGAAAAATGTTTAATATGCAAGCTAAAACTCACTCGACTCCAACAGAAGCCGCAGAAACAAGAAAGCAAGAAATAATTTATTCTATGGAATTATGAAAATTTAATCTAAATTCAAATTCAGCACTTTCCGTTCACAAACCGACAGGTTGTTTGGCTTTCCTTACTTTTACGTTTTGTTTATTTCTTCGGTTTGTCATTATTATCGTGATCACCATTTTGAAATTTTTATTGTTGTCATTGCCTTTACTTATTTGCAGTTTTTGCTTTTATTTATTTATTTTTAATTTTTTTTTTTTTAATTTCACAAATTATTTTTATCATCTCATGATTTCTTATTTTCAGCTGTATTTTATCTTGAACTTTTTTTTTTTCTTTTTAAACACATAATTTCTTTAAAACTCCAGGGAGATGTTCAACATAGTATAATTTTAAAGTTGGCAACAGAAAAAAGATGTTTCTTTTTTTTTTTTTTTTTTTTTTTGAATAATTAGTTTTTAAAAACTCTGCCTATTTCGATATGTTATGAAGGTAAGAGAAAATAAAAATAAATACTGGTAATAATAAACGGCTGCAGAGAGGATGATCTCATTAAGAAATCTATCATAAACTGAATGTGTTTCAACTGTGGACTGCTGGTGCTTTCACAATACTACCTCCTCCTCTCTCAGACTCATCCTTTTTAGATATGTCCAAACCTCTCTACAAGAGGCTCTGTCTGTCAGTCACACTTACGCATATAAGTTAAGAAATAACAATTACTTTGATCTGTCATTCTTAAGTCTGAAATAGCATTCTCAAATGTGTGGACGATATATCTGTTAGAAGAGACTCGTCCTCCTCCCATTCTTCATCAAAATAACATTTACTCCGGGTTGTCACATTTAGCTTAACACTAGAATTTTGAAATGTGCCCACACATCTCTATAAGAAACTGTCCAGTTGATCAGTCTGGAATGGGTCACTTTTTTCTTTTTTTTCTTCTGTTCTTTTACTAATAGGTCACCGCTTATCAAGGCCCAGGAGCCACTCGAGGATAATAGTTAAAGAGATTGTTAGTTGGATGATGATTGCCACAACGAGAGGATTAGAAACAATAGATGGAATGGTCAGAAGATTACTTAAGAGGAATTAGTTCTCCAAGAAGACAGCTCAACAAGCATTTTACATTCAACTTGAAGACGACCATGCTGTAGTAGGTTGGGAAGCAGCCTCATTGTATTTTGTTCTAAAGACGGGATGTTCTAGAAAAGAAACTTTGTTCATGGAAGTTCTGTTTGGTTTTTATATATATATATATATATATATATATATATATATATTTTCGAATGTGAGATGATATATATAATTATTTCCACAATCAGAAAACACTGCAGCCCACAACCTATGAAAGAAACAAAGTAGCAGAGTGCTCGCTTGGCATGCAAGTGACTCGGTGTTTCAAATCCTGAGTTCGGATGTGTTCTACTGATGAGCCCAAAGGAGGGCGAAACTTTAGTCTAGGACTTCCGGTTTGTTTCTTTCATAGGTTGTGGGCTGCGGCGTTGTCTGATTGTGGAAATAATTATATATATATATATATTAGTACTTCATGTATCCACATAAAATATTATAAGGAGATATAATTTTTTATGTGTCAGTTTTCAGTATTTACTTCAACAGTGCCCGATACATAAGTAGAGCTAGGTAGTAAGCAATGAAAATATATATGGCAATCAAGCTACACAGAGGCTCCCGTGTTTCATCTCAGGGGGAATCGTCAGGCTAAATGCATTTAGCCTGACGATTCCCCCGGGGATGAAACACGGGATCCTCTGTGTAGCTTGATTGCCATATATATTTTTCATTGCTTACTATATATATATATATATATATGAGAGAGAGAGAGAGAGAAAGGAAAGTCCTTTCCTGTGGTTGCAGCTCGGCAAGTTCTTGCTGTGAATGTTTTCGGGGGGGGGGGGTACAGTCGAGCACCTACCGTGACCATAAAGATACATTAGAGAGAAGCTAGCAACATCTCTTCTGTGTGAACGAGGCCGTAGGGAAAATACAGAGATCATCTCCCACTAGACTGTGAAATCGGTTTTGTACTCAAGTTTGAAATAATATTTCCATCGCTAAACGTGTAGATTTAATGGACACATCTTAAGAATGGATCCGTTCACGTTAAAAAACGGTACCTATTCTGGTAAGTTATGAAGGTACGAAGAATACAAACGAAATTATGATAATGATAACATGTGGCTGCAACAAGAATGATCTCGTTAAGAAATCTATGATAAACAATGTTTTTCAGCTGATGACTGCGGCCTTCTTGTGCTCTCAGGAAGCCATCCCCATCCTCCATGCCACTCATTCGTCATAAGAACTTTGACAAGCAGAGCTGCATTCAAAGTGAGACAGCCATTGTAGAGTTAATAAGAGAAGCGCTAAAGCCAAACCAAAGGCAAAGCTTAGAATTTTAAAAAAAAAAAAAAAAAAAAAAAAAAAAGGTTTCTGACAATGGAACATATTCCTGAGAATCATGAATCAAAATATTTACAGAACATTAATTCTTCACACACACCACACGGAAAGAAAGCATTAAAAAGAAATATGGATTCATTTTTGTTGCATTTTTTTTTTTTTTTTTTTTTTTTTTTTTTAATGGTTGGGGAGCAGGAGGAGAAAGTAATGTGCCTATGAGGAATAGGAGGAGTAATGATCAGAAGTGGGTAGTCAGGCAAAAAGAAAACAACTTCCCAATCCTGACACCCAACTCCTACAAAAGTTGCTGATTATCAACTCTCTGCCTCAAAGGTGAGAGAGTTGGCTGAAAAAAGTTAAAATTTTTAAATTATAAAATCAGACTCCAGAATTAGTTTTAAAAGAAATGATTCCAACGGACTGCCTCTCCATTCAAACTTCCCACCTCTGGTAATTATCAGGACAGAATTAGTGAATGTTTCTCCCCAATTGTGGGTGTGTGAGGGGAGGGGCGACTTTCCACTACCGTATTTAACCTGTAAAACTTCCAAGCCAGATTATGCAAGGAGTCAGGTTTCAGAAAAACCCATAGCTGCAAAGTGTGTTTATGGTTAAAAACAATGGCAATCAGCTCACACATGCACCTTTGGCCTTTTATAGGTGGCAACTTCTATTTATCCCAGGTAGAACCAAACAAAATCATACAGACTTACAAATTCAAAGAGAGCATTCCAAAAGGCAATACAGGAGAAGAGAGAGATGGCAGGAGAGCGAGAAAGAGAGGAGGAAGAAAATGAGAGGAAGAAGGACGAGAAAGAGAGAGGAAGAAGGACGAAAGAGAGAGAGAGAGGAAGAAGGACGAAAGAGAGAGAGAGAGGAAGAAGGACGAGAGAGAGAGAGAGAGAGGGAGGAAGAAGGAAGATAGAGAGAGAGGAAGAAGGAAGATAGAGAGAGAGGAAGAAGGAAGATAGAGAGAGAGGAAGAAGGAAGATAGAGAGAGAGGAAGAAGGAAGATAGAGAGAGAGGAAGAAGGAAGATAGAGAGAGAGAGAGGAAGAAGGAAGATAGAGAGAGAGAGGAAGAAGGAAGATAGAGAGAGAGAGGAAGAAGGAAGATAGAGAGAGAGAGGAAGAAGGAAGATAGAGAGAGAGAGAGAGAGGAAGAAGGAAGAGAGAGAGGAAGAAGGAAGAGAGAGAGAGGAAGAAGGAAGAGAGAGGAAGAAGGAAGAGAGAGAGAGGAAGAAAGAAGATAGAGAGAGGAAGAAGGAAGATAGAGAGAGGAAGAAGGAAGATAGAGAGAGGAAGAAGGAAGATAGAGAGAGGAAGAAGGAAGAGAGAAAGAGAGGAAGAAGGAAGAGAGAAAGAGAGAGAGAAAGAGAGGAAGAATAAAGAGAGAAAGAATAAAGAGAAAGAGAGGAAGAATAAAGAGAGAAAGAGGAAGAATAAAGAGAGAAAGAGAGGAAGAATAAAGAGAAAGAGAGGAAGAATAAAGAGAAAGAGAGGAAGAATAAAGAGAAATAGAGGAAGAATAAAGAGAAAGAGAGGAAGAATAAAGAGAGAAAGAGAGGAAGAATAAAGAGAGGAAGAATAAAGAGAGGAAGAGAGGAAGAATAAAGAGAGGAAGAGAGGAAGAATAAAGAGAGGAAGAAGGAAGAGAGAAAGAGAGGAAGAAGAGAGAAAGAAGGAAGAGAGAAAGGAAGAGAGAAAGAAGGAAGAGAGAAAGAAGGAAGAGAGAAAGAGAGAAAGAGAGGAAGAGAGGAAGAGAGGAAGAGAGAAAGAGAGAAAGAGGAAGAGAGAGAGGAAGAGAGAAAGAGAGAAAGAGAGGAAGAGAGGAAGAGAGAAAGAGAGGAAGAGAGGAAGAGAGGAAGAGAGAAAGAGAGAAAGAGAGAAAGAGGAAGAGAGAAAGAGGAAGAGAGAAAGAGAGAAAGAGGAAGAGAGAAAGAGGAAGAGAGAAAGAGACGAAGAAGGGAAAGAATGAGAGAGAGAGAGAGAGGAAGAAAATTAGAGAGTGTGTGATGGTAGAGAGGGGGGGAAGTTATCGAAGATACAGAGAGAAAGAGTGAGCGATGGCAGACACACAGAGACACCCATTATATCTATATATATATATATACATATATATATATAGGAAATGAAAAAGGAAAAAAATCAAGAGATTTTTTTATATATTTATCAACGTTTCGTCTTTATTGTGAGACTTCCTCAGGATGATAATTTGAAAATAAAAATTCCATGCAAGTACATCAAAATTTGGAGTTGACATGATTGAGAGATGAGGGAAAGTAGTAGCCGTGGCTACTGTGAGCGCTGGAGAAGAGTCCAGGCTGTGAGAAGTCAGTGGTGGTGAATTCTCAATGAATGCGATTGTAATAATCTAAATAAAACACTAGTAACAGTTTTCATTGAGTGGTTCTACTTAATAATCTATGAGAGCCTAAGTGAAAATAACTTGTATAATTTGCGCTTTCAAAACTTAATTTGCTTAATCACAAAGATTACATCAATGAAAATAATCATCATGAAAAAAGAAATGGCAAACTATCAATACACAAAGCCTCATTGTCACTGGACGACTTCCATTTTTTCCTTCTTTGTTTCCCTTTCATTCAATATTTTTTACATTTTTTTTTTTAATGCTTGAAAATCATTACCACATTTCACAGCCCCCCCCCCTTCCCTAACAACCGTGTGAGAGTGAGCAGGGCATTATTGTTGAAATAGTTAATTAGTACGCGTAATTAAGGTAATTTTTAGAGTAATGATAGAAAACATAATCATGGCAAGCGGCAACCAATCAGACTTGTTAATTTCCTCCTGCCTCGCAACTCGCCACCGCCCGCCACCGACACCGTTTGTTGACTAATCAATTTATAAAATGTGATTAAAGCAAAAATCTGTACAGACCCCTTCCAGGCCCCTCATCATCATCATCCCCCCCCCCCTTCAGCAATCTAGTGTCTTTTACAATCAGTAAATGAAAACTGACACATGCAAGTATGTGCACCAGCTGTACTTCTTTATGCATGACTCTGCACAATGCCGATACCTACAACCGCCAATCTGATATGGGGTCCACAGATTGATTTTTTTTTTTTTTTTTTTTTTTTTTTTTTAAATCAAAGAATTATCCAAATTTAGTGAATTTTTCACAATTTATTCAATAAATTATAGATTCTTTAAAGAATACAAACTATTCAAAATGCTACCAAAAAATATTAGAATATTTTTTGGTAGCATTTTGAATAGTTTGTATTCTTTAAAAAAAAACAATCGGAAGAGATAAAATCAATTTACTTCAAAGTTGGGCAATTTTCCCAGAACAGTGCTTGACCAACCTCGTTGACTTACACATAGGAACTCCGACGTCCTGCGACACACGAGGCAGTCAAAGTAAACCATTGTTTTCGGTCTGAAGCAAGATCCATGGTGTCCCTCCAGCTTCTTCACGTTGCGATCTATTCTCTCTCGCTTGTTTGCTTCCAATTCATTTTTGGTCTTCCTCAGCTTCTTTTTTCATCAGGGGTCCACTGAAGCACTTGGTTCGTAAATCTCTCTGGGGCCAATCTAGGGTTGGTCAGCAATTAAAAAAGTAACCTTGTCGACGTCATCGCTGGATCAAATTGATTATAGGAAAGAGCAATTTTCTATTTTTTTCTTTGTAAGCATTAATTATTCATCGATCGTTGGATATTATTATGCATAGATACAAATGCAGACATTAACATTGTAGAAAGTTTTATAAGAGTTTGACAATATTAATGTATTTGTCCAATAATCGTAATCTTTTTTTAAATATACCGTTACTGTTCGACCCCTGAAAATGTTGATGAAAGCATCCCTTTTCTTGAGAGGGTCAGGTTGTGTAAATGAGGGAGACTGGCCATACATGTTGAGTTTCTTGCAGCATTTAAAATTTGTTAGTTTGAGGAGATGAGCTTTGTGCTGCATCTTTCTCGGAAAAGTGCAGAGATAATTCTTCCGCTGCAATTGTTTATCTGGTTAGCAGTTTCCAAAAGTGGTTCCGTTTTGTAGACACATGACTTTTAAAGAAACTATTTTGAAGAAGATAAAGTCGATTTTATGATCAAATTAACTTATTTAACAATCCCGTTCAATTTTTTTTATTTGATGGCGAATCAACCTGTTTGGACCATTCAATGCAGAAACACAATACCTATTGTAAATGATTTTATATATAAATCTTTTTTTTTTCTTTCTTTTTTACTAATGAGCCACCACTTGTAAAGGTCGAAAGCCACTCGAGTATAAGAGTTAATGAGATGGATGGATTGTTGGTTGAATGATGAAGAATATTATAAAAAGATCGAAAACGATAAATGGAATGGACAAAATTTGATTACTTATGAGGACGGTTTGCGACAAGCGTTTGTTGACATTGGATTTTAAGATAACCATGTTGCAGGCTGCATGTAAGAAGTCCCATGGTAATGTGTTCCACAGATGAGAACTTCTTGGAAGAAAAATGTGCTCATGGAAATTCTGCTTAACACTAAACACACTGAGGAAGAAAAAAAAGTTTTTTTTAATTACAATCGGAATTTTATGACAACACATATGATTCAAAATCCTGATATATAAGGGTGCTTAGACCCCTGTTTTGGAGATGGCCCGGTCAAAAGCAACTTTTACTTGAAACCATACCATATCCACCAAAGAAAGAAAATACATTAAAATTTAAAACCTAATGCTATATTTATTGTCTATAACCATCCTTGAACAGATATTCTACTAGTATATTTATATATATATATATATATATATATATATATATATATATATACTATGTGTGTGTGTTTGAAAAGATGACAGACGGAAAACAAGTCAAAATGCAGGAGAAGACATTCTCCACGAACGAAACCGGTCAAAAAAATCTCTTGTTTTTGTTTTTCTCCTGCATTTTGACTTGTTTTCCGTCTGTCATCTTTTCACACATTTTGTCCATCACGACACTTCATTTTTCATGAACTATTGTGTACCTTACCCCATATATATATACACATACACACACACACTAGCTGACATATCTGGTGTCATATTTTGATATACCTATTTTATATATATATATATATATATTTTATATATATATATATATATATATATATATATACACACACACACGTGTGTAGTTGATGTTGGAGCAGAATTGCCCTGATGTCATATATTACCAAAGTTTTACATCCCAATTTTCCTATTATATGACACCAAAATACAAAATATTTTTTTTTTGTTCTTTTTATTTCCAAATTATTTACTGTCATTATTTCGTTTTGGATTTCTCCAAAATGCAGGTTCAGTTTTTTCATCCGTTTTTACGATGATATCTGATAGGTAGACCTTAGTGTCCCAAAATACATCACGTGTCAATTTTAATGATGCTTTTCAGACAATAGAATTTAAATTTCAAATATTTTTACACTTTTGTTGTCTTTCAATACTTTTTTTTTTACATTCTTTTTTTAAGATTAAAGAAATTTTATTTGCCTAAAAATTGAACAGAACTATTTCTTGATAAAATTATGTATAGAAAAATTTTCTTCAATATTGTTTTGTTTTAAATAAAATGTACACAGATGTAGTCGTGTTTTACTTTGTTATTTTATTCCCATAGATTTGTTTCTGTAGAATGGAATTCAATTTAATTGAAACATTTGTGTACATAATTTGGTATTTTACTTTTACGAAACAGGCAAACTTATCAAAAATTAACTACGTATTGTAATGACACATTCAATTAAGATTTTGAATTCAACGAATGTGTGGTGTTTTGTCATTGAAACTGAAATATTTTAGATTTTCTTTTAATCACAGAGGAAATATTTAATTGTAAAACTTTTTAAAGTTCCAATAGCAACAATGAAAACATACTGTGTATTCTCTGTGCATGTATGTAAATTTCATCTTTTTGGCATTCAATTTTAACATTTTATATTTTTACTTCAAAAACTAAATAATTTTCTAATTTAGAATGAAAAAAGTTTGGTTTTTTTTACAGCCTATATTCTTTCAATAAATGAATCTTACAATGTCTGATATCATTAACTATTTGTTTTTTAAACTAGTTTAATATTTTGTAGTATAATATTCAACATTATAAAGCATTAGTAATGTTTGAAACAAAAAATATGGCTTTTAAAAAATGTAATTGTTTAGAAATAAAAAGAAATGTGGAATCTTTTTACTGATGGTGTCAAGTGTAATTTCAAAACAAAAGTATCTTTTACATAAAACTTATGATGTAGATATTTATATATATATTATACATATATATATATATATGACACCATACAAACACATATACACCATAGTATTCGAAGCCCAAATAAGATCCCCTCAACATTGCTATACACTGGCTCATACACGAGGAATGGTGCATTTTCTCCTAGTGATGTTACCTCCAATAACAACACTTAGCTGGATACTCCACCAGACCAGTTGAATTCTTGTTCTGGAATCCAACAAAATACAGAAGATACCACAATAAATATAAAATATAACATAATTAAGTGGCCAATTGGGGAGGAGAGAATAAGAATTCTTAACTGCTTAACTAACTCAACGTTTAAGAAGTAGACAATAATCTTGATTGAACACTCATATCTATGTATCTCATATAGAAATCAAGTGTTAGCCCTCCCCCCCCCCCCAAAAAAAAAGGGGCCACTTGATTTCTGAGAACTTACTGAAGTAAAATGAAAAAAAAAAAAATACTAGAAGAATATCCATCCAAGAAGGGGTAATTTAATTCCCCAAACAGAACAGTTTTGCACCACGTTTATGTCCCCTTATAAGATTAAAATAAAATTATGATGCTATTAAACCCTAGGTTTAGAATCCTTACTCTAATTTTGATTAAAATCTATTACATTATTTTTATTCTTTGAAAATGTCTAAAATTTAAGGCGTAAGCTTAAGGTGTCTTAAGAAGAAATTGAAATTCAGGGAATATGGCTTAATTGGTGCCTAATGATTGTGCATCAAATTCAATGAAAATCTGAAATATTTGAATTGTCAAATATGATGCCTCCCAAAAATACTTTTAAATAATCCAAAGAAACTGAAATTTAAGGAATATTTATTAATTGATATCTAATAGATTTTGTTAAAATTTCACAAAAATCAGAGGCATCTGAATTTTAACAAAGGGCTTCCACCATCTTTTACACCCTTTGCATACAACTAAATTAAACTAAATATAGCCCATATTTGAAATGCTTACCTCTAGCAGCTGTGTTTCAAAATTCATAATGATCAGTTAATTAGTTTAGGTGTGAATCCTGTACATATAAACATCAGAGGTATCTGAATTTTCAAAAAGGGCTTCAACCCCCTTTTGCACAAAATGAAATTAAACTAAACATCGCCCACATTTGGACCCCTTATGCATGGGTGTCTCGTTTGTACAAAAAATATAAAAATCACATTAAAAAATTTTAAAATGTGTGTGTGTATGTGTGTCTAATATATATATATATATATATATATATACACACACATGCATGCACGCATACACACACAAATGCCTACTTTTATTCATATGACTGAATAAGCAGAAAGGGAGACAATACACACAGCAGCAATTCAGGGTATTTAGCTTGAATTATGAAAATGAACCAATTTGATCAACAATTCATTTTCCTTTGTATAACACCTCAACTACGAACAATCAAAAATGATACATTTAAACAACACTGCTTTATATATATATATATATATATATATATTGAATAAATAATTAATTACATGGACAGCATCCATACTGGATAAATGCTTGAATTATGTAGTAATCTTAAATTAAAATTAGGAATGTTACAAAGAATAGCCTCTGAAGGAATGGGAGTGATTGGGAATGTAAAACTTGCAAAATTGCTAAGAAAACGGGCCGAGAATATTTTGCCGATTATTAAAAATTTAAAATTTCCCTGGATTGCCTCATTATCATAAAGAGAAATATATTTTGTTTATTACTACTACTACTACTACTACTTTTGTTTTATATATGGGAGGAGTGGCAATGAGTTTTGAATAATTTTCCTCCCTTTTTTTTTTTGCTTTAATTTTTATTTCAAACCACGCCATCTCTCACCTTACCCCCATCGCAATGCCTGCCTTGTCCAAAACGGAAAACGCAGAAGAGGAGCTATTAGAATTTGAAATTTGAAATCCACCTAATCTCTTGCAGCAGAGGTGGAAGTAGATATATTAACGATGCCTTTTCAAATTATGTAAAATTTGCCAAAACACATTCGGCGTGTGGGAGGTGGCGGGAATGGAGCGGGTTGGCGCGTGTTGATAGCAAGCGGAGACTTTATTACTGTTGCAAGCAGAAATGTTATATTAATGATTATTATTAGTATTATTACTCACACTGGCTAAACGGAGAGGGATTTTCGCATATGCTAATTAGAAGCGAGTAAATTATTAAGAAATAATAAGTAATAGATCATTGCAGTAAATTCAAGAATGTGGACACTTTAATATGCACGCATATTTTTAAAGTAATATTTGTTTAGCAAATCATTTATTTTATTAATTATGTATATTCTTGTGAGAGAAAGAATACGGCAATCATATATGCATGCGATTTAATAAATTCAGTAATTGATTTATCTCATATAAATCGCAAGTTTTATTATTTCTACAAAAATTCAGAGTTGATTTGGAAGTTTTAAAATTGAAAATAAAATTGAATAAATTAGCTAAAAATTAACAATAACGATGATGATGATGATAATAATAACGAAGAATTACGGAATACATTTTTCGAATTTTTTTTTTTATTATTCCAAGTAAATAATTCAAATGAAAGTGAATGGAAATTTGAATTGAAAGTCAATAAAAATATGCAGCCAGAATTTTGGAGATTTAAATTATTGAACAAAGGATTTTTAAAATGTTGAAGACAAAAGAACAATTTTATTTGTTACTAATACTGGCCAAAAGTAACAGGAGGCAAAATGTGATATGATATACCATATTTTCTTGTGTATATAATACAAGAAATTTTGAATTGAAATTAAAGACAATGGGGGGAGAGGGGGAGTTATAAAGAGTACTTATTAGAATGAAGCCTGTGTTAGTCCCTCAATCTAGACGAATGCTTTCTAATCCTCTCTTTTCATTAGGACGATGAATTGAATATATTGTTTGGTATCCTATTTTCTAATATGATAAATTATGGTATGGTATACCTTTGAGGTAAAAAATGTATAATGGGCTGAGTGTAGTATGTGGTCAGATTTTACACAAGGATGTCATTTATTTTCTTAAATAAGTCATCAATCTATACAATTTTCCATAGTATTAAAAAATACCTAAGAAAGCCTTTTCGCCATTATATATATATATATATATATAAATAATTATTAATGACAATATATGTATTAGCATATACTATCAGTGCCCTTTTACTTTGCAGTCTCCTTAAAAGATTCAGCTAGATGATTGAACGAAAAATTCAAAATGGCGTATTAGTGGGTTCCCATACGTGTGAGTTTGTTCTTTTCTTTGTTTTTTGTTTGTTTGCACCCAAAAATGAACCACTGTATAGTGTAGGTTTTTCAAGACACTTTAATCCAAGAACTTTTTATTCTTTGTGAATTTTTTCTGATGATTTTGTAATGTTGCAGAGACGATATTGACATAAAAATGTTGTTTGGCACAAAACAAATGAAACGGACCGTAAAAAATATATCTCACAGAAATGTTATGTTTTTGTAATTGTGAAAAAATAAAAATAAAAACATGGTTATTGGAATATAATATGAACCTGACTTCATATATATATATATATATATATATATATATATATATACCCACACACACGGATGATTAATAGGAATCATGAATCAAAAAATTTCGGAACATTTTGGGATATCGGAATCGGAAAAATTTTAGCTTAATTTTTTTTTTACCTTTAAAATTAAATTTTCCCATGCTAGTATTAATGATAAAATAATAAATATTTATTGCTTTAAAACTACCTGTAAAGCTAAAATCTATAGATAATAATAATAATGAATTTAAGTAAAAATGGCATTGGAAAAAATTGCACCATAAAAATGGCTCAAGTGGAGAAATAGGAAAAATGGCCCAAGCAAAAATATATGAAAATCTCACAATGAGTGTATTAAAATCTTGAATATGTATTGACATAAAGGGAAAACATTAAGTTTGTCAAATTAAAACGAAAATAATATCTACATTTAAAAGTAGATGAGGACCGTCAGCTAAATACCCCCCCCCCCAAAAAAAAAAATAAAAAACAATAAGATTTCACTTTTTTTTTAGGCGATTACATGTGAACACACTTTAAAATCTGGGGGAAGAAACAATTGTTTTAGAATTTAGAATGGGAGATCAGTTTCACATATAAATTTAACGTAAAATGATCACCTATTTTCGGGCCAGTATCTCTAACCAAATAGTATTTTATGGGGATATAACCAGAAATTTTAGGAGAGTGTTAAGGAAGAAAAATATTGTGGGTTTTTTGGGGGGTTTTTGTTTGCTACAAACCTCCCTTAACCCTACCACTAACCCTAAGTCCGGATGCCACTGCCCCCCAAAAAAACTAGCCCTAAGTCTGAGTAACAGACCCCCTCCCCCCAAAACCAACATGGTTACATCTAAGATTTAACCCGACAAAAGCTTTAATGTTTTAAATCTAATATTGAGTGGGTGGGGGATTATCCCGTATTTAAAACTATAAAGGAGTGAATCTAACCCCCCCCCCAACTTAGACAAATCAATGTTATTTGCTTGAAAACAACAGAGTAAATAATTATTTAAAAATATACATTTTAAAATATGGGGAAGGTATAGCCATTATTTACAACTATAGAGAGGGAACCTAGCCCCCCCCCCACCCCCACTTAAAAACTTAGATAAAATCGATTTTTTTTTTTGCTTGAAAACAACAAAATACATTCTTTTAAATATTTATTCTAAAAATGGGGGGGGGGTATTTAAAACTACAGGGGAAGGATCAAATCTTAGAGAAATCGATTTTATTTGCTTAAAAATAAATTAATACTTGAATTATTTGGACCACTGTTCTCATGTTTAATGTGATTCCAACAACCTTTCGGCTGATGTAACCTCCGACCTTCATGTATGTCTTGTCGAATTTGAGAATCTTTATGTCAAACGTTTTTCCTATTTATTCACTTGTGCCATTTTCTGGTGCTATTTATACATGTGCCATTTTTACTGTGCACGATCATTATAACATTAAAATACAATGTAAATCTATTTTGCTCATATAAAAAAAAATCAAATTTTGCATAAATCCACCAGGTAATCTTTTAAAAAAAAAAATTTTTTTTAAATGCAGATGCTTTTAAAAATGGTTCGAAAAATGTTTAAAAAATCAAATAAACATTTTTTGTCAAGAAAAAAATACTGACGTCACTTATAATTAAATTATAAAAAAAGTTAAATATAAAAAATGTTTTTATTTTCTTTTTTTAATTTATTTATTTTATGCTGTTGGACTTTTTTCGTTTTTTTTAATTATATGGTGGGCTTTTGTCCGGTCTCCCAGCATTGACCAACCTTCCAAGTAGTGAGAAAAGAGTGTGAAAATTATTTTTTAAGATTTTAAAAGGTTTGGTGTGGAGTTCAATTAGGTATACATAAATTAATGATTTCAAAGATTGTGACGTCTATGTGTGAGAAGTCAACACTTTGGCATCAGTTCTTCTTAGATTTTGAATTTCCACGTCGGAACTGGTTGGAAAAAAAAATTTCAAAAAGATATAAAACGTATTTAAACTCTTATTAAGCACAAAGAACGTTTGGCACAAAAATAAACTTTGAACATTCTTTTTATACAAAAAGAAACTAGTTTCAATGTAATTTCTAGTCCCTATTTAGTTGCCTCCCCACGAGAACAGATGAGCAGACAGAAAATCCACCTCCTCATAAAGGGGCACTGGATTGGGACACAAATTGAAATTGCCTCAATCTCAAAGAATTCTCCAAAACTGACGGAGGACAGAAAAGAAAAAGTGTAGTATCAGAACAGGTGTCGATGGGCGGCATAAACGATCACTTTTATCTACGTTCAACAATAAATTAGAATTTTATATTAGAACAAAACGTTTAGATTATGCCGACTTGTTATTGAGTAAAAACAATATTTTATATTTTAAGGAAAACAAGCAACACTTTGTTTTTTACTTAAGATATTCCTAGACAGATTTGGGCATTCATCTTAAATTTTAGTTTAAATACATTTTATATAGTTTTACTTTCAAATACCAACAGATTTTCACCTTGAAAACGACATGAAAAAACAAACATCAGTCTCGCTTTTTAAATACCAAACAATTACGAGATCAAAGATGAAATAATTTAAGGCAGAAATAACCACCGGCATATATCCATATGTAGCATGTAACCATTTCCTTCAAAGCATATTGATCGGCCTTTGTTCCGATGGATACTACACTCCATAATCTGGTATCGTCTTGGCCTTCAGGTCTATGGGACAGTCCTGTGCAGTTCTAGGAGGTCCACCCTCCCAGGCTTTGCCTCCCCTCTTTGGGGAGGAGTAAGTTTATTGCTTATTGCCTGAGGCACCCCTACCGGGGAATGCTGACAGGGCTGCCCAGGTAATTTTTAATGGTCAGAGTGCTCACCTTCTCGGGTGCTGGCTTTTCAAGTCCCACTTTCCCGACCCGACCTTGGGTCACATCTTACCTTGTGGGAGTAAAATAAAACTGGCCTTGTGCCTAACCTTCTGGGGAGGTAAATAAAATCTTGTTTACCTGCTTAGCATCAACCAGTGACGTCAGCAAAAAAAAAAAAAAAAAAAAAAAAACGAGATCCAATGGAATGGTCTTCTCTTTACCAATGACACGGTTCGAACATCTATGGTGTATTTTATCTTAAAAAACAGCATACTTTTAGAAGGAATGATTCTTGGGCACATTTCTGTTGTGGGCACTTAACCACTTTAGTCAGAATATCAAAGAAAATATTAGTACAGCTGTCCACTGAGTGACTTTGTATTTTTAGTATTTTTTTGCGCACGTTACTTCTTTATTAATTTCTAACATAAAATTAGAATTGTATTCATAATTTCACTGTAAATCATTTGCATGATTCAATTGCGATCCTCCAATTCATAGTTACCGAATTCGGAATTATCCTACCTTGTCAAAATTATTGAATCTTCTGGACACCACAAATGTTAAGATTATTAAAAAAAATTGAAAAGACTTACAAATTAAATATTTAGATTAAGAGGAGAGGTCAGTTCGCTATGTAAGTATGGTGTAAATTGACGCAAATGTGGTAGGAGGTGGCATTATCTTGTGTAACTGATCAATTTACGTTAAACAAACATAGCGAACTGGACACACCCAGTGACCTCTCTAAAAATTAAACAGGTTAGTTTTTCAAAAAAAGGTTTCTTATAAACTTAAAAGTTGTTGCTGAACTGAGTGTATGTAAAAAATCATGTAATCTGCACACCTGTGTAATGTGTGTAGATGATTTTCAGCAGAAAATTTGTTAAAGCGTTACCCATGTAAAATTCACACCTAAACATTTCAGAATTGCCAGGCAGAAGCAAGTGTTTTTTTTATTTTAATTGATTTAGCATAATTTCACTTAGTTATGAACTCACAATTAGATTTTCATTAACCCAGTAAATGTAATAATTCAATTTAATTTTGTGAGACATACAATTAAATATTTTTTTAGAAGGTATGACACCAAATGTGAGGATTTGATGTGTCCTTAACGTGGACACAACATCACCCCCAAAAGTTGTTTGTTAGAAATGAACATCAAACCGGTATACTTTGTAATCTTCGAAGAGATAGAGATAAAAATGGGATAATGTTGTCCTTTTTCTTTTCCCTTTTGCAATATTTTTTTTTTTTTTTTTTTTACTAGTCTAAGGGTCCTGGTCGACTATGTTGAATTGTTTATGAAAAACTAATAACATTTTGTCAACTAATGACGAACTACTGCAATTCGGCTTTGTTTTAAAAGAAATAAATCTTTAGTTGCCTCACTATTGTCAATCCATTATGGGAAAACATTTGAAAAAAAATACAAAGATCTACTCATGTAATGTACGCCCTCACCTCACAAGTGTATTTTACTTTCGTGAAAATATATACACACATAACACAAGTATTTATGGTAGTCAAAAATGTTTAAAAAACAACAACTCTATAACTATCCACCCATGCATGGAGTATTGTTGCCACATCTGGGCTGGTGCATCATCCACTAGTCTCTCTCGCTTAGACAAGGTCCAAAAAAGAGTCGCCAACTTGATAGGTCCTTCACTATCCACCAAGCTCCAGCCCCTGTCCCATCGCCGCAATGTTGCTTCCTTGTGCCTGTTTTACAAGTGCTTCAATGGATTATGCTCTGATGAGGTTGCTGCTCTGGTACCGCCACAATGTAAATTCACTAGAAAAACACGACAATCTGCCAAATCCCATCCATTAACTGTGGAGGTCCCCAGATGCCGAAGAGCTTTCTACTCCAAAAGCTTCTTTCCTCGTGCTGCTGGACTCTGGAACTCCCTCTCTGCTCCCTGCTTTCCTGACGTTACTGACATGCAGAAATTTAAAACTAGTGTTAACAGACATCTTGCTGCGCAGCTCCTAATTTAGGTTGACCACACCCCCCAAACCTTCACCTTTTTTTCTCAGTAGCCCCTTGCGTCTACAGTGGTGGCCTGCCTTGTTTGGGGTGAACTATGTTTTTAAAAAAAAAAATTTTTTTAAACCTAAATATTGAGAAATTTATAAATAATTGAAATCGGAATCTGTAATTGTACCAGAATCGAGAATTTAGGAAAGAATCAGTAATCGTATCGGAATCTGGAAATTAGAACATAATCAGTGCTTGTACTGAAATTAGGGGAAAATATTGGAATCGTCCCATCACTAATACATACATACATACATATATACACACTTGCAATCTATCATCTTAAACAAAGCTTTACTAGTAGAAGCAAAACCATAAAACAGATAGAGGGTATATTAATGTTGCTTATGATGATGATGCCAATATAAAAATTATCAAATTTTAATATATTATTCAGCAACTATGTTTAAGTTTTCAAAGCCAGTATCAAAGTGTAATATCTGTTCTGTTCTCAGAGGAGATGAAATTCTTCTCAATTGAAGGAATTTTTATTATTGTCTCATCCAGAATGTTCCTTATTGGGGAGTTGGGTATCCCCAACATTAAACCGATCTTGTGTCACATCCAGCTTTCGCGGAGAGGCATTAAATAAAGACAATTATCCTCATCTTGGTTGTTATGTTCACAATAGTTCCGCTGCTGTACTCTCTGGCCTTCTTCAGCTGATTTCTGTAAATTTTATTTAATCTACGGGAAGAGATGGTTCTTATTTCACGTTCCGTGCCTTTTAGATTTTTAGCCAATTTTATCCCCCCCCCCCAAAAAAAAATCTGAGAAGGTTACCAATTCTTTTTCTTAGTTGATTAAAGAAAGGATATTTCTGATGACCCCTTCCAATCATATTTTAAAGATAGTTAATAGTTATGATATAATTGCATTTTAGAGTCAAAACAATTCAGAATTATTTTGGAAATGGGGGGAAAAAAACACAAAAAAAAAAATTACTGAAAACTGAAGAAGCAAAAAAAAAAAAAAAAAAAAACATTAAAAGGTTACCTTTGCATAGATAATAACAAAAAGAGAAATTAATATTTTCAAGATTCTAATTATCTTTTTGCTGTATACATTTTGTTCATAAAATAGTATGGCATGAAACACAAATGGCTTCTCTTTTGTCAGAGTAGAAAATAATAAAATATATTCTAAACCTACAAATTAAAAAAAAGGGGGAAGCAGAAGAAGAGGCAACATTAATAATTGTTTGAGAAAGAAATAGAATGGAAATATACCCTGGGGGAAAACACTGCTATTTTTCTAACCTGCAATCTCAAAATATATACAAACTAATGCACATCTATTTAAGTAGGAAGGAAAAAAAAAAGCAGTGAAACACGAGAAACATTAATGAAACTTCCATCCCATTTGATTAAGCACAAAACACATTTGCAACTTCATTGGATTTCGTTTGTTTGTTTGTTTTTTTGTAATACCCTAACTCATAACTAAAAAGAACTATAAAATATAGGTGTCTACATTTTAGTTTCAACCGTGTATATTCTATAATATACATAATCTCTATAATAAAGCAACGTCATTTTTTCCAGTCCGCATTCAGATATAATAGGAAAATAACTAAAACCTTCATATGCTAATCTGTTCCGCAATCCAATTAGCCTAGCCACTCATGCGAGTTTTCAGAAATTATGCATTTATTTCTTCTTCTTCCAATATTTTCTATATTTTTTCCGGATTATCTGACTCTCCAGAAGAAAAAAAAACAAAAAAACCTTAAATCACCTAAATATTTTAGATTAACAGAATATCATTCAGCCATTCAGAAAGCCTGAACGTTTTTATGTTCTATAAACAATTCTGTGTTAACAGATTACATTTTAACAAACAGATCGCCCGAGGCATTAAAAAAAATGACCCCATTTGCTTTCACACATAAGTATATTTTTGACGTTTAAAAAATATTGCATTTTTTCACTGACGTTTTTAATTGTCTTCAGGTCTATTTATAACTACTATTAAGCAAATATAAACACTGTCTCCCGAAAGAAGCAATTTCAGTTACACACAAGATCGGCTTATCGTGTATGGAAAATCTGGCTCTCTAAACAAAATAAACATTGCCTCAGTCGAGAAGGATTTCTTCTTAAGCAAAAAAATAATAATTTCGTCGGGAATATTCTATATTGGATACGTTACTTAAAAAATATTTTAAATATAAATTATTTAACATGTATTTTCGAACAAACATGAAAAAAATGATTACACACCAAAATAAAATCGATTACAAAATAAACTATTTAACTATTTCCAATATTATTTGTAGAAAATGCCGCTCTAAAAAAAAAAAAATAAACATTGCCTCGGTCTAGAAGGATTTCTTCTTAGGCGGACTAAAAATAGTTTTTTTGGTATGCATTGGATACGTTATTAAAACAATACTTTCAATATTAACTATTTAACATGTACTTTCAAGCAAACAAGAAAATATTATTCAAACAAAATAGACATTGCCTCAGTCTATAAGGATTTCTTACACGAAATAAAAAAATAAAAAATTCTTTGGGATCATCTTGCATTGGATACGTTACTTTTCTTTATGATTTTCTTTTTGGAGGAGCTTTGGTTTTGGTTTGTTTTTTTACAATCAAATAACACGTTGAAAATAATTTAGGGTTTTCCGTACAAATGGAAGAACTTTATCTTAATTGGTTAAAAAAACTTACATTTTTTTAAAGTGCTTTTGGGGGGGGGGGGGTCATAGATATAATTTAGGTACATCTAACCTAACCCTAAACTAAAACTAACCTGCAAATTGCATTTTTTTAAAACTGGATACAATTCAAAAATTTGTTGAAAAATATTTTCGAAAGACAAAATTAAAAAAATATATATACTTTGCAGTGACATCAACCAATTCATTGAATAACTGTCAATAACATCTTTTTCGGGGCCATAAAAAGAAATGCCTCCTAAGAAGAAAAAATGTACTGGTCGACCAAAAGTCTCATTCACTACTGAATATAGCAAACTCGAGAACGAGAACGGTCACATCACACTGCAGCTGTCAGAATCCACAGGGGTATGAACAAGTGATGCTTTATCAACTAGTCATATAAAACCTACATCAACACCACCATCCGACAAGTCCAAACGAGGTCGACCATGTCTTCATGAGAAAACAATGATTCCTAACACATTGAAGCTAAAAGTCTCAACAGTTAATTCTGTGTGGAGAAAAAAAGAGAAACTTTTTCAGATTGAAAGCAACAGCTCTATGGCTTGTTGGTGAGAGTCCTTATTCAGAAGAAAAGGATGCAGATGACGTTGACAATGACAACGACAGTGATGATGGTATTGCTCACAATGATGATGACCTTGAAGACCCAATTGACCAATTTGCTGAAAAAGATGGTTTGAAGTAGTCTAGAATTTACAACCTTCGAAAGACACTTGAAAGCATGCTTCTTGCATATCCAATTGACAACTACAAGTGTTTGTCATGTGTTTCAAGTTTTTCCAACAAACTTAGTTCCAGTTCCCACATGAAACGGATTTGATTGACCTTGGAAGAATAACTGTACATCAGTTGAGATATCGAAGAGACCTCCTTCAGCATAGAATATTCCGCTACCTCATTGATGGAAATTCCCAAGCAAACATTCTGAAGTATTGACTTGGAAAGTTGGTTGAAAATCCTATTGATCAAACAATACTGAAATCCTGGAATTTACCAACTGAATATCTACCAAAGACATCAAGAGTTTCATCAATAGCAATGGAGATCAGTCAAATCATTTTACAGCGACCCAATACTAGCAGTGCACAACGCATCCAAGGTGTTACTTTTTTGAGTTGAGACAGCTTGTTTGATGAATATGGCGATATCACAGGCTTATCTGAAGCCAACAGGAGTCGAGCATTTGCCCAAACTATCCTTGCTGCAATTGAAGCTGGGTATGAAGCGAAACTCTTGACTTGCGACATTTAGTGCAACACTATCAAAGCAACGTCATGGTCAGATGAAATAGCATGTTATGCACTGAACTCTGAAAACTCCACACCTGTTCGATGACAAGATGGAGTGTCAGTGCGATATGGTGTTCAACGTCCGATGTCCTGGATAACAAAGCAAAATCAGTTAAAACTAAGACAACTAAAAGAAACTAAGCTAAGCTTAGTAAACTTCACCCGACTTAGTTTCGCTTTGAAAAACATTTTCATTTGATGTTTTATAATCGCAAATACTGCACCAACTAAGAGCCTGTATAAGCTATTAGATTATTCTTTAGAAGTACCTAGAAAGAAAAAATATATATTTATTAATAAAGTGATGCTCCAACACTGATAAGAAAAGTGAACAGATGTCTTTCAAATTGTTTGATATTTGTTCTTTATTAATACTTAAGGTTATATTGAGCTTTGGTATGTAAGTTGTGTTTTTGACTTTGTGTATTTCAGTCTTATTTTAAAGAGGATTTATGGGGAAAAGTACTATAAATGTGGCCTTTTTTTATGCTGCTCATAAAATTTAATTCATATCTCGCCTATTTTTCAGGTTACATTTATGAAATTAGTGCGTAAATAAAATTTAATTTTTCCTCTTTCTAATGACAATTTTGTTTTTCTTGTAAGATGATTAGTTATTTTGCAGGTTGATTTGAATTATGTAACTATTTTAATGACAAATGTGTTTAGTTTCGCTTTTCTTTTTCTTTTTTTAACTAATTTTTAGTCCTGACTTTTAACGCCTGTGCCGTTCACATTTTATTCTCTCTCTCTCTCTCTCTCTCTCTCTCTCTCTCTCGTTTCTGTGTCCTCTTTTACTCTGTTCTTTCTTTTTTTTTTTCTTTCTTTTTCCCCTCTCTCTCTCTTTTTTTGAAAAATATTTCATTAAATGAGGTTCCTGTTCTATATTTGATAACACGTAATTCTTCGGGTCATGGGTCGTCTGATCTATTGATGTATAACGTCATCCCTTATGACGTCATAAAGGATCTTTCCGGTATCTTCAACCAAGTGATGGAAGAATGACATTCCTCATATATTGGTGATAACAATCCTTTTTTATTGTTTTACATGCCAAAAGTTGGATCACTCAATACAATCTTCCAATATTAGGGGGGAAAAATAAAATAAATAAAAAAAATTTTTTGTATTGCCTGCCTTAATTTGACCAATTCGTAAAAATTACACTTTTTGCCGGAAAGTGGAAAAAACATAACCAAGAGCTAAGACCGCATCATATACACAAATGAAAGTAAATAGACACCCTTATTATCATTAATAATTAATATTGCTATCAGAAAGTTCTCATAGGCTTTGGCAAAATAATGTTGACCATTCCCCCTTGCTGATGAATTAAACAATCATTGAGTTAACAATAGAACGTGAAATCTCAAAATTTGTGAAGATTTGACGCTGGTTAAGTTCTCTTTTCAAATAAATCTATAATACGGCTCCTCTAAAACTGAGAATTCTAATGCTTCTTTGACCTTGTGTCATACTTAAATCGTGATATATGCTAGATATTTGATATCTGGAATACAAAAAAAGTAAAATTGGTGTAAACTTTCAATATGTCAAACTTTTGCTACTGCTTTGTACGGCTCCGAGTGCTGGCCGTCAGTGAAGGAAGCAGAAACTTTAAACATGTATTATTTTTGCGGTGATGCCTTCCTTTTTGTTTCATTTTACTTCAGTCGAAGTTCTCAAAAATCAAGGGGGCCCCTTCCTGGGGCTAACACTTGATCTCTATATGAGATACATAGATATTTGCGTGTTTCAATAAAATACTCCTTTAACTCTCAAGCGTTGAGTTAGTAAAGAAGTTAAGAACATTAATTTTCCTTTCCCAAATTGACCAGTTGATTATGTTATAGTATATCTTTTGGTTTCTTGGTCTTACTGGATTTCAGGACAAGAATTCATCTAGTCTGGTGGAATATCTAGCTAAGTTCTGTTACTTGAGGTAACATTACTAGTAGAAGGTGCACCATTCATCATATGGGCCAATGTATAGCCATGTCGCTTCATTTGGGCTTCAAATACTATGTTATTTTTAATATTTGGTCAGGGTTTACTTGTAGGGTGAAGTATTCTCATGTCAGGTTGTCCTGACAAACCTTTGTACAGAGAGACCGAAGACACTCGAGGATGGTGTCTAGTAGGTAATTCAAGCTCCCAGTAAGTAATTATTTTTTTTTTTTAAATTTTATTTTTATTATCTTTCCGTTTTTGCTGGAGATGGGGCATCTTACCGGATGCCAGACATTCACCGGCTATTTTAGACACTCCAGCCTAGAGATCTTTTTAAGATTCTAACCGTCCCTTTAAGTGCAATTGTTTGTATTTCTCTTGCACTCAGTTCACCGGGTATACTCGCCAGGTAGCTTTTTAAATTCTTTTTCATTAGTCCTGTTGCTCCTATAATTACTGGTAGGATGGAGATTTTCCTAAGATTCCAGTTCATGTGTGTATGTGTATATGACATGTAAAAAGGAGCTTTAAACAGATGATGATGATGAAGATGATGATGATGAAGAAGATGATGAAGAAGATGATGAAGATGATGAAGATGATGAAGATGATGAAGATGATGAAGATGATGATGAAGATGAAGATGAAGATGATGATGAAGATGATGATGAAGATGATGAAGAAGATGATGAAGATGATGAAGAAGATGATGAAGATGATGAAGAAGATGATGAAGATGATGAAGAAGATGATGAAGATGATGATGAAGAAGATGAAGATGATGGTGATGGTGTGGGTGGGTGTGTGTATAACAAATCACTAAAAGTTTAATTTCCTTGCCATTTTCTCTATGACCATCTCCAAGCACGATCTATCAGAGTTAACAGGAATACTGCAGCAAAAATGCCATTTACTCATGCTCTTCTTTTTTTTTAATCCAATGTACATTAAGATGAAAAAGAAAAAACATCTTCATCAATGACTCTATTAACCTCTTGCTTTTAACATATAAACCTTCGAAAAGACAAAACTTTCCAATACTTTATTTATCTCTTTCCCTTAAAACGAGAACGCAACAATGGCGCTTATTTTTTAGCCACACATACTCAACATGTTCGCTGACATGAGTTAAAATACAAGAATATTGAAATCTAAAACAAGCGGACAGTGTTAAGAGTCAGAGCAGAAAGAGATTTGTGCAGGTGTTTGTCGGCCATCTTATTTCCTCTCTTGTTTCAAACAAATCATCTTTGTTTTTTTTAATTCATACTTAAATTAGAAACATATAAGCAAAAGCTAAACAGTAATATTCCTTTTATGAATTAAAAAAAAAAAAAAGCCGAGAGAAATATGATTGTGAAATGGGTGCAACGTACAGAGGAAAAGGATTTTAGCCTTTGTTAACTTTTCAATAAACTTGTATAAATGTTGAAAGGAAACTTTAAAAAATAAAAAATCATCTTATTATAATGGAGATTTCGTGTCTAACCGAAATTACTCTATTCTCATTATTAATTATTTATTTAAAATCTTAAAGATTAAGAATTATTGCCATTTATAGGATTGACTGTACCTATATCACACCAATTCCATTCCAGTGTACTTCAAATATGCAATTGTATTTTTTTTTTTAAAGATATTTCACCCCAAACAAGGCAGGTCGCCACTGTAGATGTAAGGGGCTACTATGAAATAAGGAGTAGGTTTTGGGTGTCATCCTAAGTTGGTGGGAGCTGTGTAGCGAGATGTCTGTTTACATTAGTTTTAAACCTCTGCATGTCAGTACAGTCGGGAAAACAGGGAGCAGGGAAAGAGTTCCAGAGGCTAGCAGCGCGAGGAAAGAAGCTGCTGGAGTAGAAGGCTCTCCGGCATCTGGGGACCTCCACAGTGAATGGATAGGACCTAACTGATTGTCGGGTTGTTCTAGCGTATTTGCGTCGAGGAGGCACTAGATCAGCTAGTTCATCGGAGCACAATTTGTAAAACAATCACAAGAATGCAACATTGCGGCGATGGGACAGGAGCTGGAGTTTGGTGGATAGTGATGGACCTATTAAGTTGGCGACTCTTTTTTGGACCTTGTCTAAGAGGGGGAGACTAGTGGATGATGTACCAGCCCAGATGTGACAACAATACTCCATACATGGGCGGATGGTGGCTTTGTAGAGATACAGGATAATGTCATATGTGAGGAGTTCACTAGCACAACATATCAACAACAAAATGGCAGGTCACACCGAATGGGATGATTAATTTGCATCTTGATTTCTAAAAATCGCTTTTAATAAATAATTTCTATTTTATTTATTCCAGGTATGATTTTAATAAATATGAGACACAATCCTGCAGAGAAATCTTAAAAGAAAGTGATTAAAAAAAAATATTACCTTTTTCCCCCCAATTTCTCTTAAGTTTAATTAGATAAATTTAGCAGGGAAAAGAATTCCATCCTGCTATTTCAACAGCAAAGTGTTAGGAATTTACCATTGTTATTCTGAAGGGGGTGAAAGAACATAAGGTTTGTAGCTGATAAGACACTCAATTATATTACGGTTACTAAGAAATAATTATATACACATTTACATAGATACATCTATTTATATAAAGTTAGGTATATGTATATGTTTATACATTTCTATTAAAAGATTCACTTCAAAACTGATTAACTGATCATTATACATTTTGGAACACAGCTGCTAGGCATAATCGTAGGTAATGTGGGCTATATTTAGTTTAATTTATGCAAAGGGAAAAAGAGGGAGTGGAAGCCCTTCGTGAAAATTCAGATACCTCTGATTTTTGTGAAATTTTAATAGGGATTAGACATCAATGAATATTTCCCAAATTTCAGTTTCTTTGGGATAATTTAAAGGGTTTTAGGGGGTATTAATATGGGTACAATCTCCCATTTAATAATTCAAATATATTATATCTGCATTAAATTTGATTTCTTTTTGATCAACAGAATCAGTTTGTGTTTTTATTATGTGTATTGTAGCAATATATCATGATATATCATATAGTGATGTTACACCCCCTGGTCCAGCTAGTTTAGACTGCTGGCTGAGAGTTTTTATTTTCAACTTTTTATTATCACTACCACTACTACTACTACTACTACTACTACTACTCCCCTTTCTTTTTTTGTCTTTTCTCTTAAGAAAATAATTACATTTTCGGAAAGATAATTCAATGTTATTTTTATGTAATTAAATATTGGTGCAGTGCCTGCCATTTTTTTAATGTTTTTTATCAAATTATTTTAAATAGGATTTTAAAACTTAAATTTAGTCACCACATTTTTTTTAAATTATTTATTTTTAAATAATTTATTACTTAATCGATTTTCATGTTTTAAATCTTAAAAATGACACTTATTACACACAAACATGCGATATTTAAAATATAGTATATCACGATCAAACTTTTTGAGTAAACTTTTATGACGAATCTAACGGTGGTAATAATGTTTCTATTAGGGGTTTTACAATAATAGTGTGAGACCACTGTCCATGGTTGGCATTACTAAAAAGTAGAAACAAAACAGGTTACTTTATTTTTAACTAGTTTTACTTATCCGATGTTGCCCGGGATACAGTGAAGTCATTTTAGTTTGTTTACATATTTTTTAAACTTCTACAGAAAAAGATTTTTTTTAGTTGTAAGGGAGACAAGTCTTTTCAATTAAAAATGTACGTTATTCCCCTTTGCTGATTTTGATTTTTCGGTCATAACTGAAAAATATTTTCATATTAAGAGTTATCTGGACCGGACTACATCATTTGTTAATAAACTGTAACAAAGTATAGTATTATAATGCCAATAACATGGTACAACAATAACAAATGCATATTGGCTTGTCAGAATCAAAGTTTGATATATCAGCTCAAATGCTATTTAGGTCCAACTTTTAAAATCTCACAAGGTTACCTAGATTTGATGAAAATTGAAAATTATAGAAATTAAAAAATAAGAATAAAAATGCTAATATGAGATTCAAGACTGGGAAAGGGAGTACACAGGTTTTCTCATTCCTTCCCGGGCAACACCAGGGTGTCTGCTAGTGGATGATAAATTCAGGACTATTGACGTATTTCTAAAGTAAGCAACCCCACCCACTCCACCCGTTTCAAATATCTTTTTGATAATAGCATTATTAAAGAAATCTATGGAGAGGCATGTATGAAGGATTTATTCACATTACATTCATAAACCAGGCAATAATAGGCAGATGTTATATACACTGTCAATCATGACACAAAAGCCACTACAAATATCCGTTTTTTTTCCAATTCTTTCAGGGTTATATTTATTTATGCTGTTTTCCTAGGCCCTTTTTTCTAACGAATGCCCATATTATAAATGAAATCTCTCTAATCACTTATATAAAACATACAAACGTGTCATGCTGCATGGTAGTCAATGTTGGGCAGTCACCCAGTCCTCACTCGCCAGACTCTGCCGGAACAATGGAGCCATGATCAGATGGATCTGCCACGGTAAATCAGACCAGACCCAGTATGTTAGGTCAGAGACCTTGCTCGAGATATTGGTCATCCAACCGCTGGATGTTATTCTTAGGGCGAACAGACTTTGTTGGTTTGGACATGTTAAAAGAAGCAGTGGACCAATCATCACATGTAGAGATCTGAAAGTGGTCGTCAGAAGAAAGCCGGACGCCCAAAGATCTGGAGAGAAACTATCAGGCATGACCGTATACAGTGGCTGATGGTGAAGATGGACCCCCACGACCGTGACAACTGGAGACGATGTATAAAGACCATCAGACAACATCGGACCCCTGACGAAGGGAACACAGACACTAAACTACGATAGTGAGTGAGTGATACCCAACAGACAAATCTAAAGAATCATTAAAAACAGTTTTAATTTTCAAATATATAATATTCTTTGTAATATTATGAAAGCACATGGTTCAAAATGAAAATGAGGTCAAGTACAAGCATTCAAACACATAATTCATGTTTCTAACATTTAAACAATGTTGAGAACTCCTACATAGGAAGTCACATTTCGTTTTACCAGATTCCTGATCTCACAGGTAAGGAGTTAGCAATCGGAAAATTTTGCAAAAGTAAGAGTCAAGCTTTCTAAAACTGACCAGGGTCATCTTTTTACCTTTCTCCCGACTACTGAGGATAAGAGTAGGAGTCAAGATATTTTGCAGGAGTCAGTTTTTTTTTGTTTAATCAGCTTCTTTTTTTATTTCCTCAACTAACTACAAAAAGTTTTTCAAACCGACAATGGTGTCATTTTTTTTTTTTACAACCAGTCCCACACCTCTGAAATAGGGAGTCAGAGCTGGAATATCGTTATGGAGTCAGCAATTAAGCAAACGAATACTTGTCAAAGTTGTAAGAAAATGCAAACACCTGTGCTTATTAAAATGAACTGACAATAAAGCATGCACATAGAAAGAAACATATATATATATATATATTGATTGAAAGTGGGAAAGAGAAATAAGTGTTCAATTTATCAAACTGCAATAGAGGCAGAAATAGAAAAATTAATAAAATGTGAACATTTGGAGATGACAGCATTAATCAAAAATGTCTCCATCAAAGGTGATAATTTATCGGCCATTTCTGTTTTTACAGCTCTCCAATGAAATGTAAATTTCATACCTTCATTCAAATGAGAAATCTTTTATTCTTGCAAATATTCTTTCTTTTTCACACTTTTTCATTTTTCTAGATTTTAATTTTTGGTTTAGCATTCTCTCAGAAAGCCTTCTTGGTTTGGTTTTTTTTTTTTTGCCTTAACATATATACCATTATTTATTGGAAGTCTTTGAAATGACTTTAGAAAAATTCTTCACGATTGATGAGGACTCTTCTTTGGTTTCAGCATCTCAGAATTTCCACAAAGAAAAATGTATGGAAGCAACTAAAACTAAAATTAGTTGAAATGAAATCCTTAAGTGGTAAACCAAGCTGATTGAGAATATGCCATGCTTTCATATGAAAACTAGCTCATATATATATATTACTATTTCATGTATCCACATAAAATTTTATAAGGAGATATATTTTTTTATATATCCATGCTACCTACATAGAAATAAATTTACCTTAGGCTAACAATAAATAAATAAAGTAAAAAAAAACTAAACTATAACCTAACAATTTTAAAAACTAAAACCTAAAATAGAAATACAAGGAAGCAGGTGTTAAAATAAGTTCACCCATTATATTGACACAACAAAGAAACAGGATATAGGCCACTCTATAGAAAACAGAACAATAGAACAGGGTATAGGAAGTAACACTAACCGGATCTTTGCTCGTGGGAAACCCAACGATTGGCTGAGAGAACAACAAAGAATCTGATTGGTTAACTAGCTAACCGTGTATATAAAAAAACACCCGGCAAAAATAACTCAATGCATTTTAGCCTGAAGATTTCCCCTGGGGATGAAATGTGGGAGCCTTTGTGTAGCTTAATTGCCATAAATATATTTTCATAGCTTACTATATACCTGAAGTGAATCTCTCACAATTTCCTGGTCATCATTAGGCAAGAAGTGGTAACTAAATAGTCTACAAACTAAGAAAACAATGTTTATTAGATGGCAAAAGCATTGCTTGTTTGTTGATCATTCATAGGCTCCAAAACTACTCAATATACTTGCACCAAATTTGACATAAATTGTGTTTGGAGATGATGGGTCATCAAAATACTACTAGTAAAGATAATAAACACATGTACAACCTAAAAGGTATTAGATATAATTATATTAAATTTAGTAAGAACCGTTTAGATATCGAGTTTCTTTTTAGGGGGGGGGGACTACTACTACTACTACTAATAATAATAATAATAAACACTAACTCTGGGTACAAGTGCAACAGATCACTGCAGGAGGAGGCATGCTAAAAGCAGTCCTTTAGCAATTTTTTTTTTTTTTTTTTACTAATAATGAACTAATTCTAATTAATATTACTTAAACCCACGATAAATGTATAATTTGTAACTTTTCGTAACTATCTTCTGGCTCTCAAGATATTGAAGATTAAAATAGACTAATCTATTTGGTTTGATTCACTCAATTGGTTCCGTTTGTATATTTAACGGAAGGTGAAAATATAATAGCTATTGTAAAGGAGTTGGCGAACAGCTATTTCTACCCAATATGAATAACTGAAGTGAACCTATCTTTTGTTTGAAGTTATCTCCCCTTTATTTGGGCTCTCGACTTGGAGAGGGTCGTGGTCGTGACTTCACAAATCTCAGAGAGACAAGTGTTGAGAGTTGTGACAGTTTGGGCGAGCCGGACAAGAGGCCCCATTAAGCTGTGCCGATTATATCGTTTTTCGAATGTATAAGGGCACAACAGATCCGATAGAATTTGAACTCAGCAGAGGCGTGAAACGCCACCCACTGGAACAACTAATTAAGCACCCCAAAACTCGTTATAAAAACGAGCAAATAAATTTACACATATGAATTGGCGAAAAATAGTAATTGCAAATAGTGCACAAAAAAAGTAGTAGCAGTAAAGGGGTTTGGGGGTAGTAGGAGTATGAGAAGGGGATAGTAGGAGTACCGAGAGGAGGAGGAGGAGGAGGAGGAGGAGGAGAAGGGGGTAGTAGGAGTACCGAGAGGAGAAGGGGGTATGACAAGGGGGTAGTAGGAGTACCGAGAGGAGGAAGAGAAGAGTGAGTATGAGAAGGAAAAGGAGTATGAAAAAGAAATAAAGAAAAAAATGACAGACTAAGAAATGAGGGGGACATGAGAAAGAAAAAAAAAGAGGGTGTGAAGAAGTGGACAAAAGAAAGAGGGTGTGAAGAAGAGGACAAAAGAAAGAGGGTGTGAAGAAGAGGACAAAAGAAAGAGGGTGTGAAGAAGAGGACAAAAGAAAGAGGGTGTGAAGAAGAGGACAAAAGAAAGAGGGAGGACATGAGAGATGAAGAAAAGAGAGGACATAAGAGAAGAGATTATAAAAATTTGATAATATTGCTATTGTCATTACTAAATATGTAGAAAAAACTGTATAAATTTCCAAATAAAAATAAAGAGTTTACATTTATTCACTTAATATCTACACTTTTTTTTTTAAATATATATTTAAAAATTATATATAGAAATCATATAAAAATGAAATTATTGGTTTCTAAACATTACTGCAGCAAAATGCAAAGTAAACGAAAATCTTTGCCAAAATTAAAACTTTCTTCGGCAATATTATTTTTACCCAACAAAAACATCGCACACGTCAAATGTACACTATGAAACGTTTTCATCTATTCCCCAAACAACTGATTTTCTTTCCCCGCACTTTTCTTCCCCAGTGAAATACTTGAGCAATTTCCGTCTTGATTTTCTGTATTTAGACACCCAACACACTCAATGACATTTTAATAATTCTTTAATGTTTTCAAGTGATCAATGTCAAGTTACTTTGCAAAATCCTAGGTTCACCAAAAGCTGCAGATCATGAGGAAAACTCCCTCATCCTCATCATCCCCCCACCCCCTGTACACCAACACTGGGCTCTTGGGGAGCAAAGCTTCAAGAATCAAACAAAATATGTGCAGGGGAGCCATGCCAAAATTTGGTGTCAGTCTTTAGAGTACTGAGGGTGGAAATCAAGGGGGACTTGATTGTATTCTTCAGAGGACAAAAAAAAAAAGTAAATAAAAAATAAAAGCCTCAAGTGAATAAGAAAAATAAGAAAAATAAATAGGAGAAAAATAAGGGAAAAGGTGGAGGATAGGAAGAAAATAGGGTGGGGGAGGGGGGGATCGTGTCAAGGGGGGGAAGCTTCACTCTAAGGAAACGAAGTTGGTACCTGGATGTTTGTCTCATTGATAAGCAGATAAAGAATCAAAGACGACAAAACAGATATATAATAATGGGATAAGGCGGAGGAAGGGGGAGTTGCATTGTCAAAAAGACTGATCTACTCTCATGACACACCTGATCAAGAAACAGACGAACTTATTGAATTGTTCAAATCTTTTCTTTCTATTGTTTTAGGGCAGCTCTTTCCTAAACACACAGTACAAATATGTATATGTGTGTATTATAAATATATTAAAATTTATATATATATATATATATATATATTGTAATTCTGTATTTTTTGGAGAAATAAGAACAGGGTGCTCAATTACGTTTGCAAGAGCATAATACATCTATTACATATGATACTATACAGTAATATTTTGATTAGACATTGATACCGGCGGTGTCAAGAGGGACGGAAACTTTAATCAACGCCTTCTTCAGACATATTGATATCGTCAACAACATTTGTCGGACTAGCATGGGATTTGAAAGACCACAATATACTATATGTAATCAAATGGAAAATACTGGAACACAAGGAATCATATACCTCAAATTCCAAGAAAGATCTTCATTTAAATTTAATATAAATGCGATAAAAAATGAAAACTTGCTAGTCTGAATCAGTTTAAATGCTATTTAGGTCCAACTTTTAAAATATCACAAGATAACTTTATGTTAGCTATCCTTATACCTTAATTTAATGTTTAAAAAATTTATTTCCATTCTTATTTTTTTTTGCTTTATTTTTCCAATTTTGACCATTTTTTAAAATTTTATTTCAATTCTGTGAAGTGTTCGAGTGTCTCTAATCTTTTTGCTATTACATCGCAGACTGACAAACAGGGTGCATGTAGTATTCCTTAGCGATCAATGTAATATAATTTAAATTCCTTTAAATTCACACAATTTGGGTCAATAACTCAATAGTGTATACATTACTAAAGCTCAAAATATAATTCAATAAATGTTCAGAATTTGTTTTAAAAAAACATTTTTATTCATACAATTGTTTCTGACAAATAAATAAAATTGAAATAAGTAGAGAATTTTAATAAAAAAAGAAATTTAATAAAACAGGAAGTTAAAAAAGATTAGTATCGCAATTACTACTATCTTTAAATTTTGATTAAATTAATAATATTAATAATAGTTAAGTATTTTTTAATTTAAAACAAAGAATCATTAAAACAGGAAGTTGGTGAATAAATGGTAAATATTGCAGTAAAACAGAAAAAAGAACGGCATGAATTGGACTTTGTAATGATTTGTTAACATGAAAAACTGAGTAAAAACGAAAATCGAAGAGTAAGAGAAAAGAGGAAAAAATGTGTGGGTTAAAAATAACTTTTCTTTTTTTGATGTGTATTTTCTTAATCAAAAAAACTAATGGAGGGCATTATTAAAGAAGATAACATCATTTTTCTCGAGTGTCTTGATATTAGTTTTGATTATTTACCTACAAAAGAATGCAACTAGAAAAATTTTTCATTGGTCTGCTTGGAAAAAAAGGGGAAGAAATAAGTAAAATAAAAAGAATAATTTGGGTGTTAACAGTTCCGGTTTTTGAAGGGGTTTAATTTGAGGAGGGTAAAAAAATTCACTGAAAAAGCCTTTTGAAAACATCTAAAAAATTTCTTATCAAGAAAAAATGTGTTTAGAAATATGGGCAGAAATGCTTTTAAAAACAATATGGAACATTTATTAAAGTAAATATAAAAAATATAATAAATTAAATATAACAAAATAAATAATATAAATATATTATCTATATTTATATATTCTCATGTCATAATTAAATCTAATTATATATATATATATATTCTCATGACATAATTAAATCTAATTACATATATATATATTCTCATGTCATAATTAAATCTAATTACATATATATATATATATTCTCATGACATAATTAAATCTAATTATATATATATATATATATATATATATTCTCATGACATAATTAAATCTAATTATATATATATATATTCTCATGTCATAATTAAATCTAATTATATATATATATTCTCATGTCATAATTAAATCTAATTATATATATATATATATTCTCATGTCATAATTAAATCTAATTATATATATATATATATATTCTCATGTCATAATTAAATCTAATTATATATATATATATATATTCTCATGTCATAATTAAATCTAATTATATATATATATATTCTCATGTCATAATTAAATCTAATTATATATATATATATTCTCATGTCATAATTAAATCTAATTATATATATATATATATTCTCATGTCATAATTAAATCTAATTATATATATATATATATTCTCATGTCATAATTAAATCTAATTATATATATATTCTCATGTCATAATTAAATCTAATTATATATATATATTCTCATGTCATAATTAAATCTAATTATATATATATATTCTCATGTCATAATTAAATCTAATTATATATATATATATATATTCTCATGTCATAATTAAATCTAATTATATATATATATATTCTCATGTCATAATTAAATCTAATTATATATATATTCTCATGTCATAATTAAATCTAATTATATATATATATATTCTCATGTCATAATTAAATCTAATTATATATATATATATTCTCATGTCATAATTAAATCTAATTATATATATATATATATATATATATATAGAGAGAGAGAGAGATATGAATTGTCATAAGTTTTTTTAACATTTTAGATAATGAAATAAAACAAATAAATGATGAATTATAAATGATATAATTATATTAGTTATGTAGTCTTTTTTATTGTTTTTACTGGCGATAGAAACATAGCTGTTTTCTTAGTATTTTTTCACTTCCTAAGCGTAACATGATGGCAATAAAAAATCGTACATATTTCAACAAGATGTTTCGGAGGGGAATTGGCTGATGAATTTGCCATAATTTGGATTTGTCTCCCAAGTACTTTCGGACCCATCTGGGTCTATCTTCGGTGAATGAGCTTATCAGGTATAGACCATGTGTTAGTATTTATAGAAGGTTTTTGGCGGGAATTATGTACTAAGTACGAAACTATATTGGAGCTATAAACATTTTAAAATATTATTACTGATATTAAAGTTAATTCTGTTAATTAGGGTTTTTTTGGTTTTTATATATAGGGCTTCTAACATATGGAGTTTTTGTTTGTTAGTACTAAATTCTAAGATTTTGATATTTTCTAAGAGTTTTCTGAATTCAGATCGGGGACAGGAGTGGTTGTTAGTTAAGTGTTGGGCTATGGTGCTAGTCAGAAAGTCCGAAAGTACTTGGGAGACAAATCCAAATTATGGCAAATTCATCAGCCAATTCCCCTACGAAACTAAGATTCTAATTCGGACTATTGAAAGGATCTACCAAAGGATATCTAGACATGAGTTGTCTCTTATATTCAACAATACTTACCTGCAAGAGAAGATGCTGCCTAGATATATATATATATATATATAATGTGTTACTCATACAAGTTTGTGCATGTGAATGAAGTGTATGCCCAAGTAGAAATGCTGCACATATGTGTGGACATTTCTTTTGTTTAATTCATACCCGACACCAGAATCTTTTCAAGCACAAAATGTTCTAAGTTATCCGACTCTGAAAAGCTCTCAGCTTTATATGAATCACTGCTGCATCTTTGATCTCAAAAGATAATCTTTTCGAACTGTTAGGAAAAAAAAATCTTTTTTAATTAATTTAAACAGATACAAGAAGATATATTCTTTTAATTATTTTTCTCCAAACTATTTTTTGACCAGCCCTTCTTCAAGAAAATAAAATACAATTTTACAGAAGTAGAAGAAATGTTCAACTTAGGTTTCGGAACCCTGCAAGATGCAATGTGATAGACAAAGCAAAGGACTTGGAAAGAAATTCATTCTCAGTATTTTCACTTCTTTTCAAATAAAATTTTAAAAGATTGTAAAGAGATTTTTTTTATATACAATTCTTTCATATTTATGATGGGATATTGCTGAAGAAAGATGGCAAGATTCAATACCAAATACTTTTTAAAAGTGATTGCAAGAATTTTTTATTAAATCTATAGTAATAAAATTTCATGACCACTTCTTGTGTTTGTGTTTCTCGCCTCTGTGACGTACACATTTTTTTCCATTACTAATTTCTGATTATTTATTAAAATAAAAATGTAATAAATAGCATAAAATAAGACAATTTTTTAAAATCCTATTTAAAAAAGAATTTCAACATTAAATCCACCATAATGCATTTTGATTTATTCGTAAACAAAGCAGTCATTTTTATCTTTTGTTAATAGTTATAAAAATAAGAATAATGAATTACTTTGTGATCTTTTGAAATTTCTAAGTTATTCAAACTGGCTATAAAATTCTTAAATACTCATTTAATTAAAACTAAATTCCAGTTTTCAAATCTATTTACATCCAATAATTTTACTTCAACAACAATTAGTTATAGTTTTATCACAATTTGGTTCAATTGATAATTTAATGACCAAACAACACTGTAATAATCCAATTTAACTTTCAAAATCCCATTAAAAAAACAATGAAAATAAAGACTCCTGGGCAATGCCGGGTACGTAGAGCTCGTTAAAAAAAAAAACAATCTCCCTCCACCAACCAGGATACATACAGCAAGTAATAAATCAGACTCCTCTCAAACCAAACAAGCCGTGCGTGCATGGTCCCCCTCTGTATGTGGCGAGTGTAAAATGCAATAAATTTGGGCAATTTGGGGCATTTTTGCCCCGCCTTTGACCCCCTGGGGAGGCGAACCAGAATATTTCTGAGGTCAAGGATTTTCATTGTATATCCAGAACAATTGCCTCTACATTTTGGCCAAGTTTCAGAAAAATTGAATGGATGGATCAAACGTTATGGGAGAAAAGGGTAATTTTTTTGCCATTTTGGGGTCTTTTGACCCCCTGGGGGGCTAACCAGATTTTTTTCAAAAATCGGAGAATGTCACTTTCTAACCTGACCAAAGTTACAACTTCATGCAAAATTTCAGAGAAATTTAATGGATGGTTGCGGAGAAACGGACGGACGGACAGACGGACAGACAGACAGGCCTCAAAACATAAGTCCTCCGATTTTATAAATCGGGGGACCAATAATAACCCTGGCAGTTACATAGAGAAATGCAAGCGCATAGTCTCATGTTTTCTCAATTCCTTGTGATTTCTTCTATGTAGCAGTTGGATGCATTGCCTCTATTCATCCCTGCAGTCGCAAACATGTGGCTATGATGTTCAGCAGTTTCAGTATTAGAATAAAAAAATATTTTAAACCACACTTGTACGGTTCACTGGTTTATTTCTTTTATATATCTCTGGCGAAAGAATTCATAAAACCTTGTTTACTCATTTAAGTATTCAAAAATTCCTTTCCAAAGTTAGGAGAGACCCCACACAAGCCTTCGATATATACATCTACATCAGACACTTTCTGTCAAACCAAAGAAACCGACCCTTTCTTCTTATTCACGTCACTTCTGAGGCGCAACTCTGCTGCCATTTCTTCCCTACACTCCCTCATCATATTATTACATAGGATACCATATGGTGTTGGGTCCTAACCATAATTAACACTAATCAAGATCAGTACCTCATGATTTTTTTTTTTTTAATGGAAATTGCTCCAGACAAAGCATGAAGCCATTTAAAGTAAGGAGCTAACAAGAACGAAATATGATTATCGCAAAGACAGGAGATGCCTATTGGCCTTAGTCTTAAAAAGACTAACACTATCGGTAGGAGGAAAACAGTCAGCAGGAAGAGAGTTCCACAAGTCGACAGTTCTGGAAAAGAAGCTACATTACAATGAGGTATCAAAACAGCGAATTGATGGAGACCACTAGACCAACGAGTCAAACGAGCTGCAACAAAAGAAGCCGGGAATAGATCACAATTCTGAAAAAACACATGCCATACTTATAGAAAAGACTGAGGTTAGCAACATCACGTCTGTGAGAGAGGGTGTAGAGAAGAAGAAAGGGGGTGGCCAATTAAATTACAGATACGTTTTTTGCACCTTATCAAGAACCCTCAAATGGAGCAGAGATTCACCAGCCAAACATAACAGTACTCCATACATGGTCTAATGATATTTATTTAATGCTGAAACATAGTACCTATTGTAAACCTTCAATTGAACACAAGTTGATATTTTACCAATATCTAAGATTTTCAGGTTCATACCTTTCCCAACAGTATTATTGAATAAATAAATGACCACAATAGATCTGCTTGGATTTTAACTTAGCCTGACTGATCCCAAAGTCCACAAAAGTATCCATTTAGAGCAAGCATACTCCCTTTGATGCGTAATAGCAATAAAGCATGTTAAAACCATATTGGAACCTCCTGTGTTGATGCAGCTTCTCTTCTGTTAAAACAAGTCCAACTTTAGTGAAATATGTCGAGGTCGAATTTGCAACTGACACTTAACAGGGAATATACAAACTTTCTGAATATTCATGTAGAAATTTGATTTTTATTGAATTAAAACATTTTCAGTGTTTGCTTGTTTTTTTTTTGTTTTCAGTTATTCGAGGTGATGCGTTTCATGTTTTTAAAAAGAAAGAACGAACGAATATTTCTATTTGAAAAGAAGTAAAGAAATAAAATAAATGCAAAATTCATTTATTTTGATGAACTACAATTTATATAAATAATTTTTCAAAACGGAATTTATAATTTTTAACAAACATAATGTTTGTATAAAAGTTTTTTTTTATTTTTTACTTTCATTTTTTTTTTTAATCTTCACTGTTTATTGAAGATTGTATGAATTCATTGTTTTTTTGTTTGTTTTTTTTTGGTTGTTGATTTATTATTTTTCATCGACCAATGATTAATGGTTTATAAACATGAATCATCCAATGAAATCTTCTCGGTAAGAAAATCAATTAATTATGTTTAGTTTTTGAGTCAATCCTTCAAGTCTAATTAAACACTAAATCATGGCCAATATTTCAAAACATTTTAGATTTAAACAAAAAATGTAGTTTTCTCAAAGGCCTTATTTTGCATGTGACATCAAAAGCCTAAGTTAATTTACATTCTAAGTTGCCTCCCAATCAGTGAAGCACATGCTTAAATCTCCAAGACACTGAGCTGCACTTGGATACATCACCTTAGCTTACACACATACGGTTGCAATTGCAGATCTCCAAGAAACACATTGGATAAAGCAAAAAGTATTTAGTCCAAGAGAGAATTCTGCATCGTCTTTTACGGCAAATCAACCTGTTTGAGATTATCTGAAGCACAGTATTGTATACGATTAATAAAACACAAGCTGCTATTTAACCCTGGCTCAGGGGGTAGGGAACCCGTACCTATTCCAAGAGTATATATTTACTTGCCCCTCCCCATAAGTTTTAATGTGGAGGATATCCAACTCCGAGTGAGGAGGGGGCACTAAATGGAATAAAGATAAAAATTGCCACAGTCGAGAAGGACTTCTCCTTTTCTGGTGGAAAACAGAAAAGATACTACTCTTTGATCCTAGCCCCAAAACCCAAGAGAAATAATAATTTTGCAACAGGCATAGCTGATTCCATAGTCTGTGACCTTATCCTTAAGGCTAATTACACACGGTTCTAAGAGAGACAGAGGATCAGTATTTATTGAAGGGTGGCAGTTAAATCAATATTGCTGATAATGATGATGATGCTTTTACTGTAGATATTACATTTAGGTTTAGATGGAGAGAAGAGCAAACAGAAATAATAAAGTGTGAAAAAAGACTTTCTTTAGCAATAGATATTTCACATTAAAATACCTCCTTTGCATAGGTTATGTAAATGATGTAATCTGCTGGCTGCATTAGAAATGACATTTCAAAACAATATGCCATCATTTGTTCAAAATTAAGGGAGTGGGGAAAGAAAACAAGAGAGAAAGATGGGGGTAAAGAAAAAGAAAAGAAAACAACGAATAACTTCTTTCCATTGCATATTAAATTAGATTTGCAAGTGGAAAATTGCATCAAAGAACTTCAAGAAAGAAAGATTTTCAACACTTTTTTTATTATTATTCTGTCGTTGTCGTCGTTGTTGTTGAGGAAGTAATGCATGTTTAACGAGACACATATTGTAAGAAAATATCAACATTTAGAAACTCAATTTTAAGCAAAAGAAAAGGGAGAATGAAAAGGGTATAAAAACAGGTATAAAGAAAGAGGGGGAATAATAATGAATTAACAAAATGAAGGAAAATAATAAATAGAACAAAACTAAATATTGAAGAGAAAAAAGTGATAGAAAGTAAATAGTGTTTGTTAAAGAATGAAAAAAGATTTGAGAAAGGAAAGAAAGATTCGGGAAAGGAAAGAAAGATTCGGGAAAGGAAGGAAGGAAAGATTCGGGAAAGGAAGGAAGGAAAGATTCGGGAAAGGAAGGAAGGAAAGATTCGGGAAAGGAAGGAAGGAAAGATTCGGGAAAGGAAGGAAAGATTCGGGAAAGGAAGGAAAGATTCGGGAAAGGAAGGAAAGATTCGGGAAAGGAAGGAAAGATTCGGGAAAGGAAGGAAAGATTCGGGAAAGGAAGGAAAGATTCGGGAAAGGAAGGAAAGATTCGGGAAAGGAAGGAAAGATTCGGGAAAGGAAAGAAAGATTCGGGAAAGGAAAGAGAGATTCGGGAAAGGAAAGAGAGATTCGGGAAAGGAAAGAGAGATTCGGGAAAGGAAAGAGAGATTCGGGAAAGGAAAGAGAGATTCGGGAAAGGAAAGAGAGATTCGGGAAAGGAAAGAGAGATTCGGGAAAGGAAAGAGAGATTCGGGAAAGGAAAGAGAGATTCGGGAAAGGAAAGAGAGATTCGGGAAAGGAAAGAGAGATTCGGGAAAGGAAAGAGAGATTCGGGAAAGGAAAGAGATTCGGGAAAGGAAAGAGATTCGGGAAAGGAAAGAGAGATTCGGGAAAGGAAAGAGAGATTCGGGAAAGGAAAGAGAGATTCGGGAAAGGAAAGAGAGATTCGGGAAAGGAAAGAGAGATTCGGGAAAGGAAAGAGAGATTCGGGAAAGGAAGAAAAAATGGGGAAAGGAAGAAAAAATGGGGAAGGGAAGAAAAAAATGGGGAAGGAAGAAAAAAAATGGGGAAGGAAGAAAAAAAATGGGGAAGGAAGAAAAAAATGGGGAAGGAAGAAAAAAATGGAGAAGGAAGAAAAAAATGGGGAAGAAAAAGAAAAAAAAAGGCAAAAGGAAAGGAAAAATGAAATAATGGGGAAAGAAAAAAGCCAAAGGAATAAAAGTGGGCATCCAAATAAAATAAAACAGGAAGAAACAAAACAGAAAAATTATTGAAAGGAAAAATTAAATATCCTTCAAAGGAATATTGAAGAAGTAGAAAAGTGAGGACAAAAAAGTGGAACCAAAATGGCGACGTTTTCAGGAAAGTTTTATTTCATAAAAACTTTCAACAAAAGGAGAAAAGACTGGAGAGAGGCAATGTCAACTGATGAAAAGATGATGAAACTATCTTGTGATGACGGAATGTGTTTTCTCCTTCAACCAAACAACATAATGTTATCCCCCCCCCCGTCACACACACACAAAGTACTTTATAAGTCTAATCTCGAAACAACTTTAGAATAAGTAAATATATAAGTAAACATATAAATAGACAGATATAAATGCATGAAATGCTTTTATATTTCAGAAGATATAAGAAAGATTAAAGCCTACACACAGATTTAAAAACTTCTTTTTTTAAATTACATAGCAATGGTAAAATTACATTTGATGCATTCCTGGCTTGATCAATGTAACCTATACATTTACAATATCCACCTTTGTAAAACAAAGGAAAACACGAGCTCATTAAGGTATTGCAAATTTAATATTTACCTGATCGGTGCAAGTTTGCTCGTCTATAAGATATGGCTATCATAAACATATCAGATCTTAAGTTAATCATATATATATATATATATATATATATATATACACACACACATACATGTGTATGTATGTATGCAGTATATAATCATGCTTTGAATAATTTGATCGTTTGGCTTTTAGAAAGAAAAAAAAAACGCTTGTCCTCTTTTTCTGATCTGGTTAACTTTCACTGATTTGGAATCTTGTTTGTCACAGAAAACCATGAAAAAAATGGAACGACTAGTTTAAAAATGAACAAACTTCAAATTAATTCTATAAAATAAAAAATATATGCACCTCTCAAACATATGATTACAAGACAATGTTTATATTAAATTCAGGTAACTCTCTCTAATGTATACATGTGTGTTTGAGGGATATATACAATATGTGCGCAGATAATACTCTAGTACACATAATGTATACACACAACACTATACAATAAAAAACATATCTCTCATATATATATATATATATATATATATATATATACACACACGCACATACATATATATAACTAGAATACTTTTCTCAGAAAGCGTAAAAATAAATTTGCTTGACCAGAACTATTTTGCACCATTTTTATGTTCCCTTACGGAGAGAAAAATTAAGATACAACTTTAGTAAACCTTATGTCTACAATCCTAATTCTGATCAAAATCCATTACATAAGTTTGATTCTAGAAAATGTCTTAAATTTAAGGCTTATGGTTAAGGAGTCTTAAGACGAAATTGAAATTCAGAAAATCTTGCTTAATTGGTTTCT
>OY744545.1:46054339-46074339 GCA_963556195.1 Sepiola atlantica
TCCTTTGGTGTATGTTAGCGAAATTACTTTACCTTTCTTATAAGAAAGGATGAAGAAAGAACTTCCAAAGATGAATAAATCATCCGAGAGAAGGTCAAAGAATGTATCAGCCAATGTTTGGCTAAAAACTACAAAACACAACGATGTACAGAGAAGATTGCAATCAGAAGAAAATAAAAATTACAAAACTTGTTTCTGTCTTGGTTTGATATTTAATATAAAAGCGTGCTCGTATTTCATTTTTTGTTTTTGTTTTAGATGCATACAATATTGGATCTACTCAAAATTGATAGCAAACAATGATATCCACTTTCAAAAAATATGTACTGCAGTTAAATATTTATATATTTTTCCGTTTAGGAAACAAAGAAAATCGTCTGAATGAAACGTTATCCATTTCCGTCATTTCAAACAGAATCACCTGCTTGTGATAAATATTATTTGGCAGTAATATGATTTTAATGCTAAGTGTAGATGAATGATTTGCCAGGTGAAAGCGATTGTTCAATAGGAGCTTTACTTAATCTGGATTTATAAAATCATTGGATGTTAAAACCTTCCAAAGTTTTCAATCGTAATTTAATGAGGATTTGCTAAGAACTTCCAAACCAGTTCAAATGGCTTTCTATTCGACATTTTGAAGGCTTCTAAATTCCTTTCAAATTTCAAAGTGTCGCAAAGACATGCATTCTTTTTTTTGTTTTTTCAACTATTAAAAGAAATTTAAATGGTCGACTTATTTACAGAGAAATTGAAATGCATTCTGGTGGATTTCATTTCATTATTAAATTAATTTAAATAGGATTTTTTTTAAGTTTGTTATAACACTTTACTGTATTTCATATTTTATTTTGATACATAATCGATTAATAAATAACAATAATGTGTACGTCACGTACAGGTGACCCAAACACACGAGACCTGGCAACAATTTAATATAGAGACTAGCGGGGACCCGTGTAAATTACACGAAATGATGTTTTCAATACTAATTATCTTGTTCCTAACCTATATATGTTTGAATAAAATATGATAAGATCTGACTTGTATATTTATTTTTTTTAAAATGAACAATACATGAAACAATTTACAAAATTTTAATATGTGTCTTTCCGGTCGTCCCCTCCCTGCCTCCCTATCCCCCACCCCCTTTGGTGTAGAAAAAAAAAATCTTAGAGATTGGTTGGGATCGAACTATAAACCAGTCGGGCCGACGTCAAAATCCTACGTCGGTAACCGTTGCACCAAAGGGAAATACTTGAAAATATTACGAAAATTAGGTGACTTGAATGCTTTTCCAAATCTAGGTGCAGCACGCATGCGCAGAGCTTTTGATGTAAGCATAACACACGAACACACATGCTATCGTATTAATATATAGAAGATTATTGACACGGAATATGGAATCAGTGAAGTTAAAATCCAGTTGGATCTCTAATTATTATTATTTAATATGCCCTTTGGGGATCTCTCTTTAACTATCTCCTAAATGCAACCTGTAAGTAAAAAAAAAAATTAAAAAACGCACCAATGAGTTAGACTAATAAAATTATGCTAAATATTACCACTTAAAACTGAATATGATGATTTCATTTGATGATTTCAAAAAATATCCCCTTAATTTCCGTTATTAATCTGATTTCGCTACTTGTTCCAAAAATGTATTACTCTATTAGCAAAAAAAAAAAAAATCAATTAGATAATACATCTATTAACTTATACTGATAAAGTAAAATGTGAATTTTTCCAAGCTGTAGTCATATCAGTACTACTGTATGGCTACACCACTTAGCAGCAGCCTACACAACTGCAGCAGGTGTATGATCATGATTTGCCTCCTATCTTGCAAACAGTACAAAAACGGGGAGCAACAGATGCTGGATTACTCAACTATGTGCGAACACCATCTGGAAAACTGGTCTTATCAATGGCCATAGAATGGCAAGAAGTTGTAGGTAAACTTAATTATTTTAACAGGGTATAAATTTTTTTTTTAAGTGTTGCATCCTTTAGATATCAGTTTTCTGGGGCATTTTTAACGACAGCTAACTGAACAAAAAAGGGTTAAAAAAAAACCCATAGGCAACAAATAAATGTTACCAAAGACAAAATAAGTTACTCTTCTACCTACCTTGATAAGTTTAGTGTTTTAACTTATTTTAAAGCGTTTTTTTTTAGTTTGATTTAAAAGTAGTGTCGAGACGTCATGTTAGAATAGAAAAAAAAATGGTCGCAGGTGACCACGTGACGTCTCAACACTACTTTTAAATAAACTTATCCAGGTAGGTAGAAGAGTAATTTATTTTGACTTTGGCAACATTTATTTGTTGTCTATTTGTTTTTTTCACCCCTTTTTCGTTCTGTTAGCTGTCGTTAAAAATGCCCGTTTTCTGAGCAGACACTTTAGCTTTATTATAATAAAAGCAAAGTTAAACAAAATGGTGTCCATCTTTTAGAGGGTGTTCTAACAAGAATGGTGTCCATCTTTTAGAGGGTGTTCTAACAAGAATGGTGTCCATCTTTTAGAGGGTGTTCTAACAAGAATGGTGTCCATCTTTTAGAGGGTGTTCTAACAAGAATGGTGTCCATCTTTTAGAGGGTGTTCTAACAAGAATGGTGTCCATCTTTTAGAGGGTGTTCTAACAAGAATGGTGTCCATCTTTTAGAGGGTGTTCTAACAAGAATGGTGTCCATCTTTTAGAGGGTGTTCTAACAAGAATGGTGTCCATCTTTTAGAGGGTGTTCTAACAAGAATGGTGTCCATCTTTTAGAGGGTGTTCTAACAAGAATGGTGTCCATCTTTTAGAGGGTGTTCTAACAAGAATGGTGTCCATCTTTTAGAGGGTGTTCTAACAAGAATGGTGTCCATCTTTTAGAGGGTGTTCTAACAAGAATGGTGTCCATCTTTTAGAGGGTGTTCTAACAAGAATGGTGTCCATCTTTTAGAGGGTGTTCTAACAAGAATGGTGTCCATCTTTTAGAGGGTGTTCTAACAAGAATGGCGTCCATCTTTTAGAGGGTGTTCTAACAAGAATGGTGTCCATCTTTTAGAGGGTGTTCTAACAAGAATGGTGTCCATCTTTTAGAGGGTGTTCTAACAAGAATGGTGTCCATCTTTTAGAGGGTGTTCTAACAAGAATGGTGTCCATCTTTTAGAGGGTGTTCTAACAAGAATGGTGTCCATCTTTTAGAGGGTGTTCTAACAAGAATGGTGTCCATCTTTTAGAGGGTGTTCTAACAAGAATGGTGTCCATCTTTTAGAGGGTGTTCTAACAAGAATGGTGTCCATCTTTTAGAGGGTGTTCTAACAAGAATGGTGTCCATCTTTTAGAGGGTGTTCTAACAAGAATGGCGTCCATCTTTTAGAGGGTGTTCTAACAAGAATGGTGTCCATCTTTTAGAGGGTGTTCTAACAAGAATGGTGTCCATCTTTTAGAGGGTGTTCTAACAAGAATGGTGTCCATCTTTTAGAGGGTGTTCTAACAAGAATGGTGTCCATCTTTTAGAGGGTGTTCTAACAAGAATGGTGTCCATCTTTTAGAGGGTGTTCTAACAAGAATGGTGTCCATCTTTTAGAGGGTGTTCTAACAAGAATGGTGTCCATCTTTTAGAGGGTGTTCTAACAAGAACGGATATTCTTAAGATGCGTCTATTCTCTGCGTTTGACGATGAAAATAACATTTTAAACTGAAGCATAACAGTCTAACTGATGGACAGGGCCTTTTCAAAGTATTTGGACACATCTAAATTCATTATGTTCATTTATCGATGCCAATGTCATTTCAAACTGAACCGTAGCAGACCAACAAACAGAGAAAGTCTTTCAGAGAAGCGAGGACGCATCTGACAACAGCAAATAAAATGGAATTGCTCCTAAAAAGAAAAACATTATCCACCAAATGAGGTTTTCGAAAGTAAAAGGAATTTCGACTGAAAATTATTTTATAAACATGTAAAAATTATGGTTTTCAATTTGAATAATTAAACTGATTATTTCATGAAATTAATTAGCAGTGCAGGGGGTTTATATTGAAGAAAAACAATTCTTAAATTTGTTAAAAAAATAATTAAATCTTTTAATGAACAAATTTAATCAGTGATTAAATAAACATAGGTTTATTGAAATCCATTAGCTGAATTTTTATACATTTTATCAAACGTATTGAAAATGACATTTTTGTTATTGATTTTCAGATATATATATATATATATATATATATATATATATATATATATATATATATATATTAAAATATTTTTGTTTTTTTGGCTAGGAAACAGAAAACATTTTCTTTGCACACAATATCTACAGCTTTATATTTATATGAAATCATTTTTTCTTTCATTTTTTTTGTATTATTTTCATAATAATGAGAGAAATGTTATTTAAATAAAAGTTATTTTTATTTACAAGCAAAACTATACATTGTATTGGTTTATGTTTGTCAACTTGTGTTGTCTATTTTAATACCAACTACTTACGGACACCAAATGTTGATTTTGAAACGTACACAAGGTGAAAAAAGAATTTTTTAAATGTTCTTGTTTGCACTGCCACACTCAGTTTTGGTGCTATACACTCTTTATTTCTTATCTCAAGAATAGAGAAAAATTATTAAACCCCTAAAGAAGTAGATGGAAAAATGAAATCAGTATGAAGCATCCTCTCTTTCAATAAATATATATATATATATATATATATATATATAAATGAAATATGTTTTTTTTAATCAATCATTACCATAGGTTTTACGCCATGAGTGATTCATCAGATGACTTTTAAGGTATCATGGTTTTCTTTTTAGAAAATATGTGTGATATCCTAAAACACATTAGTCATCTGATGAATCACTCATGTTGTGAATCCTATGGTCATGAATGATGAAAAAACACAGACTTTATTCAATTACTCTGCCTGAGAAGGTGTCGATCACTATATATAAGTGTAAATCTGAAATTTTGAGCAGATTTTAAAAGCTAATATTCATCAGATACATTTGTGTATATATATATATATATATATATATATATATATATATATATATACAATATAATAATCTTGGGTTTCGAATCGCATGACCGGTAGTGAATAGTCATATCTCTATGCTGATGAGTACCGATTAGTAAGGACGAAACGTATACGTACATAGATAATAAACAATAACAAATATATATATATATATATATATATATATATAGTGTATTTAGGCAGCATTTTCTCATTTATGCAAACATTGTTAAAAATAACAGAATTCGTCTGTTTAATTATACCTTTTTTATTTTTTCAATTTTTCTGATGGTCTTTTTTGTAAGAAAAATCAAAAAAATTAATAAATGTCCCATAGGTTTCACAAACGTTTTCGATTCTTCGGCGGATCATCCTCAGGTGTCAAAAGCAAATGAACAAAAAAGCTGGAGAAAGAGAATTTTAAAAAGACGGCAGAGAAACGCGCATTGTTCGAGGAAAGATGTTGACGATTTAAATTCAGTAACGCCGGAGCGGCATCACAGAATAAAATCTCATTACGTTAAGCATTTTAAAATGTTGCCACTGGTTTCATACATGATGTTATTAATTTTAGGTTGTTGTGTTTTTATGGAGATAGCTTTGAGCAGTTTAAAAAAAATTTTAATTGGTTTCGGAATGTATTATTTTAGTGTTATTAACTAGAATTTGTCTTCAATCAGAGGGAGGGCAATGTTTTAACAATGTTTGCATATATATATATATATATATATATATATAGATATATAAAATATCAGGGTGAATAACATATTTAGAGACAGATTTATACATGCACAAAAAAATGACTCTTAGAAACAGATACTAATGTCTTTTACTGAAAAAGTCTCCTTCAGCGTTGATAACAGCTTTTATGTGAAGTATGAATCGTCTACAAGTTACAATTAGGTGGTCCTTGTTCATATTGGACTTTTTTTTAGCGATTATTTAGTGTTATGAGTGTGCTCGTTAACCTTTTTCTCAACTATACTCCATACATAATAATCCAAAGGACTGAGATCTGAGGAGCTCGGAAGCCAAATGTTAGGGGTTATGTAATAATTTTCCATCATCCATTCCTGCATCTCTGTGAGTCTTGCGTGGTGATACCTTTCAATCTTAAACCTATAACACTCTGCAAATTTTGTAGATGAAAGATCGAGCAACTTCTATTTCTAAATTGCTACATTCAGCTTTCATAGTCACGATAACTGCGCCTCTTCATTTGGTGTGTAATTATACACACTGCCATTGATAATTCTAAAATATAGAAAATATAAAGTCAAATAATATTCCTACTATTTGTAAAAATAACATATGTTCTAAAATATCTTATGCACCATGTGTATAAGGTCTCCTTCTGTCTCTAGTGACAATGGATACCCAGGGGATGTTTATAGATACAGGTTTGTATAAAAGAGTAAAGTGGCAAAGAACATGTGCATATGAGAGAGGATGAAAGGAGAACAAGAGTGAGGGAAGGAGATGGAGAGAGAGTGTGGAGAGGGAGGGAGAGAAAGAGAATGTGGAGAGGGAGAGAGAGTGTGGAAAGCAGAGGTAGAGAGATTGTGGAAAGGGAGGGAGAAAGAGTGTGGAAAGGGAGGGAGAGAGAGTGTGGAAAGGGAGGGAGAGAGAGTGTGGAAACGGAGGGAGTGAGAGTGTGGAAACGGAGGGAGTGAGAGTGTGGAAAGGGAGGGAGTGAGAGTGTGGAAAAGGAAGGAGAGTGAGAGAGAGAGTGTGGAAATGGAGGGAGAGAGAGTGTGGAAAGGGAAGGAGAGTGAGAGAGTGTGGAAAGGGGAGAGAGAGAGTGGAAAGGGAGGGAAGGAGAGAGAGAGTGGAAAGGGAGGGAGGGAGGGAGAGAGAGGGTGGAAAGGGAGGGAGGGAGGGAGAGAGAGTGGAAAAGGGAGGGAGGGAGAGATAGAGAGTGTGGAAAGGGAAGGAGAGTGAGAGAGTGTGGAAAGGGAAGGAGAGTGAGAGAGTGTGGAAAGGGAAGGAGAGTGAGAGAGTGTGGAAAGGGAGGGAGAGTGAGAGAGTGTGGAAAGGGAGGGAGAGTGAGAGAGTGTGGAAAGGGAGGGAGAGAGAGTGTGGAAAGGGGAGAGAGAGAGTGGAAAGGGAGTGAAGGAAGAGATAGAGTGGAAAGGGAGTGAGGGAGAGATAGAGTGGAAAGGGAGTGAGGGAGAGATAGAGTGGAAAGGGAGTGAGGGAGAGATAGAGTGGAAAGGGAAGGGAGGGAGAGAGAGAGTGGAAAGGGAAGGGAGGGAGAGAGAGAGTGGAAAGGGAAGGGAGGGAGAGAGAGAGTGGAAAGGGAAGGGAGGGAGAGAGAGAGTGGAAAGGGAAGGGAGGGAGAGAGAGAGTGGAAAGGGAAGGGAGGGAGAGAGAGAGTGGAAAAGGGAAGGGAGGGAGGGAGAGAGAGAGTGGAAAGGGAAGGGAGGGAGGGAGAGAGAGAGTGGAAAGGGAAGGGAGGGAGGGAGAGAGAGAGTGGAAAGGGAAGGGAGGGAGGGAGAGAGAGAGTGGAAAGGGAAGGAAGGGAGGGAGAGAGAGAGTGGAAAGGGAAGGGAGGGAGAGAGAGAGTGGAAAGGGAAGGGAGGGAGAGAGAGAGTGGAAAGGGAAGAGAGGGAGAGAGAGAGTGGAAAGGGAAGAGAGGGAGAGAGAGAGTGGAAAGGGAAGAGAGGGAGAGAGAGTGGAAAGGGAAGGGAGGGAGAGAGAGAGTGGAAAGGGAGGGAGGGAGAGAGAGAGTGGAAAGGGAGGGAGGGAGAGAGAGAGTGGAAAGGGAGGGAGAGAGAGAGAGAGTGGAAAGGGAGGGAGAGAGTGGAAAGGAAGGGAGGGAGAGAGTGGAAAGGAAGGGAGGGAGAGAGTGGAAAGGAAGGGAGGGAGAGAGTGGAAAGGAAGGGAGGGAGAGAGTGGAAAGGGAGGGAGGGAGAGAGTGGAAAGGGAGGGAGGGAGAGAGTGGAAAGGGAGGGAGGGAGAGAGTGGAAAGGGAGGGAGGGAGAGAGTGGAAAGGGAGGGAGGGAGAGAGTGGAAAGGGAGGGAGGGAGAGAGTGGAAAGGGAGGGAGGGAGAGAGTGGAAAGGGAGGGAGGGAGAGAGTGGAAAGGGAGGGAGGGAGAGAGTGGAAAGGGAGGGAGGGAGAGAGTGGAAAGGGAGGGAGGGAGAGAGAGTTGAAAGGGAGGGAGGGAGAGAGAGTTGAAAGGGAGGGAGGGAGAGAGAGTTGAAAGGGAGGGAGGGAGAGAGAGTTGAAAGGGAGGGAGGGAGAGAGAGTTGAAAGGGAGGGAGGGAGAGAGAGTTGAAAGGGAGGGAGGGAGAGAGAGTTGAAAGGGAGGGAGGGAGAGAGAGTTGAAAGGGAGGGAGGGAGAGAGAGTTGAAAGGGAGGGAGGGAGAGAGAGTTGAAAGGGAGGGAGGGAGAGAGAGTGGAAAGGGAGGGAGGGAGAGAGAGTTGAAAGGGAGGGAGGGAGAGAGAGTTGAAAGGGAGGGAGGGAAAGAGAGTTGAAAGGGAGGGAGGGAGAGAGAGTTGAAAGGGAGGGAGGGAGAGAGAGTTGAAAGGGAGGGAGGGAGAGAGAGTTGAAAGGGAGGGAGGGAGAGAGAGTTGAAAGGGAGGGAGGGAGAGAGAGTTGAAAGGGAGGGAGGGAGAGAGAGTTGAAAGGGAGGGAGGGAGAGAGAGTTGAAAGGGAGGGAGGGAGAGAGAGTTGAAAGGGAGGGAGGGAGAGAGAGTTGAAAGGGAGGGAAGGAGGAAGAGAGTGGAAAGGGAGGGAAGGAGGAAGAGAGTGTAAAGGGAGGGAGGGAGGAAGAGAGTGTAAAGGGAGGGAGGGAGGAAGAGAGTGGAAAGGGAGGGAGGAAGAGAGTGGAAAGGGAGGGAGGGAGGAAGAGAATGGAAAGTGAGGGAGGGAGGAAGAGAGTGGAAAGGGAGGGAGGGAGGAAGAGAGTGGAAAGGGAGGGAGGGAGGAAGAGAGTGGAAAGGGAGGGAGGGAGGAAGAGAGTGGAAAGGGAGGGAGGAAGGAAGAGAGTGGAAAGGGAGGGAGGAAGGAAGAGAGTGGAAAGGGAGGGAGGAAGGAAGAGAGTGGAAAGGGAGGGAGGGAGAGAGTGGAAAGGGAGGGGGGGAGGGAGAGAGTGGAAAGTGAGGGAGGGAGGAAGAGAGTTGAAAGGGAGGGAGGGAGAGAGTTGAAAGGGAGGGAGGGAGGGAGGGAGAGAGTTGAAAGGGAGGGAGGGAGTGGAGAGAGAGGGAGAATAGAGAGTGTTGTGTGTGGATATGCAGGAGAAATTGCGGATCTGTATATTGATGGCTGTCAATGTGCTTTTGAGTTTATTTTATTTAGCATCAATGTCATAAACTAAATGAAGTTTATTTAATAGGACTGATAATAATTAACACCTGACACACATGTCAATATATTTTAATAGAATCTTACAGCAACAGGGCACGAAAAAGAAAAAAAACAATTTATATATCATCAATTAAAAATTTTGTTCGATTTCTTATTAATATTAATGAAACTACTTCGCAAACTTAATAAATACTTTGAGAAATTAGTTTTAAGTAATCAAAAATGATTATATTTATTTTTAACTATGTAATAATACTATTAACTAGTACTAATCATAAAAATAGTCAACTAATAAATACTTTTCCCTATTTGGACCTCTTTTCTGGATTTAAACTAAATACTAGAAATGAAAGATAATTTAAGACGATCTCGGCCAAACTTTGAAAATAAATAACAAAATCCAAGTTATTTTAGTCACAATTTTACCTGTTACTAGACAACCCACTGGGTCAATATTTGCTATATATATATATTATTAAACATATAACTGCTTAATGTTTATATTGGTTGACAAAAGCAGCAGCAGGCAGCAGCTATGGCAGCTGCTAATTTCAAACAAACATCTACAGCTTTTGACAACTAGCATAAACCCTTTTCAAGTAAGCATACATTTCTTTCTTGATAATAATCATGGAGTGTGCCTGATCCACAGAGTTGTAATAGTATACTAGACCCCTCAGATCTCTCGTATATAAATAAATATATGTAACGAGTTTGAAAAATAAAACGTCACTAATATAAAATGATATTGATCAAACTTGTGATTATGGACAGTACTGGGAGCTTTCAGATGAGATATTTTTTTTAAAAACTGAACTTATAGTTATACTGATGTGAAAATAAGGTAGAAAACTTTTTTTTAAATGAAAACATGTTGAAATGAGATTGTGCATTTATTTTGTCCTTCACAATGTTTTTAATCAAGATACTTAGGATGTAGCAAAAAAATATCTTCTTTTAGCATATAAAGTTACAATGTTGAATTTCCAAAGTCAGACCCAAATAGCAATCTAACATATCTATACTGGATTCAGATAAGCCTATTCTTTTCTTTTTTTTTCTCCTACTACTATGTTATTGGCACAAGTATATTTTATTTCACTTCATGTTTTCCTGAAAATACTTATTCCAGCTAAGAATAATGTTACTCACCGAAACAGATTAAAGGGAAGTTATCAAGTGCAATTATACAGAGTTCTCCTTGAATCCTTAAAAAATAAATATATCTCTATTAATGCAACGTAAAACACATGTGTGTGTATTTCTTGTCTCCACATTATTTGTTCTTTACTTTTAATCGATTAGCGTCAAATATTAAAATAAACTTTTTTTAAATTCCTATTTCACAGAATAATTTCATTATGAAATTAAAGTCGGCAAAATTAATTTCTGTTTCTTCGTAAACAAGTCAGTCCTGTTTATTCTCTTAGCCCCAGGCAATGCGGGGTACATACAGTTCGTATAATTATAAAAAGAATGAACCGGCTTAAAATGTGTCAATTCAATCTTCATATTTAAACAATAAAAATGCTTTTTTTCAAACTTTAGCATGACCAATGGACAGACAGAGCACATCTAAAAATGCTCTTTCAAATTAAAATGTGACAGACTAACGAAAATTTGTATTTTAATTGCATGCACAGTGATGATATCAATGCAAGTTTTCAAGTAGCCATTTCCAGTGGATTTGATCTCCTTAGATTGTGGTGTTGGATGGCCTATTCGTTTGCCAGATATTGTACGATGTGATTATTTTCTCTGAGACTACCTGAAAGCTGACATCTACAAGCATGGGTCAACAGCAATTAGATTGAAGGATGCTTATACATCAAACAATTAACAGAGTATTTATTTACCTCCTCTCCAGGAGGTTAGGCACAAGGCCAGTTTTATCTTACTCCCACAAGTAAGATGTGACCCACGGTCGGGTCGAGAAAGTGGGGTTTGAAAAGCCAGCGCCCGAGAAAGTGAGCACTCTGGCCATTAAAAATTGCCTGGGCAGCCCCGTTGGCATTCTCCGGTAGGGGCGCCTCAGGCAGTAAGCAATAAACTTACTCCTCCCCAACGAGGGGAGGTAAAGCCTGGAAGAGTGGACCTCCTAGAACTGCACAGGACCGACCCATAGACAGGCGTAAAGCAAGCCCCGAAGGCCAAGACAATGCCAGTTTATGGGGTGCAGTATCTATCGGAACAGATATTACTCTTTGATACAGAGTAATGGAAATAAAAACTTAGGAATCAACGACAATATATCAGGATATCATTTCCCAAAAAAGAACAAACTGTACACTTTTACTTTAAGGATATTAAAATATTTATATTGTGAACTTGGGGGGGGGGGGGCGTTCACTGTACAGACCGTGATCGTCCGCTCATTGTTTTCGGACCAATTTAGTCTTTGATTTCGATATCGGCCGTAGTGGCGATCATGTGGTTTCAGTCAAAGCTATAACAAAGGGATTTTTCTTCCAAACAAAATCATAACTCGAGTTTAAAACAAGTAACAATGTTTTATTTTGAGATGTTACAACGATACTTGGTTTCTCTACCAAACGACAGACTTGCAATGAGAACAAATAGCTTCCAAGCTAACACAAACAATCTGCCTGTTTATGGGTCGAAGGCTCATCTGTCTCTCAGACAGACAGACAGACACTAACCAACACTCTCTGGCAGTTTTGTTGGAATATATATATATATATATATATATATATATAGATATCCTGCTATTCAGAGGTAGGTCACACAATAAGACCACTTGAAAATTATTGGACATAAGACCCCCTGGTCAATCGATTTTTATCTGGAGTGGACATAAATTCTGTAAAATCTTAAGTAATTTGCTTTCTCAGCATGTACCTTTATTTTCAAAGAAGGCATTATTTTTTTTAAAGAGGCTAGCCAATTTCTTAGGTTGCCTCTTCTCCTAGCTAAATATTTCCCATTGCTAGCCTGCCGTCTGAAGCACTAAACATGCAGCATTGTGCATATCTACAATATAAATACATTTTGGTTTAGCGTGTCATTTCATAATACAAAACGTAGCATATACTTATAAGAGTTAATATATGAAATTCCTGTCAGTAAAATTCTTTGTAAGTTCACTTTTTGAATGTAGCTTTCCTAAAAGAAAACTCAAAATATTAACTTGAAATCTTTGCAAGAAAAAAGAAAATCCACACAAATATACACTAATTCAATTTGACTACAAAGACAGTAAAACAATCACATGAAACAATGTGGAAAAATTTACAACTTTTCAAAAACTTGATTTTTTTTTTTTTTTTTAACCCGATTTTATTATTAGGCAATGCATTCTTTCATTCAGTCGTCAGAAAATGAATTGAAGAAAAAAGTCAAAAATGCTCAAAGTTTCATCATTTAACACATAAAACAAACTAAGAAACCACTTTAGGCTGATTTTCTGCGAATAAGAAATATTCTTTTCACTCTAAAATAGAAAATGCTTCTTCAGGGAGGAGACAAAAAAAAAAATGAAAGTTATTTTTTTTAATTTTATATTTATTTATTTTGTCGTTCAGGGGAAAAAAAATATCTTTCATTCCCAAATTTACATTTCTCTTCGGAATCCGTGTTTTCCGAAGAAATTCTGTTTGTGTTTCAACTTTATTTTTTTAAGTGTAAGTGAATTAAAATATTGTCTTGACACAATAACATTTATTTTTTCTTTTTCAAAGATTTTTTGCCCCCCCCTTTCAAAACATTGTGCACAGAGGACAAATAAACAGATTCCCAAGGTGAAAATAAGACTAACTTATTTAAAAAGATGAAATATTATTCTTTTTTTTACTGCATTTATTACGAGAACAAAGTTGAAGATTAATTTTTCTAATAGGAAATTAATATTGCTTTCGAAACATTATTAAATAGAAAAACAAAGTTTGTTGTTGGTGGCAGATATAAGTGACGTTTTGATTGGGGTTGGTTGTTCAGTTTCACGGCATATAAACACTTTTCGGGTAATTTCATGCCAAATACAGCTATTTTGTAAAATGTGTATGCTTCAAGTTCTTGATATATTCAAATAGTTTAATAGATTCTATTTCATATATGAATGATTTGTAGAATAATCTCTTTTGTAGGCATGAATTTTGTAAACAAATGGTCTGATAGGACTGACATGTACTCCCACTCCAGGTCAGAATAATAAAGAAAAGGATAGTGAAGGGGTCAGTCGCGATGACACATCTTAGGAAGCCCCCATAAATCCACTAAATATAAACAATCAGACCAGAAATATAAACCAAACGTTATAACCTGCATATTTTTTTAGTGGGTGTGTGTGTGCAAGGGGGTATTATTTACTTTAATTACTTATATAAAGATAAACAGAGCTACCAGGGAATAAAGACCCCTGCGTACTCAAGCTCCCAGTCCTGATCAACTATATCACCATTTTTATTTTTTCCATAATTTTTTTTATTTAATTTGTTAGAATTGTTTTATTTGATTTCTTAAATTTCTAGAATAAAAGATTCTTTTTTTTTTATTCCACGGTCATCAATTTGGTCCTTGGAATGAATATACCAGTAATTTATTTTTACTATGACCCGCCTAAGGTCATATTAAATCAGAATATGCAGGGTTTGTAACTGTATCTTAGGTAGTTTCTGAATTTTATCCAGATAGAAAGACACCTTTCCTTTATATAATAGAAAAACAACTCTTCCCTCTTTGTCTTGGCAGTGAAATAAAAATGTTCACAATTTTACAAATAGAATATCAGTGAAGTCAGTTCTACAGCGAACAACATTCGCTATTATGTAGCAAACTCATACATAGTGTGTCGTTTAATTTCTGTGAAAACGGCAAAGACGAGAGACGGATATATTTCGCTGCTTTTACATTCTATCTTGCAAAACGAAGAAATAGGAGTATGTTGCTTATTATATAAAACTCTACAAAATGCTGAATTGTACAAAACTAATGAATTAACATTTTTGTCTTGTTTGCTTCATTTAATGGAGTCCATATTAAACCACTTATAAAAAAAAGGTTTTAAAGAAAAAAGACGTAAAATTAGAAAATTTGCTTATTTTTAACAAATATTTGGATGCAAAACATCTGCTTCCACCATAAACATTATTAGCAATACAGAAAACCTATTAGATTTTTGCAGTTTATGCAAGCCATTCTGGTCTTTCTTTCTTAATGGCTAGATTCCATGGATTACAAAAAGGAGGCACATTTTTACATGGTTTCAGGCTCAAAAGTCCGGGGTTTTCATCAGCTAAGTTAGGACTTGAGAAACCAAACTTTCACTCACAATAAACAAGAAAAGTGGGTATGGAATGTTCAGACAAAAATAGATAGGCCCTTATGAAAAATCTCTTGTTCAAAGTTAATTTTTTATTGGCTGCCATAAGAAATAAACATGAGATCTTCCTCAGATTATAGATTGATGAGCCACCAATTTATAAATAAACAAATGATTCTTGAAAGAATTTTTTTATGAATGGCTTCCATTTTAAAATTCTTGTGAAAACATGAAAATGCAATTTAATTTTTATCTTCTATTATATCAAAGGTAGTCTGTGTCTGTGTGTGTGTGTGTCCAGCTAAAACTCTAAAATTACAAAACAAACACCCACAAAGTTGGTATTTTCTTGATCGGCATTGCCCCGGCTGAATATCTAAAATTTAGAAAAAAATATTCATTCTTTGACCCTAAACTGGAGCGAGGAAGTTTTTTTTTTTATTGCCTGCCATAACAAACAAACTTCAGTCCATGAGATCTTCCTCAGATTATAGATTGATGAATAGTATGAGCCACCAATTTACAAATAAGTAAACAATGAATTCTTTTCCTTGTGCGGACTCTTTCCTCGAGTAATCTATAAAAGTGTGTATGTATGTCTATGTCCAGAGCGAGGAATGAGCTGGGCGGAGAAGAAAGAGGGGGTGGGGAGACAGAGGGGGAAACCGGAGGAGAGAGATAGAAATATGTTATACTTTTGCCCCCAGCAACGCCGGGCATCCCTGAAAGTATATATATATATATAAAAAAGAAAAGTTTTCATTTCCGTCTGTTTTGTTAAAACAAAGAAACTACTAAAGATACACTTACAAAGTTTGTATATTCTGACCTCGAGTTAGTCATGGTAAAAAAAAAAATACTGTAATACTCATTTATTTGGAGGTCACCAGGGAAAAAGTTAGCGACTATGGAATTAAAAAAAAAAAAACAAAAAAAAAAAACAATATTATTTTTTTTTTTAAGAAATTCAAGGGAAATAACTAATAGTTTCAAAGTTATTTCCTCATAAATAATTAAAATTGAAAATTATAGAAATCAAAAAAAAATAATTAAAAATGGTAATATACGAGATCAGAAATAAACAAATATCTTTATTCATTCCCAGGCAATGCCGGGTAACTCTGCAAGGTATTAATAATTAGAAGCCATTTAGGTTTTGTGTCTCTTTCCTAATGAACACAGTCGATGCATTACAAAAAGGCAGCAATTCTTTTACATTATTTTATGCTAGAAAATCTGGACAGTCTTTCATCTGCCAATTTAGCATAAAAACAATGGATATAAGAAAAAGTAGATATAGAATGACCAGAGCAAAATGAAGAAGCCCTTACCAAAATCCCAGGGGCAATACTTCAGAGTTGGCTCAAATCTTGACAATTTGGAAGATAAAGAAAAACTGGATATGTATATAAAATCAAGTTCCCTGCTGACAAATATCGGGTTATTCTGATTAAAAAACAATGCAAATATCCATTCCTTGTAACCCAGTGGCAATCAACCTGACTTCACTCAGCCATTCATCCAGAAGGAAACTCCGTATTTTCTTAGATCATTACAATCCAATTTCAGCAGAGAGAGAGAGAGAGAGAGAGAGAACAGAAGCAAGGAAGAAAAGCTATCATAATTATGTAGACAGATTGTTATGTACATATTTTTGACAGGTGTTTCGTTACCAGTTTAATTGACAGGTGTTTCGGAGAGGGCATCATCAAAGAAACCTGTCAGCTTAATCAGCTCTCCGATACATTTGCAACCCGCTCCTTCCCAATAGTTAATATGAGCAATGAAAAAGCTAGGCAACCATAGAAAAAAAAGAAAAAAAAAAAAAGGTTATTTCTTTGCCTCATTTTGATTACAAGGTACCTTCCATGTTTCAGTCAGGATGAGGCCCTAATTAGAAACACTAGCAAATGATAAGCAGAGTCGCTTCCCCCAGAATATGGTAGTCGGGTTACAAAAGGTGCAAAAAAAAAATAAAGAAAGAAAAATAAAATGGGGAAGGGATATTATCTAGTAAATATTATTTTATTTATACAATCCACACTTATCAAATACCAAAAACCGCAAACAATATGTCTACAACATGCGGGGAAACAAGAGTGGAGGGGGGGGGGGGGGGGGTTGCTTTGAAAAGTAAGAATGTGCAGCAGCTCATTTGGGGGAGACGGTGCCTGGGACAAATAATCTCATTAATTTGCAACTCATTTTGAGTTATCACCTATCGACAAAACTATTGTGTATATATAAATAAATTTGGCAATATAAATTAGAAATGTATATAACAGAATATAAATTTACTAGAAACTCTTTATAACGTAAATATGCAAATCAGGAATATCTATCGCGGTTTGAGGGTATTTGAAGATTACTATAGAAACAGTATTTCAAAATGTTGTATCATTAGAATTCAATAAACTTAAGCTGTTTTGATGTTAATATAGTTACGATAGATGGAAAAAACTTTCGCATTTATTCGTTTAGATTAGAAACTGCAAACAATATGTCTACAATATGAGGAGAAATTAAAAATTAAAGAAAATAAAAGTTTCAACGTTGCATTCAAGACAAGGATTTGGAATCATGTTCGTCATTTTTATTGCTCGAGTGTGAAACTTTCTCCTCATCTTTTTTTTGTTCGGGGCTTCTGTACTTTCTACCAACTCCAGCCAGTACCGGGTAAAACTCGATCGGCGTTAACCATCAAAATGATTATACGATCAACTTCATCAATTCTTATTTTGATCTTTTATAAATTAAATATGCTTAGTTCAGATTCACACAGATGTACCCACACCACCCACCCACCCACAAAAAGGCATGCCTCACTTAGTAGTATAATAACATAAGCAAACAGAAATTATATTTAGAAAAATATCAACCAAGAATCTCAAATTCCATGCTGAACCGGAAGTGGGGAGTCAGAAACATCAATTCTTTGCACATGCAGAGAGTCAAAATCAGGTTTTATAACAGATTCTGGAATACCCCCCCCCCCCCAACACACAAACACTGACTCTTCACTTAAAGATTGGGGGTCAGGTATTGATAACTTTTGCAGCAATCAGTTGTTTTTGTTTTTTTGTTTGTTTGTTTTTTTTTCAGATTCTTGCCAGAATCTAAGCTGGGTTTTTAAAGCCAACTCCAAAGTTAGGAGTCAGATCATTTTCAGCCAACTCTGGACTGTAGATTTCTCACCGTTTTAGTCAAAAATTTCAATTCATTTTATTTATGCAAATAAAATTAAAGTCGCCCTCGAAACCTGTAAAAACGTTCTATGTTTTGTGAATCCAAAACGCCATTATGAGTATCATCATGAAATGAGACGACGACGACTTTTCACTAGTTTTTAATGTAACTTTAATAAAAACATGTGCAGCCGCTACTATCCATAAATAATGGATATAATTGCCTTCTTGTACAACAAGCTTGACTACTCTCTTTACTTCCATAAAGATTGCAATGAAATCCGCTCTACAATTACATGAGAGCTAATGCAAAATATCTGAGAAATACATGTTTATTTACTTTAAAAGAAAAAAGATGATCTGAACAACTGGAGAAAATGAGTTTTAAAAAGAAAATTCTAATAAAGATTTATGCATTTTTCAAATGTATTTCCATAAACATTGCTGAGCTGATAAAACGAAAAATATTAATTATTTTTTGAAAGCGAAGCTAAGTAATGAGATTCCTTTTCCAATATATTTCTCAAACAAATTATTTAATCAAGTTAAAAATAATACAAATGGAGAAAAGTTGGTTGAATTCAAAAATAATGAAAAACGAATAAATTTATAAAGGTATTTTTTTAGGTCTATCTGATGAAATATTTCAGAGAATTTCAACTGTATATTCATATATTTTCTCTGAGATTGTAGGTATTTATGCAGAAAAATGTAGAGAATATCCGACAGTTTGATATAAATAGGAACTGGAAAAATTCCCCTTGTGAAATAGGATTTATTACTTCTGCCAAATCAAAGGTTACGTCTTCAGTTAAGTTTGTTTGTGTAGAACCTAGCATCCACATCGCTCGATCAATCGTCATCAAACTTGGTCAAAATATCAGTCGTGGTCTAACTTAAAACTGATTTGGGGATATCTAGATCAAAGGTCATAAAAAAAGATGAAAGTTATTCTTTTTGCAATAACTTTGGTTCTGTTCATCAGACTCGCTACTGGGCCTATATTGTAACCAATCAAGTCCTGCGACTTGTATGACTTTGACCAAATTTCAACTTTTGATTTTTTTCCAAATTTGATGTATGGATCTGATGCGCTTTGATAACAGTAACTACCATACAAAATTTCAACCTGATCAGATAAACGGTTTCTGAGTTATCACCGTTTTTATGGTATAACTTTGGGAATACTTCAGAATACTGGAATCTGGGAATACTGGAGAAGTAATACCCAGATAAGACTTGGGCTCATCGTTACACTCTCAGTCAGCTGACTTATGTTCTTGCTCATTTCATGTGATGTTTCGATACAAGTATACCTTTCTTCAGATATGTAAAAGCCGAGATGAAAAAGCTGTTATCAATTCAGAAACAAATGAATCGAGTGAAATTAGTGAGGCCCAGAGAAAAAGTGAGAAGAAAAATGACGAATCCGAGTTAGAGAAAAGAAATATATGCAAATTTAAGGGAGAGAAAGGAGTCGGCTACTTTTATTTATTTTTTATTTTACTAGATCAGCAGAACACAGTGTTTCTAATGCTGATGCATGCAGACATTTTGTTTAACAATTTCCATTGTTGTCTGTTTTTTTTTTTGTTCTCCGAAGTTGATATTTTTTTTTAACAGTATTTTCTGATTCTGATATCTATTTTTTATTTTCTTTATCTCTGGCTTTCATCCATTTTACTTTATTCGTTTATAATGTTGTCTCCGAATTAACAGCTGATTTTTTATTTTTCTTTTTTTTTTTACACAGAGGAAATGAATAAAGCCTATTCCACATGACACTATTTATTTTCAATAATATACGATATGAAACCCCACTCCTCAAAATTAAAAAGCCAAAGCAAGACAGCAAACTTTGCACATAAAGAGGACTCAAAATCCTTTTAGATAGAGTTTTATAACAATAAACAATTAAAAGGGGCTTAGCACGCTACTGCAGTTTAACAACAGTTTTCATGATCAGAAGTGTATTAATTCAATCCTTTAATTCTTTATACAATTGAATGTGAATCCGACACGGAAAAGACAACTAGTATTATTTGGTACAAAGACAATAAATAATTTCTCATAAAAATTATAAAACATCCGTACGTTTCATTTTGAAACGAAACTGATGGAAATTTTGTTTGCATATATAATTGTCTTCACTTATTTTTTTCTTTTCGGCCATGCTAATTTAGATTCATTTCACCAATGTATAATTAACTTAAAAACA
>OY744545.1:46079223-46081723 GCA_963556195.1 Sepiola atlantica
AAAATAAAAAAATTCTGCAACAACACTAATCATAAGATTATAAGTAATCAGTTGGTTAAGCCGACACTGGCTCAAAGGATTCCCATATTCTTAGGTGCAGTTTCAAATCCTGTCGATGCATCACATTTTTACTCTTTGTCAATTATTCTAGGCTCCAAACACAGAGATAATGATTATCTGTTTGCGCAAATCACGGATATCATTTAAAAACAACATTTTCTGTAAGAATATATATCAAATGTTTGAAGAGTTTAGGCATAAAATCGAAAGCAGATTGTGACCGTCAGTTTCAAATCTTCTACTGATCAAAAGCAGATTGTGACCGTCAGTTTCAAATCTTCTACTGATCAAAAGCAGATTGTGACCGTCAGTTTCAAATCTTCTACTGATCAAAAGCAGATTGTGACCGTCAGTTTCAAATCTTCTACTGATCAAAAGCAGATTGTGACCGTCAGTTTCAAATCTTCTACTGATCAAAAGCAGATTGTGACCGTCAGTTTCAAATCTTCTACTGATCAAAAGCAGATTGTGACCGTCAGTTTCAAATCTTCTACTGATCAAAAGCAGATTGTGACCGTCAGTTTCAAATCTTCTACTGATCAAAAGCAGATTGTGACCGTCAGTTTCAAATCTTCTACTGATCAAAAGCAGATTGTGATCGTCAGTTTCAAATCTTCTACTGATCAAACTCTCAAGATTGTAGGCTGATGAACGCCAGGCGATAAATTAATTTGCATTATACTTTGTTGAATTCCTACATTCTTCAAATTTAGATCTGCATAAGCTCTATTACTGACATTGAGCACTTTAATAAAAATAGCAACTAATACAATTATGATATAAAGTCACACCAATATGTGTGTGTGTGTATATACAGGGTGTTTCAAAAGTCTTGGGAACATTACAAATGCGTATATCTCATGAACTATTCCAGGTAGAAAAATGAAACTGGTGCCATTTTAAAGCTTGCTTAATCAAGTTTTTGGTCATACTAATGATTTTCGTGTTATCTTTCCAGGTGCAGTAATGGCGTTCTCTAAACAAGACAAGGCATTTTGCGTCCTCCAATTTGCAAAGACTGAATCGTGGACATGTGTTCAGCGTGCATTTCGCAGAAAATTTAAAAAAGAAGCCCCTGAAAGGAAATCCATTGTCAGATGGCATGCTAAATTTGTGAAAGATGGGTGTTTGTGCCCAAGTAAGCGAACAGGTCGCCCTTCAACTTCAGAAGATGCAGTTGAGCAAGTTCGGACAGCCTTTCAGCGGAGCCCCCGTAAATCAGTGAGAAGAGCCAGCAGGGAACTTCAGCTTGCTCCAGCAACTGTCTGGCGTGTCTTAAGGAAACGACTGCAAATGGTACCTTACAAGCTCAAGTTGGTCCAAAAGTTGAAGGACACTGATAAGCCACTTCGCCGTGACTTTTGCATTGCAATGCAAGAGAAGTTGGAAGATAACGGCTTTGATGACCGGCTTGTTTTTAGCGATGAGGCGACCTTCCATCTGAATGGCAAAGTTAACAAGCATAACACTCGCATATGGGGTACTGAGAATCCTCATGAACTTCTTGAGCACGAGCGAGATTCACCAAAAGTGAACGTGTTTTGTGCAATTTCCAAGAAAGGTGTCTATGGACCGTTCTTCTTTGAAGAGGCAACTATCACTGGTGAATCCTATCTCAACATGCTGGAAGACTGGTTAATGGCTCAGTTGGAACAAGCAGAATCTGATGACTTCATTTTTCAACAAGATGGTGCACCACCACACTGGAGTCTTAGAGTAAGGCAGTTTCTTAACACAAGGCTGCCTGGTAGATGGATTGGGAGATCTGGGTGAGGTGATGACGTTCTCATGCCCTGGCCTCCTAGGTCTCCAGATCTTACCCCGTGTGACTTTTTCCTTTGGGGCTTTGTCAAGCAACAAGTCTATGTGCCGCCCCTTCCAAGAGATATTGACGAACTAAAGGCTCGAGTAACGGCAGTTGTGGGAACCATTGACGTCAAGATGCTGGAACGCGTTTGGCAGGAAATGGACTATCGACTAGATGTCTGCCGTGTGACGAATGGTGCTCATATTGAGCAACTTTGAAGATTCCCACAAAACTTGAAACTTTAACCTTTCCAACGGTACCAATTTCATTTTTCAACTCCTAATAGTTTTTGAGTTATTAAAAATCGTTATGTTCCCAAGACTTTTGAAACACCCTGTATATATATTTCTTAAAACTGCTTAATAATTTTTATAATTTAAAAAGAATATTTGAAGCTAACCTTTATTATTTCAAAGGTTAGTTTGACCCTCTTCATGAAAAAAAGAATCATTTTTGAAAAGTTCTAATTTAAGGGACCTGAAATGCTTAGTTGGGCATATTAAGAAAATATGCAAATAAATATGTTCAGTCTTGAACAATAAATTGAGAGGGGAAGGGGGGTCACTCTGATTCAACCTATATTAATGCTCTATTTGCAACATTGAGCATCTATCAGATTAGGATTTTTTTATG